>JAOTQQ010000004.1:32975392-32986205 GCA_026546715.1 Gallinago undulata
TCCAGGCTGAACCCCCCCAACTCTCTCAGCCCCCCCTCCCAGCAGAGGGGCTCCAGCCCTCCCAGCATCTCCGGGGCTTCCTCTGGCCCCGCTCCAACAGCTCCATGTCCTTCTGATGGCGGTGGCTCCAGAGCTGGAGGCAGCACTGGGGGGGCTCTCCCCAGAGTGGAGCAGAGGGGCAGAATCCCCCCCCAGCCCTGCCGCCCATGCTCTCGGGATGCAGCCCAGGATGCAGGGGGTTTCTGGGCTACCAACACACATTGCTGGCTCTTGTGGAGCTTCTCATCCGCCAACAAATTGCCCTTGGGGGTGCTGCTTCTCCCCCAAACATTGACTACAGAGAGTCGAGGGGCATGAAGGAGGTGCCCAGGTTGGCAGTACAGGCAGCATGTCCCAGGGTTTTGTAAGTGGGAAGGTAGAGAGTGCAGAAAAGAAAAAAAAAAAGAGTGGCAGGGTCGTTGTGGAGGGACAACAGCCCTGACCTGTCACATCTGCAGGACACAGCCCAGCCCGTGCCAATTCCTGTGTGCTCCCTTCTCCGGGAGCGCTCCATCACACCCACACCTTCCAAGTAAACCCTACAAATGTTATCCACGCCCATCTTCCAGAACCGGGGACCCGCTGTGCCAGATGTAACCCTAATTAGAGAGCGCTGGAACGAGGAGGGCACGCTCCACACTCCTCCCGCTCCGACCGGTTGCTCTGCTCGGGGAAGGAAACTGCCTCCAGCCGAAACGGCCCCCCTCGCGCCTGCGCAGGGAGATCCCAGCACGGCAAAGCTGCACCTCTGGATGTAATAACTTTCCTCTGGTTATTCACCCAACCTGGTTTTTTTTTTCCAGCAGGGAAAGCCCAGGGTGGCCAGCAGGGCTCCTGCCACCCTGGTCCCGGCGCAGGGCTGTGCTGACACCCAGTGGAAACCACGGTGAGATGCCCAGCAGAGGGAAACATCGTGGGTGAAGTCTTTTCTTTCTATGTGAATAAATAGGATGGAAAATAAAACCTAGTTAGCAGGAAAAAAATCACAGCGCTGCCCTCCACGAGAAGAAAGAATCGAGTAGTGAAATGAAATAGGGATCAGAGATGCATGTTTCTCTTTATGCTACTTAAACCAGACCCGAGGAAAGGAGAGAGACGAGGTGGTGCGATAACACCAGAGCCCACCAGGACTCCCAGACACGGCTGCACTTCGTGGTACCCGTGATGCAAATTTCCCAGGGGAAACACTGGCCGTGGTCGCCCACAAGCTGCCCCCCGACTCCTTTGATCCCCCTGGATGCTGTTCAGCAGCATGGCTGTGGTGCTGGCACCAGTTGCTCTCACCAGGTTCCCGGCGGGTGAGGAGGACTTGATTTTTAAATAGTTATCGAGATTTACAATCGCGGCACAAATATTTCGTACACCCTAGAAAACGTTTGGGTTTGGTAAAAATTAACAAGATTCCCCCCCTCCCCCAAACAAACCCAACTCCTTTGCGTATTCAAGGCTCCCGTTATTTCCACGCACAGAGAAAAGGTGAAGCACCAGCAGCTGCACCACTTGCACACGTGAGTTTCTGGTGAAGGACGAGGATGTTTTGGGATGCGGACCCTGCCCAGCCTCATCGCCAAAGGGATCGGGAAACTCAGGCACCCCCCGGGACCCAACCGCTGGTTTTCTGGGCAGAGAAGCTTTTGGTTTGCATGAAAAGTGGCTCAGATTTTTTTCTAGATTCTGCACGAGTACAGATCTCACGCATGAAGCAAACACAGAGAGGGGGTTTTACCCCTCGGAGGTGTAAAAGCGAGGTGCAAGCGGGGATACCACAGCCCTGCTCAGTCTGTTTGCCCCTCGCTTGGATTACGGTACTTAATTACTGCAAATTTCAAACCCACTTTTAAGACAGAAAAGATGCAGTACAAACTAACTGACACTCCTTCCATCCGTATCTCTCTGAGGACGGGCAGTAATTAGGGCTCGGTTAACAAAGGGAACTCTGGCCAGGCAGATACACCCCAGAGGAGAGCGGCCCGTCAGCGCGCCCGGAGAACAAAAACTCCTTCAAGCACAGACCACCACTTTGTGACGTTTGCTCCTTCAGAGAGTTTACACTTGAGAATATTTAGAGATTTTACAGCTGACGTTTTTTTCCTTCAAATTATAAACAAGGCTGCCAGCGTCTCAATTAGTCTTTCTAAAAATGTATAAAAATGCCAAATAACATGGAATAAAAGAAAACAGGCAACTCCCCGAGATCTTCAGCTGGACTTAGCGCTGTGGGGATTTAATTAAGGATGTGTTCCTTCCTAAACTCTGTTCCACAAGTTATCCCAGTACCATCCTGCTGATCAAAACCAAGCTACAGCTACGTTTGATTTTCAAAGTCAGGCTCTGTCCATGTGATTCTGCCACACTCCATTTACTCGTTGGGAAACAACTAGTGGGGAAAAAAAACACCCACTTTTATTTTCCTCTGCGTTTTTCTACGACTTAACCTTTTACATCTCTAGTACAAACAAAAGCCATGAAAACAGACTTCTAGATCAAGGTTACTTTGAAAAAAAAATCTCTGAGCAGTATTATTTTATAAACGTCGGCCCAAAGTCATTAGTAAAGGTGACCTGTCCCTAACGAACTGCGGGGCTGCTTCCCCACAGAAGGGACCTCTTTTCTCCCCACAGGGCACTACCCAGATAATTCACACCAGGAAAAGAACATACAGAAAACCACAAAGAGATATTTAGTTGTATCAAAATCAGTTTGTCTTACAGCATGTACAGCAGGAGGGGTCCTGGATCAAAGCACCAGCCTGGGAGTCACGAGGTCCAGCTTGGCCTCAGGTTCCGTGACCTTCAGCAAATTCTTTAGCCCGAAAGAGAGATAAAGGCGAGGACGTTGGTGGGAGATGCTCTGTGGAAAATAAAACCTCCGTGGTTTGGAGCTCAAAGTCACCAACAGGGTGCAAAGCACTGCACGAGCTTCTCGGTTACAGGAATTTATCAAAGTACCTATTGTAAGGAAGGGGCCAATACGGGAAGAGGGATTTGCATTCTGAGATAGTCAAACAAAAAAATACACAAACAAATAGAGAAATGACGAAGACTCCCACGCTGCCCCTAGCTAACTGGTGGAATAAACAAGGAAAAGCCTAATTTCTGTGGGAGAAGCAGCCCACTCCAAACAGCATTTCTACCCCCAATATTCCCTGGTAGCAAAAAGGGAGGGAAATGAATGTCAGGAACCACGGCTGGTAATGCCATGGAGAGCAGAGCCCGTGCCGTCCCTGGGGCCTCTCCTCCATAAAGCTGCCAAGTAGTTTGTATTTGTTCCACTCCAGGAAAAAATTTAAATCACTGGGGTTTGGGACCTGTCTTTCTGCTTTATATATTTTGCATGAAAGAAAGGAACAAGCATGTGCTGGAAACTCACCTACAACATAGGCTGTCTTGCTCCCCGTCCAGCTGGCTTTGATTTTTATCAGCGTAATGATCCTGAAACAGAGTAAAATAAATTTTTTTCAGTACTTCATAAAGCAAGAAAGCCAGAGCTAAGAAGGGTTAGCACTCGTGGTTTAATTCTAATCACAAAGACTATAATATTTTTGAGATTGGCCACACTGAAAAGTCTACCCCAAACTTTTTTTCCGGAGAGTTTCCCTATTTCCCTCCCCAAGGACATGGCCGTGGGCAGCCAATTCCCTCTGGCCACCTCCCAGAAGAAAGCCAACATGTTCTGAATGAAGCCAACAACTTTTTGTAGCCTTTTTGCCACTCCAGCTCCTCCTGTAGCCCACGCTCCAGAGGCAGAGGTCCCGGCCAGACGAGGTTTAGAGGTGGTTGTTAGAAAAGCTCCTGGCTTTGAAACGAGTTAAACCACTCGGGGTAAATCCCTGAGCAGGTCTACACGAAGCGCCAGTGTAGCCGGTGTGGGTGCTTTGCCTGGATATATTCTCCCTTAAACCATGGGAGAAACAATTCCGAGCACCCACGGTGGTTACGGAGGTCTATACACACCCCCCCAAAAAAAAAAAAATCCTGGAATTCGATCAATCCTAAAACAATCCAAGTTCCCGCACCAGATACTGCCCTAACTGTTGCGAGGCTGGTAAAACCCAGACCCCACTATATTCAACAGCCTCCTCAAACTTATTAAACACTAATTTTAAATGAAAACTATGCCACGATGACAATTCAAAGAGGGCAGTGAAGAGTTTTGAATCACAGTGGGTGCCCGATATGTACGACTCGGCACCGGGAAGAACAGAAACCAGAGACTCAAGAAAACAAGGGTTTATTTGTTTAAAACCACGTATAATACAGTCACAAACCAAGCTGGCTGCCTTGATGCTACGGGTAAAAGAGGCGATAAAACCCCTAAGGTGACATGTCCTTTGTGATAGATAAAGGGGGGGCTTAGAAATAAATATAAATAAATAAATATAATAAATAAATTGAATTATAAATAAAGCTGTCTTTCTTTTTATTCACATTGCTTTGCTGCTGCATGAAGCCCAAGGGGGAGCACCTTCAGTGCGACACACAGGTGGGTGTGCAAAAAGACACGTAAAGTTCTAAACCAGCAACTAATAATTACACATTGAGGGGTAATTGCTGCGTTAACCTTTCCTGTAATTTATAACGCGGGTTTATATACTTGTGTGTCCCTGTAGAGACACCCACTGTCTAAGAAGGTGCAAAACATGCATTAAAGGCACCGGGCATTTACTAAACTGGGAAAGCTGCTGGAGCACAACTAACTCATTAACCAGGGCACGGCGGGATCCGGAATCGCCACCGATGCTTTTTGGAAGGAAAAACAACCATGGTTTGCCAAAGGGCCAGCAGAGATCTGGCACGGAGCCTCGGTAACCGGCCCAGTCGCCCAATTAGCTCCGAGAGCGCTCGGAGCCCGAGCAACCCAATTTCCCCCCCCCCCCATTTCCCAGGAAACAAGGGGAAAAACCAGCCCAGAAAATTCCTAAGAGATAGTCCTTATCAGGGCAGAGAGATGCCGGCAGCACGGGCAGCGTCTCCTTTATTAAATCACACGCCCCTTCCCGTGTTGGAAATGGTGTTGAAACTTAAATAGCTGCTGTTAAAACCCTTGTACGGAGTAGAAAAATAAATTGAATTTGAAGAGATTGTCCCCTCGCAGCCAGCCCTTGTCCCAGTGCCAAGCTTGGGCTTTTCACATAGGGCAAGGAAATAAAAATAAATGCAGCGCGTCACCCCCCGTTACATACGTGTGGCAGCCGGGACAAATACGAGTTTTAATGGTAAAGCTTCTGCTTTGCTTATCTCTGCAAGTTCTCCAGTCACAGCCCCTGGAAATCATTAAGGAAAAGCAAGAAAAAAAAATAAAAATTTTTAATCTCTTGACTTCTGCTTCCTGATGGAGATCAAAACAATCTTGAAATGCACGTGAAAAATACACGGGGCTCCTAGGGGCCGCTTTCCACCCCAGAGCTATAAAGACTTGATAGGCTTGCCTAATCAAAGCTCCTATCAAATTAGTCAGAAAAACCCACAAACCCAACGTTATTAGGATAGTTTGAGGTCGGCGTAATGCCCCCCCCCCGGCTCTGAAAAGCTCCTTTGGACGTCAGTGGTCAGAGGTCAGGGCATCCTTGGGAAGGAATAAATCAGGGAAGGGCACGTGGGAGAGAAAAATGAGGAAATGCTGCTGCAAAACGGGTCCTGGAGCCTCCAGCCCTGGAACTGGATGGAGCATCCCGGCTTTGCAGGGCAAATCCCTTGGGATTTTTACAGCACATAAAGCAAATTTGGCTGGGAAGGAGGTGGGCTGTCTCCCCGAAACATCAGCGATGTTCTTTGCTTATCCCAGCTCCTAGCTTAGACCAAAAAAACTGACTTTTTTTTTCTTTTTTGGGGGGCTTGAATCTAAAAACACAGCTGAAAAACATATCCGGGGATCAGCTCAATCTTATCTGCAGCAACAACTGACAAAACAGAGTGTTTTACTGCTAACAGTCCCAACTTTTACATTTTTAGGGCAGTGACTGTGGTGGTTTAACACCCCCCCCACCGACAAATGCAAAACCAAGCAACAGGAGAACACACCACCTCTGGTACCACGTTGTGCAAGAGGAAGATGATGCAGGAAAACAAGAGTTTGGCTGAAAGACAATGGCTTTTCATTAACAAAAATTAAAAGCTCTTTCAGCTTAATCTGTAATTTCTGAGACTTTTTGTTGCACTTAACTTCTCCCTCCGCAGCACTGATGGACCCTCTTCCTGGAGACGCTTTGGGAATTATTTTGATGCAGAAGCAAAAGCCTCCCAGGCTCCTGCAGAGCCTGCTACAAATTGAAAATTCAAATTTCAGGTTGGTTTACGGTCCCCCTCCAGGATTTCCTACAATGTAGGTGTAGCTTTCCAGAGAGAAAAACTTCTCCCCATCCGTGCCGGTGGCATTTAATAAGGACAACTGTGGGTTCAACAAGGGAGAGGAAGATTTTCAAAACACACGGAAAGCTGCGCCGTACCACGGCACAAGATCCTCCACAAGAAACAAGAAACTTTGATTTTCTAACGCAAATCACGATGAACCGTCCTGGGACGGAATTTCTTGTGCTTCCCTGTGCTATGGCAGCACAGAAAAAACAGCATAAATGCTTTTGGTATCTGTGTGATTTTATTTTTAAAAACAGAAAGGAAACTTTCTTCTGGAAATACTCTGGTTATTCATCAAGACGATTAATGACATGGCAAAGCGACGCTTTTTTTTTTTTTCATTAACTGCAAAGACATCAAGTCTCTGGGGACTGCAGACTGAGAAAATTTAAGCCCAAAGACCTAACAACGGAGGACAGAAACCTAAACATCTCCAATTCGGGACAGACAGCTCAGGAAAGGCCTTTCCGGAGACTACAAACTTCCTACATTGTAATCAATTTTAAATTAAAGCTTACATTTATAAGCAATTAGAAGGCCTGCTTTTGCTGAATAACCCCTCTCCTTCCCGGTTCTCAACGAGTGTTTTCCCTTTCTAATGACATCCACGAGAATGTCACACACCTTCCCCCGGGTCCCACAGCATCACCTTATCACGACAGAAACTGGGAGGGACTGGGTCGGTTTGGGTTTTTTTTTCCACTCTCCTCAGCTTAAAGCACCAGAAAACTTTTTCTCTTCCCCATGGTTCATCCGACACCCCCCCATGAATAACACACACCTCCCATGTGTGTTTAGCGCCGGCTTTTTAATTGCTGCAGCAAGGGAAAGAAGTTATTCTGAGTATCAGCACCTCGCCTGGGGGGGCTTTGGGGCAAAGATAACTATCATGGCACAAAGACAACCACCATTTAGAGGCCAAAATCAGGAAAAATCTACCCCCTCCCGCGTGCTCTAACTGCCTCTGGACAAGGAGAAGTTATGAACAGCGAAGGGTTGATCCAAGAAGAGCACCACCAGCACCAGCCTGCACCAGGAACCAGGTTGACCCCATCCCACCAGGACATGGATATCGGCATTTCTTGGTTCCTCCTTCTGTTTGAAAAAGAAGGAGATACCCCCAAGGTGATGCAGGAGTCCCAGGAGAGCCCACAGGGCTCGGGACCCACGGCACCCCAAGAGCCCGTATCCCACAGTACAAATAATCCTCACAACGCTCTTCTTTCCTTTCCTTCCCTTCCTCTTTTTTTTTTTTTAACTAATTCCATCACATGCCAAGATGCTGATACGGACACAGGAAGCTGACTATAAACACATTGGCTGCTCTACCAAATATTCCAAGAAACGCGACTAAAAATATACACTCCATGGTGTCCCTCAACATCTCAAAACCACGAACCGCCCGGGGGGCCCCGCCGCTCAGGGACATGGGGCACTCCATACCCCAGGACTCCATTTTAAGGACCTTCTCCTCATTAATCCTTGCAAATTACAGAGTATCACACGAGTATCTTCTCTTCTCTTCTCCCCCCTCCTCCCTTCCATGTTCCCTGTAGGTTATTGCCGAGAGCAGAAAATGTGATTTCAGAATCGGCCGCAGCGTTGAATGCGGGATGAACGTTCAAGTTCAGAAAAAAAAAAAAAAAAAAAAAAAAAAGATTAACAAAAAAGAAAAGAGGTCTAGTTGTGTAATATTGCAAAATTCAGAAAAATAGCTGCGCAACTCCAGCAGTGATTAATGTGGAGCAAATCCCGAGAGTCATCAAACATCTGCAGCTTCCATTTCCCAAGAAACAGCAAGCCCACAGCTACGTTCAAGATCTGGGGAACTCGCTCTCCGCTTCCATTAAAGCTCAGGAAAGTTTCCCAGCTGAGTCCTACCTCTTTTTTTTTTTCTTTTTTCCCTGGAATATGAGACCCACAAGCCCCATTCCTATAGCCTTTGGAAAAGGGGACAAAGCCAAAAGGCTGAGGGTGAGGACCTGCTGCAGTAATTGGAATTTGCTTTTCCAGGTGAAGTTCACCAAGGGCTGTTGTGGGGGGGTCTGGGGAGTGCATTCCCACCCGGCAGAGCTGTGGGGCTGAGCATCTTCCACAGCAGCGAGACCTGAAGGGGTTTGGGGAGCCAGCACCAGGCTGCTGTCTGCACCCCAGACCTCGCCAGAGAGAACTTCTCGTGAATCTGCCTCAAATATACCGAGGAACTTTGAGGAACGGAGCATTAGAAATTAAGAATTTCTAGTATTCGTTAAAAAAAAAAAAAAAAAAAAGTTATTCTGTAGCCACAGAGACATACACCTGACACAAAAGGAGTATCTGAAACCCACGGCACGACTTGATATCTGCATTAAAGTTCAATGCCAGCAAGAGAGGATGGTTCTGACCAGCAGAGCCTGCTCTTTGGGGGCCCTCAGGAACGTCTCCAAACAGGGAATCTTCTCAATTTTTGAAGCAAGGTGGTCCCTGGGCCGGGTGATGGCACAAGGGAGCCCGAGCCCCCATCCACTGCTCTCCTCCGGAGTTGATCTGCCGCTTGGGCGCCGGGTTCCAGACACCCTAAATGCCTGCCATACGTTGGAGGAGGCGCGGATGAACGAGGGGATTGAGAAGTCATTAACTGCATCCTGATCCCTCAATCTCATCGGGGCAGCACGGGACACTGCTGCTGGGTGGCCCTCACTACCTGCTCCCCCCATTTCATTTCTAAACCGATCCACAGCCCTGATGCCCTTAGCTCGAAGCTAATAGAGATGCCGGCTAATTGCCCGACAAATTACCGCCAATCCAATTCGATGGGCCGCGCTAATCAACTTGTTTCCTGATCGTCACAACTTAATGAGGCTCCCCGTTTCCTCCATATTCAGCCCGGCTTCCCGAGACACCCCCCGACCCTGACCGGGGTCTGTCCCCATCGCCTTTGATGTGACAAATTCCCTCCCTACACACCTGGAAGCCACACGTCCACGAGGGTCCTGCTGTCCTTCCTCCCGTGGGGACGAGCCCCCGGTGTCCCCTCCACAGCATGTGCCACCAAAGGAGGGAAGGAGACGGATCCCCCTTCCCAACAGCACCCGGCTAAAAACACAATATACGCCCCAAATACCTATTTTTATATTATTTTTTTTTCCCCCCCTTCCCCAAAAGTACAGAATTTAAGCCCGGAATGGCCCATCGCAATTCCCAAAATCGCTAAAGTAAACTTATTACAGCAACAGGGCGTGTGATCTCCTCCGTATCAACACGAAACCTCCTGCAATAATGACGCTCCCCGCTAATTAAAGCTCCTTCCCACACTAATCCCGCAACTCCGCGCACATGGGAAGCTTCCTCCCACTGGGAGCCTCCCGAGGGGGAGCCCGTGGCCTGGAAGGCTGAAAGCCGGGTTAAAAAAGTGGAAAACGAGTTAAAAAAAAAAAGGATTTGAAAAGTTTGAAAGGATTTGAAAAGTTTGAAGGATTTGAAAAGTTTGAAGGATTTATCTGGGCATCCATCACCGCCACAGAGAGGAGGGAGGGAGGCGGGAAGGCCACACCGACCCTGTCTCCATGAGAAATCGTAATAAAATAGGCCTTTTTTTTTTTTTTTTTTCACATAATTGAGGAGATTTTTCTCCCTTTCTGGAGCCGGCCCGCAACTTGTTGAATAGCAACAAAGCTGAGGGCCGAGTCCGGCCGGGACTCCTCCTCGGGAGAACGAGGAGGGGGGCGAATAAAAGATTTAAAAAGACCAAAAAAAAACCCACCACATAAATCCCCTCATAAACCACCCGAGCTCCGTCAGGGCCCAAGCCGTCCCGCCAGGCCCAGCCCCACGGCGGAGGGACCCCGGACGGTAATAAGGGCCGGGCTACCGCCTTTCTCTACCCTTCCCAACCCTCGTAGCCCACCCTCGGCCCTCAATCCCGGTGCCCCTTCCCCGGCCAGGCCCCGACCGGGCCCGGCAACTCACCGCCCGCCGCTCCCGCCGTCGGTGGGCGGGGCCTGAGGCAGCCTGAAGATAAAGAGGACTATCCAAACTCCCCCCCGCGCACACAAAATATCGCTTTATAAGCCTTTTTTTCACAGAATCCCAGAATGCTATGGGGCTGGAAGGAACTTCTGGAGATCATCTCCTCCAACCCCCCCTGCCAGAGCAGGGCCACCTCGAGGAGGTCCCACAGGAACGTGTCCAGGTGGGGTTGGAATGTCTCCAGAGATGGAGATTCCTCCACCTCTCTGGGCAGGCTCTGCCAGGGGTCTGCCAACCACAAAGTGAAGAAGTTCCTCCTCGTGTTGACATGGAACTCCTTATGATCCAGTTTTTGCCCATTTCCTCCTGTCCTGTCCCTGGGCACCACTGAAAAAGTGGTCCCATCCTCCTGACACCCACCCTTTAAGTATTTATAGGTGTTGATCAGATCCCCCCTCAGTCTTCTCTTCTCC
>JAOTQQ010000004.1:32988122-32999402 GCA_026546715.1 Gallinago undulata
ATCTCCTCCAACCCCCTGCCAGAGCAGGGCCACCCAGAGCAGGTCCCACAGGAACGTGTCCAGGTGGGTTTGGAATGCCTCCAGAGATGGAGACTCCACCACCTCCCTGGGCAGCCTCTGCCAGGGCTCTGCACCCTCACAGGAAAGAAGTTCCTCCTCATGTTTAGGTGGAACTCCTTATGTTCCAGTTTGTGCCCGTTCCCTCTTGTCCTGTCCCTGGGCACCACTGAAAAAAAGCCTGGCCCCATCCTCCTGACACCCACCATCATTTATCTGTGCTGAACTCTCATTATCTTACATGTAACGAGTTCAGCCAAAGGTCCTATGGCAAGAACATAAACCTGGGAGACAGAAGATCCAGCCTCAGTGTTCTCTTTGGCCACTCTTTGGCCACACTTGAGCAAAACCCAATTCCTCCTGCATGTTTGAGGCCATGGCTCCTTCCCACCCCGCTTCCAGGGATGCTGAGAAGATGCTGCATCTCCCAAACTCCAGCACCTGGCAAAGCCCGCTCCTGGGAACCACCCGTCTCTCAGGACACCCATTTTTTAACCCAAAAGCAGCTCTTTGTGCCCTATGGAAGCTCCAGCCTTTGCCCGTTCGGTGCCCGGTGCTGTGGGATGCAGAGCAGCAAGGGAGCGCAGAGGATGCTCCCAGCGCCTCTGGGGAAGCTGAAAAATTAGCAATGAAATTTTACACTGAAATTTTACACCGAAAAATATGATGCCAAGGGGCAGCATTTTGGGGGAAAAAAAAAAAAAAAAAAATCAGTGGTAGGGTCAGGTTGGCAGCGCTGGAGGAGCAGAGCCCGAGGGTCAAGGGCATCATCCCAAAGAAAAAGAGAAATAAAGTGATTTATTTCCCCCTCCCCAACTAATTTGACCAAAAGCCAACTCTAAGTTGAAGGCAGCACACGCGTGATGCTGTACCCGTGTCCAAAGCTGTATCCGGTGGGAGTTTGTTCTCCCTAAAAACTGATGCTTTTTGTGATGCATTTTGACGTTCAGCCTTCATTTTGCAACAAAAACTTATTTTATCAGAAAAAAACATCAGCCAGATGCCTCGCTCCGACACTACCACGGACGAAGATGCTTTCCTGAACCCACACCACAAAGTAAGGTGTTGGTGACACAAAACCACACCAATCCCCTGCATTAATTGCCCAATTCTCTTGCAAAATGGCCAAAGAAGTCAGCATGGAGGTCCAAGCTGGTGGGGCTGAGCCCTTGCCCTTCTCCTGGCACGGAGGATGGAGCAGGCAGAGCAGAAAAGCTCGGTTCTTAGCTTTTTTTCTTTCCTCCCTAGGAAATCCTCACAATCGGGTCATGCCCACCCCCCAAAACCCAGAGATTTTTCCCCAGGATGTGTACGGAATGGGAATTCTGACTCGGCGAGCTTATACTTAACTAGAACTGAACTTATACTTAACTAGAAATGCACAGAAAAAAAAAAATGATCCTGAAATAGCTGAGAACAGGCAAAAGGTGCTGGAGTGGGGTTTGTCATGTCTTTTTTGGAAACGGGGTGGCCCCGACTGTCCTGGGGGTTCAGTTCCCAGGACGCGGAGTCCAGAGTCATAGTCAAATGTAGTTTATAAATAAACCAGAGAGATGTGCACAGCCAGCAGACAAGAAAGGTTTTCCCCAGAGCAGGGGAGTAATCAAATTCCCCGTAGCCACGTGGGGAAGGAGAAGGGGAGGTGGAGGAGACGGCGCCATGTCGTGTCGTTTACAGGCTGTTTTGTTGAATAGACTCTCTCTAAAGGAGAAATCCCAAGAGATCCCAAGAAATCTCTCACTGTTCACCTCTCCCAGCCTGCTCCAGCTGGGAGAAATGGGCAGGAGGCTCAACCCACAGGGAGATGTCCAGGGAGGGGGCCACCAGCGCCTGCAGTGCTCCAGGATGGGGGTCCAAACAGTTCCCCAGTCCCTTCTGCCGGCAGAAAAAAATGGATAAAAAAAGCAGGATGCACCAGCGTCGTGGGAGAAGAAGCCAGAGTCCTGGCTTTGCCATCCCTGCTTGCCCACCCTTGTCCCAAAGGGCCAGCCCCCAGCAATATGGTCTGAACACCCCCTGTGTGTATTTTCCCTTTTATCGGGCATTCCTTTCACAAATGAAATAGCATCTCGCTCAAATCCTTCCCTGGATTCCCCTCCTTCCCTGGGGAAGGCTGTCCAAAAGGAGCCCGTGTGATAAATGACCCTGTCCCGTATGAAAATCGCACCGTTTTACATCGTGCAAGATGGAAAAGCAGCAAGATTTACTCCAGCAACTGGCACCTGAAAACACACAACGACCAAAAATTGCCCCGTGCTCCATATTATTGAAATCCTCTAAATGCAACATCACAAGGAAGGAAAATTTCTTCTGCTGGGGGGGTGGACACCATGCTGGGCACCCCCGGGAAGGGCTAAGGCCATTTCAAGCAGCAAAAAATGCAACAAAAAATTTACTAAATACCAAATATCCCTCTGTCACGAGTGAGCCACGCAATGGGTCACGCACCAGCCACGCTTCAGCATCCCCTTTCGTGTGCGTAAAGACTACTTTTTCACCTAAAAAAAGAACCTACCAAATCACTGCCTGGAATTACGCCTGTGGAAAAGAGTAATTTCTTACAGTCAACATTCTGGCTAATGTTTCCAGATAATCAAGAAACCAGCCAATCTCCCTGTTCCAGCCTGACCAGCTGGTAAAGCTTCTGAGAGCAGAAGTAGCTGAAACAAATTTGAGCACAAACATCCCCTTCTCTATTAATTTTTTCCCCCCTTTTTCCGAATGTGGGTTTTACTTCGTAGAAATGACAAGTCAGGAGTGCCCAGGGACAGAGCTACGTCCTGCAGCTCTGCTGGGATGCTCCAGGAAGGCAGAGGGCAAAATATATTGAGTATATTCTATTACCCTGGCACCTCCAAATTCATTTCAGAAAGTCTATATGGCCCACAGGCAGCCTGAGGCAGGTAAGGGGATGCAGGGGTTGGAGAAAACCACGTAGAAACAAAGGAAAAACTACAAGGTGGGAGAGAAGAGTCTTTATATCCCCATCCTTAGATATTTTTAGCCTGAAAGGCACAAATGCATCACTGAGATATATAAAAAGGTGGTGGCTCCCCGCTGCTCCTCACACCGGAGAGTGCGCTGCAGTGCTCTGCCCACTGATCCTTGAAAAAAAACCACAAAAACCAAACAAACAAAAACCCAAACAATAGAATTATGCAGAATAAATCTGTCAGATATGACCAAATTCCTCTTGCCTGGGTTGCAAAACAGGATGTATTTTTTTAAACAGGGAGTCTTCATTAAAAGACAGGTAACATCCTTGCCCCTGCTGTCATCCTAAGTAAAAAGGAGAAAGTTTTTCTCTTCTCTACTGGGAGAAAATGGGTTTGATTTCTGCCGGCCAGCTCTCCCCATCTAGCTGTGCTGCCTCCTGGTGCCAAGGATGTGACCGTGACACGGTGCTGTCACACCGCTGCAGACCCTGAGCATGTCCTACGTCGTGTCTCGTGTTGAGGGGCTGCAGGGTGGTACCTCCAGCCCCGGGGCTGGGTAAAGCTCACCCAAAGGCTTTGCTGAGCAGACGTCGTCGTATTTCTGGGTGACAAACTGCACACCCAACTTCCACACCTCTCCTGGGTGTCCCAGTGCGCTCCCGGTGTCACTCGGGGCGCTCAGCCATGGACGTCATCAGGATGTTGATGTTTTTTTTTTATTTCAGTCTCACCTGTGGGTAAGGAGAGCTGTCACACGTGCCCTTCTCAAAAAGCAGAGGCGAAACAAGACGACTCTTGCTGATGCTGGAGAGGCAAAGCTTTTCCTCCTCTGCTGCCTGGGTGTGTTTTAGCAGAGTAGGAAAATCATCTGCCTGTAGCTGGAGGAGCCACCAAGGGTTCAGCTGGTGAGATGCAGGGGTCCTGTCAGGGCTGTGTTCATAATATACCGTTACCAGTAAAACATTTTAAATTGCAGTCATTAAAAATAAATCCAATCCCTTCCAGAGGAGAGAGGAAAAAGGAAACGCTCAGGTGTAGCAGCGCTGGACTGCCACGCAGCAATAGCCATTAACGAGGAGGCTGCCATGCCACAATTAGCTTTAAGGGGTCTTTAGCATTTTTATTAGCTCTTAGATGCTTTTGACATACTTAATTTACGCCACAGAAGCTGCAGAAGATGGCAGACGGTGATTAAGATGCGCTTTCACTCTTCTAGAGAGCATCAAGTGCCCTGTAGCTATGGCCCATGCACATAAAGCAATATTGCTTATTATTCAGAGCTGTTTGTTCCATTAATCACGTGCCCGCTTTGCGCCGGGAAGGGGAATTAGAATATAGCAATATTCTGGCTGCTTGTTTTTAAAATCCATGCGTGGGTGGACACTCCAGCTACTGCTCACATTTTTCTCTTGCCACTCGCAACAGAGCTGTTTCGTGATTCTCCTCCCTGGTAGTTTCTCTCCCCACTAATTTCGTTGGCCAGGTTCAGGAAGGAAGCTGCCTCGAGCCAGTCGACAAGTGTCGCATGGAAATAATAAGTATTACTACTCGAGAAACCTCTGAATTTCTGGATTGCAGAGAGGAAACCTCGGAACAGCTTTAGAATGAAAAGGTGCCAGGGTAATTTTTCCTCCAGCAAAGAAAAGGCCTGCAGAGCTATTATCTTTGTCCATTAAACCTCTTTGGATCTGACACCTTCTGGTCTGAATATTGCTGAATATTCCTCGGGAAGGAACCGCAACGCTGTCCCTGAACATTATTTAAGAGCTCCACAGCAGCAAAAAGCAAGGAATTAATGTTTCCGAGCAAAAACTTGAGCCAAGCTTTAAAGCAATCTCGAGATGATTGGGAAATGCAGATCGAAGGAAAACCTGTATTAACGCTCCACTCATTCCACGTCACTCCCAAATTAAAGCAGTTGACAATGAAATGGAAATACAGGGTTAAATTAGAGTTGGAAATACATACCTTGCCGGGCAAAGCGGTAAGTGTCTGTGCTTGGAATATCTCAGCTTTCCTCCAGCCACACCAGCAGGTCCCAGCATTCATTTAGGACGTCGTACAGAGAATTTTTAGTCAACTGCGTTCCCCTCGTGATCCTGGAAAGACGTTAGGGAGGCAATTAAATAGCAACTCAAGCTGTCTCAGCATCTCCCATCGCCTTGTCTCGCCACCTCTGAGCTCCTGAAGAACATTTCAGAACAAGATTGAGTTCGGGGATTGAATGAGAAAAATAATAATAATAATAAAAAAAAAATAAAGAGAAAAAACAGCCAACTTGAGAAATACTTGAGTTACCATCCTGCTCGCCAGATAGGAACAGTGTGTATCTAAAGCACGCACTTCCAATATACTCCTTGCACTACAGAACACTTTAATACTTAAAGAAAAATCATTTAATTCAGCAAAATGCTCCTATATGAGAAATGAAACTTCAGCGTGTGTGCCACAAACTCCTCAAACACTACCTGTGGGGAGCACATATTACTTCAAGCAGGGTTTTAGCAAACACTTACCCATCAGTCCCTAAAAACGACGGATCTTCAGCTGTTCTCCAGTTAGTCTGAGGGCCATAATTCCCCAGCTACACCATCACTCCAGAATAATGACATTATTCCAGGACCAGTGGCTATGAGCACACGAGGAACGATGCCACCGGCTGCCCCAGCACACACAAACCCACCAGCCGTGGGTTGGGAGGAAGCAGATCTGAATTCAAGGTTTATTGATTTACAAGTGGAATGTGGCCGCTCTCTCGTAACGATTATCCAGAGTCCCCCAAGCAATATGGTATTTTTTACTCCAAGTACAGGCATTCTCTACATAGCTCCCTGGAAGATTGTGGAGATATTGCCTTGTAATTTAGACTTGTATGGAATTTTTAATGGCCAACGTCTTGATAGGCATCAGTTCAATTAAAATAAATTCCCCTTCTTATAAGAACGGTAGATTACAAACGCACAAAAACCAGACTAGTTCAGTTTATATGGAAACAAACATAATTACACAATTTATTTATTAGTACAGTTTTAATCTGCAATACCATTGAGCTAGCACACCCAAAACACAGATGATTTATGCAGCCACACCAGGCATTACTCCTTCCCAATCTTCTCCGGGCTGGAAGGTGGGGTGCTCATGCCCCCACACCATCTCCAGGAGCACCCCACACCTCCACCCGAGCATCTCCATCGTCCCATGGGACCTCCTGTTGTAGCAGGGGGAGATTTTTTTTTTTTGGGGGGGGGGGGGTGAAGGGGATCAGCCATTCTGTTTTGTTCCTATCAGTTGTTCCTGGTGCTCTGCTGGACCCCAGGCCTCAGCCAGCTCCATCCTACGCACGGGGAAAACACCGCAGTGATAATGACACGCTGCAGAACATCTCGGCTGGGGGAATAATTGCAGATATGCACTGCCCTGCCTTTGCACAGGCACCTCCGCGCAGGCAGTGGGAGTTGGAGAGCCGTTATTAGGTCCCATGACATTTTAAAGAGGCTTAAATATAAAAATGACTTTATGGGGGTTTCAAAGGCTGGGAAGGGAACCGAAATAGTCTTTGCGGCAGTAATTGCCAGACACCGAAAAACGACCCACAGAGAAGCATTGCGTAACTGCCTGGAAATGAAAGAACAGAGATATCAAAATCCAAAGTCGGAGAGGAAAGAGGGAAAATGTAGAGTTATTTCCAAGCAAAGCCCTAGCAGCTGCTTCTACAGCCACCTTCCAGGCCTGATGGAGCCCTGCACCGGTCAGCACCAGCGCTCCCAGCACAGGACACTGGTGGGGTGTCACCTCCAGTGAGGAAAAAAAATAAAAAAAATAAAAAAAATCAGGTGTTGAGCCTTTGTTACCAGCCTGGCAAGTGCAGGTTTTATTTTGGCAAGCAAATGTCACGTTTCAGGCAGCACCAAACCGAGCCTGCAACACGTGAACACGCAGCGGCGGGGAGAACAGGCTCTTCTCTCCCAGCTTACGCAGAAAAGCAGCAGTTTATTAATAGACACTAATGTTTTCAGACTAAGAATGGGTACATACTTTCCAGCACCTCCCGTTCCCTGTTTTGTTCAACAATAAAAGCATTTCACTAGAAAAGTGCTATAAAAAGAAGAAACTCCTCTCTCCTGTCTCTCTTGCGTCAAGACGATGTTGCTGCGTAAAAAAAATCAAAATTTACAGTGCAATACCGAAGCCCTTAAAGACTTCTGACAAATACATACACGAAGCAGGAGATCTACAGCAAATTTTTGCACTGATTTTTCTGAAAGCTTTCTCAGCCACGCACTGCAGATGAGGCTCATCTGGCTTGTGTCTTGACAACAGCCAAAGAGAAAAACAGAGGGGGAGAGACGAGAGAGAGACTAAACCCGTATCAAGGGAACTGCCTGCTAAAAGTTTCCCTGAGAGAGGAGTCTGCTTCAAACATGCAGCTTCCAGGTGGAGATGTTTCCTCCCGAAGCAGCGTTACCTGAAACGGCTTGTCCTAAGTCTCAACTAAAACCTGGGTAACTTGCATGAAAAAAGAGAAGGGGGGTGAAATATTATTATTTAAGAGAACTCCAAGATGACTGCAAAAGTAGCTTCAGCCACATGCAAAACCAGACACTTGAGAAAGGAAAGGTGATAACCAGGGCCAGGATAACCAACCACTACTTAAACTAGTACTTAAAACAGCCCAATTACCTTAATTAAGGAGGCAGCTCTTGCTTAAGGAATCACCTCTGGACCTGGAGCCAGAGCACATGGAAGCTCCTGCCCCAGTGAACAGAGCAAAGGGGGTAAAAAAACCAAACAAAGTGATTAGATGCAAGTAAAGAACTGCTGAAGTCTCAGGGAATGCACAGCACGCAGGAAAACTTAACTCCTACCACCTAAAAACCGTGCCAGCCTGCCTGCCAAAAATGTAAGGATCTGGAGCCACACACCTGTTAATTTGCAGTGCAAATGCGTAGTTTTGTTAAAGATTTGCTCTAGTCAAGAGATTCCTGAAAACAAGGACTACGCATACAAACAGCATGATTTCTTTTGAGCTAATAGGCTGGAAATACTTAAAACCCAGTATGTATTCACAGGAATAGAGATGTTTGACTGACATTCTTCTCTTCTGCAAAATTCTTGCATTAAAAACTTCTAGTCACGTGTAATGGCTAACATTGAACGTTTATTGTTTTAAAAAAATACACATGCAGGAAGCCATCCTCTTTAAAACCAGCACATAAAATAACCCAGCAGAGATTTCAGAGAAAAGCAATAGCCCTATCAAGTCTGAAACCTCCGGAAGAAAGGTATTTTGCAGGAGTCCACGCTCCGATTGCGCCACGCAAGCGGTGTGAGTCCAGCCAAAGTCAATCACATAACAGAGCACTTGCCTTGCAGTTTATCTTTCTTTTTCTGCTGCTTGGATTTCTTTCCGTCCACCTGGAGGCTGACAGTTCTCCTCTTCTCCAGATTCAAGAGCTCCTGGAAGAGCTCCTGCACGTTGTAGTTCATTTTGGCTGACGTCTCCATGAAGGAGCACTTCCACTTGCTGGCTAACGCTTGCCCCTCGCTGGCATCCAGCTCCCTCTGGGTCTCGTCGCTTTTGTTACCCACCAACATGATGGGGATTTTTTGGATGTCCCCTTTGATCTGACAGATCTCCTCGAAGATGGGCTGAAGATCTTCCATGGACTGCCTGCTGGTGACAGAGTACACCAAGATGAAAGCGTGCCCTTTGGATATTGACAGCCTCTGCATAGCGGGGAACTGATGGCTTCCCGTGGTGTCTGTGATCTGCAGGGTGCAGATGCTCTTATCGCAGCTGATGACCTGCCGGTACGTATCTTCGATGGTGGGGATATAGGTCTCCCTGAAAGTCCCCCTCACAAAACGAAGCACCAAGGAGCTTTTGCCAACCCCGGCTGCTCCAAAGACAACCACCCGGTAATCGTTGCTTTGTTCAGGCATGTCTGCTGCGCTGCGATTTTAACTGAAGGTTTTTAAGCGCAAAAGCCCGAGTTCTTCAAGTTTACACACCCCTACACAGAGGTGGCCTGCGGAGAGGGGAGAGGGAGGGGGCAGTGGGGAAAGAGAGGAGCAGGGGGAGAGAAAGAAATCGTTCGCATCATCTCCGTAATATTACACTCTGTTATTGAAACGAGCAATTAATTAAGTTGCTCCCCTCCCATCCGTTTTTCTTAAGGAAAAATAAAAAGCAAACATATATATATACACACACACACGGCGTACACCCCATGCACCCTTAATAAGTGGAAAGGAATTCACCTGTAGCCATCGGCTCCACTGGCCAGAGAGCCGAGCCCGAAAGCCCCCGGCAGCGGCGAGGAGGCTGCGCCGCCTCCGGCCGGAGCTCCGCCGCCGCGGGGAGGGGAGAGAGGAGGGGGGGGCTCCCTGACAACTCCTTCCTCCTCCTCCTCCTCGGATGGATGGATGGATGGATGATACGGCCGCAGCCTGTGCCACCTCCCCGAGCATCGCAACGCGCAGGCGGCCGGGCGGGACACGGCTCCGGGAGAATGCGGGGGGGGGGCGGAGGGCAGACGACGACTGCCCCCCCGCCTCAAAAAAATCCAACCTTCCCCCTCCCTCCTCAAAATAAGTAAATAATCAACGCAACCACCTGAATCTGGTGGTTAAATGAGCCGAGGTTGGGCGCTCCGTCCTTTCTCATTCCGCGCACTAATGCTCTTTCACGCCATCCCTCCCCCTACCCCCCCCGCCCAGCACCGCTGACAGGATTTACCGCCCTTCACCCAGCCCTCCCGCTCCCCAGCTCACTCTCACGGCTGATTTTACTCCAACGCGTTAAAACGCGGGTGGGTTTTCCTGTCCCGCTGCCATTAGAAGCGGCGGGGATGACCTGAGGCGCTGCCGCCCCCCTCCCTCAGAGAAGCCGCCAACCCTTTGGGACCGCTAAGGTCCGCTGCTTTGACACAGCTCCCTCAGACCGGCCAATAAAATAAAATACCTGCATTTCACAATCACAAGTTTTATTTCTCCTCGTTTATAAGGAGTGTCCCCAGACACGGTCTCCTCGCACCCTCTCACTGAAGGCAGCCCGGGTAACCTGGTGCCTGGCGGGGCAAGCGGCCATGTCGGTCCGTCGGCCCCCTTCACCTCCGACGAGGGCCCATGGCTGCCGCTCCCCCAAGCCCTGCCGCTGCCATAGCGGGCAGGAGAGGGCGCCCCACCGTCGGCTGCCGCCTCACGGCCCCGCCATGGCGGTGTGCGGCCGAGCTCGGCCCCTTCCCCCGGCCCCTTTCCCCTCTGCCCGCCCGCAGGGCTACGCCTTCCCTCACGCCCCAAAATGGCCGCCGGCCACCATGGCGGACCCTCAGTTAGGCCCGAACCCGCCTGTCCACCCACCGCACCCACAGAGCGACCACGCCAGCCTGCCCTGTTAGCGGGTTAATATGGATGTCTTAATTAGTGAACCACACCAGTGCACAGCCCATCTCACACGCCAGGATGAGACACTGATTATTTATCTCAAGAGTCACGTACAGCCGGGTGTTCGGTGGCTTCCCGCAAATCCAAGCACATCACACGGGACTTTCTGCATGGTTTATAAACACATTTTACATCATCCTTGCCATATCTGTACCTCCTACCTATATTTGATTTGTTAGTAATTTACATATGGTTGCACAATAATTGAGTTCTAACTAATACGCATGCTCATGGGAGCGATCTTCCCCTGGCCAAGGGCCTTCTTGACCTATTGGCGTGGTTTTTAGTATTATAATGAAGGTGGTTCAGCTTGGGACACTCCAAATCCTCACTGTCTTGCCAAGTTGGCTACGTTCCCCAAAACATGTTGATTAGTAGTGTTCTCAAGGTCCGTGTATTCATCTGTTCCAGGGTGCTCCTCCTCAGGAATGTTAACAGCGCTTACTTTCTTTGATTAAGATTAATCATCCTTGGGGGTGTTGGTGGATGAGAAGCTCCACACGCCCCACCAATATGGGCTGGTAGCCCAGAAACCCCCCGCACCCTGGGCTGCATCCCCAGCAGCGTGGCCAGCAGGGCCAGGGGTGGATTCTGCCCCTCTGCTCCGCTCTGGGAAGACACCCCTAAACTCTGGGGGGACCACCATCAGAAGGACATGGAGCTGTTGGAGAGGGGCCAGAGGAACCCCCAGAGATGCTGGGAGGGCTGGAGCCCCTCTGCTGGGAGGGGGGGCTGAGAGAGTTGGGGGGTTCAGTCTGGAGAAGAGAAGGCTCCGGGGAGACCTTCCAGCACGTTCCAGTCCCTCAAGAAGGGGGGCTCCAGGAAAGCTGGGGAGGGACTC
>JAOTQQ010000004.1:33078731-33099251 GCA_026546715.1 Gallinago undulata
TGAACCCCCCCAACTCTCTCAGCCCCCCCTCCCAGCAGAGGGGCTCCAGCCCTCCCAGCATCTCCGGACCCTCCTCTGGTCCCGCTCCACCAGCTCCATGTCCTTCCTGCACTGAAATATATCAATATATATGCATATATATATAATACACACACACACTCTGATAGAAATCTCACATAAGTACAAAGCCTTTCTGACAAAACCAGATACCAGTTTGAGAGGCAGCCAACTGTGCTGAGTGCAATAAGTTACATTCTTTATATCCAGGCTGGAAGTGCTTATTTTGAAATAATTTTTGAAGTTTGTTTTCCCTTTATTATATTATTTGCAACAACATCATAATGAAAAGAATTTGGAGGTCTGTCTTATATACAGGTAAACACAAAAGTCCCAGGGGAGAAGTCCTTCCTGTGCATTGGGTTTGTGGATTGCACAGAAATCCCAGTGTCCTAGTGCTTTTAGCTCATTCATACAAGAATAAAATCACACTATTTTCAGGGAGTTTGGCGAAAAACTAAAGGTTTTCCCTTTAGTTTGGATTTCCTTTCAGAGTACAGAGGCCATTAATTCCGTGCTAATTAACATTGCTCTCTCTCTCTCCTAGAGTCAGTGGCTGCAGTGACCACTTTGCATCCTCGGAAGAGGAAGCCTACGAGTGCATTCGGAATGTCATCTCAACGTTAAATTCCCAGTCGCTGCCGGAGGAGGCCGTGGAGCACGACAGCCCTCTCTACAGCCCCGATGAGCTCCTGGGACTGGCACCACGGGATTATAGGTGTACCCTCCCTGTGAAACTGGTAAGGTGACACTCACCGCCTTCCTTTGGCCCTTCTCCGTCTCGTAGCTCCAGATTAATCATCAACAGGCCTCTTGGAGAATGCTGAAGCACCTGAGATACTCCGTGTTATTACCTAATCCTTTGCCAAACTGTCTGGAGTCTACAATAAAGCAGAACAGCACCAATCCTGTAGAATTATAGAAAATACCTAAGCTGAAAACCTGCTGGAGATGAGGTCATTACAATTACAGATTGATTATTGGCAGCTGAACCCCATCTGTTTCCAGGCACCCTCTGAGATGCTGTCATGTCTCGTACCATGTTGGCTGCCTTGAGAATGTGCCTCCCCATTCCTGTTCTGCTTTCCCTTCCCCTTGCCTTTTTCTTTTTTTTTTTCCCAAAAAGCCAAAACTCTATTTTGTAATTTAAATGCCTATCAAAAATACTGAGGGAAGAAGCAGCAAAGCTCGAATTAAACTTGTTTGAAGTTGGGACAGACGTGGAGTGTAAGACATTGAAGGGCTTCTCTGCTCATTTAGCTTTATTTTTTGGAGGTCTCCTTGCTATTTGAATTAATCCTGTTTTCACTTATGTTTCTGTAGTAAAGACTAAATATATATATATATACACACACACACACACACAAAACTATATTTCTTTGCAGATTCTGAGCCGTCTGATGGATGGAAGCAGATTCCAGGAATTCAAAGCTAATTATGGAACAACATTAGTGACAGGATTTGGCCATGTGGAAGGGTAAGGCTTGATTTCACTGTCACGATGTGTGGATGTATTTGTCTCAGTAGCTTTCATATCATCAGGTTTGATGTTATTCCAGTTACAATGTTTATGAAGTTCGGAATCCATCAGGAATTGATAATAAAATACCTCCAGAAAGGCCGATGTTCTGTCTCTGAGCTCCCAGTTCATCATGTCTCAGGCCAGTAGCAGCAGAGAGTGATTACAACTGAATGGCTTTAATGACTTTGAAGTGATTTGTTTGCCCAGGCAGTTGGAACAGTGAAGTCTCAGCAGATTCCTTAAGAAATAAGAAACAGCATCTTTGAAAGTGTTCCTTCCCAACAGGAGTTGAAATCCATCATTCTTCTCCCGTGTGATGGAGAAGGGATAATACCCTTAAAATAAAAGCTTGCAGAGTTCGGATCAGACTGCATTATTAACACATTCATGAAGCATACAACGTTCTAGTCAAATCAAGTTAGGGAAAAAAAAAATAAAGGTAGTAAAAGAAATGTTTTTGAGTCTCTTTATGTTGAAAATACACGTTTTTCAGATTGACTGTTACGTTGTATGTTACAGGAATTAGAGAGAACCCAGAGTCCTGGCACCTTGTGTGTTTTCTTGCAGCGTAAGCTGAGGTTTACAGGCCAGATGTATATAGATGTATATATACATATAAAAGTTAAAGCTTTACCTGTCCTCTGAGTATTTCATCTCTGTTAATTCTTCCAAGCTTTACACATCAGGAGGGCTGTAAGACTCGTCGGGCGGGTACAGGAGAATCCTTGAATGAAGCAACACCCATAACTGCATCCTTTTACATTCTGAATTCCCGGATATCGTTTCCATCCTTCGGGACGTTCCGAGCTGCAGTTTGATAATTCCCGGGGTTCGGAATTGAAAAGGCTCACCTTGTCTGTCGTCGCAGGTGCTTGGTGGGGGTCGTGGCCAGCAACGGGGAGCTGTCTCACGACGCTGCTCTCAAGGGCAGCCACTTCGTGCAGCTCTGCGGCCAGCGCAGCGTCCCCGTCCTCTTCCTCCAGAACACCGCTCCGCAGGCGCCACAGCCGACCAGCCTCTCCCAGGTATTTCCACTTCAACAGGCTTCATTCAAGTCCTGCCCTTTGTTTTGTTGAAGATTACATTTTGAAAATTATTAATTCTCAGGAAAATATATTTTTTTAAAACTGAGAAACTTCATAATTACTCCATTCTTAAATCTTCCCATTAGCGTTCTCGTTTTATTTTAATTTTAAGCAGGCCTCTATCCTTAGGTAAAATGGTACTGCCAGGCTGGCACGCAAGCTGTAGAACTTGGAATTTATTTGCTAATGGCTGGGAGAGCGAGGGTTGCTCAGTATTACCGGGTTTTGCGCAGTGGTTTTAACTGTTTTGCTGATTTTCATAGTAAAATCAGTACATAATGGACAGGTCTTACTGTTGTGGAAGAACATACAGAATTGTAAAGAAATAACTGTTTTCGAAATACAAATGTGGTGGGAGTGGAGGGAATCTAGAAGAAAGACTGAAAGGATCTAAAAAATCTTTTATTTTTTATTTCAGGCAGAGGCTCAGTCCAACAGATTAAAAGCCCAGGCCTCCATGATGGCTGCCGTGGCTTGTGCGCCTGTTCCCAAAATAACCATTGTCATCGGGGGCTGCTACGGGACCGAAAGTTACGTTATGGTAGGGGTGGCACAAATGTTATGGTGTGGTGTGGGTAGCATTAACGGTATGTTATAGCATGGGTAGCATAAATGGTATGGCACAGGTAGAATAAGCATTAATGGCTTTGGTAACAGACTTTTTACGCTTTGCCAAGATTTCACAGCCCTTCGTTTTGAAACCAGTCAGTTGTTGTCATAGACGCTGAACTCAATATGTTATTTTAACTACTTTTACATCACAAAATTTGGGCTGGGTCTAAGGACCTAGAGCCAGTTCTGAAAAAAAAAAAAAAAAGATCTGAAAACGTCCCTGCTTGGAGCCCATCCTGCCTTTTTTCTCTGCTGGTTTTCAGCGATCGAGGAGCACGTCTCCTTTAGTTGTGCTACTCTTTGTGCTGTTGGTGCTGCTGCTAAGTGGAGTAGGGCTCCTTGTTTGCCCAGAATGAAACATTTAAGTGCTTGCAGGAAAAATTAAATAATAAAATAGCCATCTTGAAGGCCTTGGGGGTTGATGGTTGCTCCCACAGGGTGTCTGTACTGAGACAGGAGCTGTATCGTTAGTGCTTTACAAATTAAACTCAATTACATTCTGCCTTGAACTTGATTGTGTCCTCCTACAGCTGTCTTTTTTTTTGTGATTAATTTCAGTGAGTTTGTGCTGTGTATATTTTGTTTGTAGTGTGGGAGGTCCTTCAGTCCAAACTTTCTGTTCCTGTGGCCTAACGCCAGGGTTGCTCTTGTGGATTCGAGACAATTCTCTGTGGTCCCACGAGCCGAGGACAGTGACTCCGCAGGAGACGAGTCAGAGCTAAAACAGCTGAAAGAAAAGTAAGGCCCTTAAACGTAAGCCCTTGCAGTTACACTGGGATTTAATTGGTGAAATTCCCTATTTTTGGTCATCTTGCAGATCGGCGCATCCCAAACAAATGAAGCAAACCTGAATCTACTGGAAAATATTTTAAATTTCCATGTCTGCTCTTAGGATCTTCTCAAGAAAACACAAATGTTTCATTTCAAACCAAACCCAACCCCCAAACCGTACAACCCAAAATCAGGCTATTTGGGATGTGGAGGATTGTCTGTGCTGCAGAATGATCACATCTGTTAGGCATTAATTGCTGGATTCTAATTAATTTTAACAGTAGAACTGCACATTCACTTGAGATTGAAGTACATGCCTTTTTCATCTATGATTGATCTAAAAGCCTGATGGTTTTTATTACATTGTTGTGCTTTCAAGCATGTTGAATCCTCTCTCTTCTCCAGGCTGGAGGAAGAAAGCAGTGCATTTTACTCCTCTGCCAGGCTCTGGGATGACGGTGTGATTCTACCTCAAAATACTAGAAAGGTAGGGTTTTTTTTTTTCCTTAAATATTCTTTCCGGTACATTTTTGTCCTCAGAACTCAGAAGGATCTTGGGGCGAATGCACAAGAATGTGACTCGCTCAAGGCCAGAGCCCGGGTCTCACACTTCTTGCTCCAGTTTCTGGGGCATTTATTGTTGGGCATTTTCATATTTACTCTTCCCTATTAGTCTATCCAAAAAAATTCCTCTTGAATTCTGGTTATTTGACTAACAGCATTTCCTCACTGAACCTCTTGACCGATTCTCTGTCCAAATCCTTTCTTTTTGGGTCTTGTATAATCATCCCATCTTCACTTTCTAAAGTTCAGGCTTAGATTCTTTCTGAAAGCCACCGCCTTTGTTCTTTTATTTTTCCTGTTTATTAGCAATACTTCAAACGTTCTTTGCACTTCTAAGGCTTGTTTACTTAAAGATCACAAATAGAGCCTGCTATCCATTAATCCTTCTAAATACAGAACATATTTATGGTAGTACATAGAGGGGAAATATTTTCTGTGGAGTTTACGGGAACTTTGATAATAGGAGAGCGCCAAGAAGTATTTTGTAGTATTTTGTAGTCCTGAGACTGCCTTTCTGTGGGAACTACACGGGGAAAGAAAATAGGTTGAAATGAATCACTGGGGTAACCCGGGGTAATTTTCACCAGCACATCACAACTCATTTTAGCGTGTTTAGCTGGTTTTTTTACAATCTTGTTTTGTGACTTTATCCCAGTTCTTGCTCGTAGATGGAATTAACGTTTGGCTGTGTCGGAACCACCAGCACGTGCTCCTTCAGAGCTGCAACGTGCTGCTTTTTTATCTTGTTTTTAAAAACTTAAACCAGTTCTGTATTTTCAGCCCCTGGTGTCACAAGACACCAGGAAAGATGACTTTTTAGATAATGATGGATGCAGAAGAACAGGATGTTCTGCTAATTTGTGATGTGAGTGGGAGCAGGAGGAGCGTGGCTGTGTAATAACAGAAATGAATTTTCATTGGAGTTTTACAGTAAAACTGGAATTTTAGTGTTCCAAAAGTAATTTAGTGACTTTAAAACAGTTTAGTGGTCTCTGGCATAAACTTTGGGGGCCTGAGGTTTTTTCCTTGACGTTTCCCCTGCCCCAGTGGTTCTTGACACCGACCTCTCTTTCCCCCGACACTATGGTCAACAGCTCCTCATTTTAAACTTCATTATTTTGCAAAAAGAACGTATGCATTAGGGAATGAGTGCAGAACTAGTAAGTTTTACTTGTTTGTTTTTGTTTCAGAGGCCCGTGGCTTATATTTCTATGTGGGTTTGTGTTTAATTAGGTGATTGCACAGTGCTTGGAGATTACAGCCCAGCAGAAGTCCCAGATGGTGTCTCCGTGTCCGCACCCCGTCATCAGAATGTGACCTCCCCAGCCTCAGGTCATCAGCCTTTTCAAACTAGCACCCCGTGCTAGAAATCTTTAATGTAAATGATTTTCTAAATCTTTGATACCATTAATAAAAAATGCTAAACCACTGCAGCCAAACAAGAATCCTGGATTTTATGTCTATTAGCAGTAATTTGTATTTAGAACCATAACCTCCTACTACAGTAGTAGAAAAATGCATTTTGTGAAGAGGAAGGATTAAGCTGAGAGCCCAGAGCGCTCTAAGGAAGCAAATTCATCCCAACTGGGAACAATTCCTTGATTTTTTTCATATTCATGTTTTAGTATGAAATCCAGAAGTCAAGAAACTGCTCTCTGAGGAGAGAAATAGGAAAGAGAAAAGAGCAGAGAGATTCTACGTCACGTTACGAGTTCACACTCTCCCATTTCCTATCTCTTTAACTCCACCGCAGCCGCAAAGTTTAATTTTGTAAAAACAACACAAACTCTCCACCCCAACCTTGGGTTGTTTCAACTCTACGTCCAGAAATGATGCCAAAGGGCGCATCCGAAAAATACCCCGTTAAGTATTTCGAAGAGTCATTGAGAGAACGGAACCGCTCAATCTTAATTAAGTAGCCGTGCAAATAAAAGTGGCGTTGAAGGAACTGAGGTCGTTCGAGCACTCGTGGACGGAGGCTGCACCTTGTTTTTTTGGAGCTGGCAGGAGCCCGAGGTGACGTTGCAGGCAGCTGTCAGGCTCTTTTGAAGAGTCCATGGAAGGTGACGGGGATGTTCACCTCCACTTCGGCCCGGGCCACCTCGCTCATGTCCTTGGCGTTGAGGATGAGGAGGTAGGCGGGCTTCGGCCCCGCGCCCGGGCTGATCACGATGCTCAGCACAACCCCTGGCAGGGACAGAAAGGACCAGCCTGTCCTGGGGCTAATGGTGGCCACTCACACACAAGACACCAGTAAATCCCGTTATTACTCTAGACTGAGGTTATTTAGTTATTTCTCCCTACTATTTTGGGTTCTTGCTGCCATCCTTTTCCCAGCCTGGGGTGCTGGGGCACATACAGAGTCTCTGTTTAAACCTGAAACGCTTTTTTTATGCTGAATAGAAACTGTGAAAAGCTGTTGCTGGGGCTGACGCCAAACATCACTTACTGGCATAGACCTCACATTTTGTCCATTCATTTTTTTTTCAACATTGTGAATTACTTTATAATTCGCCTTCTGAGGTTTAATGCCACAAGATATAGGAGAGTTCAGTATATTGCTGAAATGCACGTAAAAACACACGGCAGTTCTGGAAAGCTTTGAAAAACAAAGCTTAGAACCATTCCAGTGGGACTCGAGCCCCTGCAAGAAGCACTTTTCCTGAGCTGGGAAGGGATAATAGGGAATTTGGTTGGCTCTTTGATTCAGCAGAGCCAGGACTTCTCCTGGTTTCATGTAATCCTTTTTGGAGGTGGGGAATTCAGGGGATAAGCGGGTTATCCCCGGCTGGGGGTGCGTGAAGGAACACGTGCAGTGCGTGACACGGGTACAACTGCGTGTCCTCGAGTGACAAAGCCTGAATTCACCCCACTCCCGCCCGAGGAGGACGGGTTTAGGAGCAGAAAAACACGCTTGGATTAAGAGAGGTTTAAAGTTTACAAAAACTCTGCCACCTGGAATTCCTGAAATACTGCCGTTCCTGGTGGAAAAAGGTTAGGAAATGAGGACAAGAGCTCATCTAAACCCAGAGGGGCTTTCTCCTCCTTTGGTTTTTTCATTCAGTCTAATGGCAGGCAGTGAGTTTTTCCAATCCCTGTGTCCCTCAACCAAAATAAAATCCTTATTTACCATCATCTTCCTCCAGCGCATCCGGGTGGGAGACGAAGATCGGCTCCGAGGGGTACGAATCCGGCTCCTGCCACACCCAGGTCTCCTTGGTTTTAACGTTCAGTTTGCAAAGCTAAAGGAGGGGAAAAAAAAACCAACAGCAACAACAACAACAAAAAAAATACTTGTTCTTGTCCTTTTTAAACTCGAAGCTCGTGGAAAAGGGTTTTCGTGGATATTTACCCTGTCTGGGACAAAGTGATTGAGCCCCAGCCCGTAGGTGTAGGTGTAAGGTTTCCCACAGTATTTCTTGTAATTGATCTGTGGAAATTCAAAGGCTACGATAAAAAATAAATATATATAATGAGGCTGGGGGGGGAGGCGGGGGGGGGCAGGAGGTGCCGGCGTTGCCGCCGGCTGAGCTTTTGGGGGGTGGCTGTCGTCTCACCGTGGCGTGGCCCTGAGAAAATAACTTCTGGCTCCAGCCAGATGGTCTCGTCGCTGCGCAGGGTGGCCGTGGCTGTGGTGTAGGGCAGCGTCACCAGGTTCTTGCCCGTGTCGGCCTGGGACAAAGGAAAATACCCGAGAAAATGAATGAAAAATACCCAAAGAGCATGTGGATACGCCACCGGTCCAGGTGGCCATCTGACGGACCGCACGCCGTGAGCTGGGGCTGGGGGGTTTGTGGCCAAGGGCAGGTTGGAGGGGGCTTGGAGCAACCTGGGCTGGTGGGAGGTGTCCCTGCCCAGGGCAGGGGGTGGCACTGGGGGAGGCTTGAAGGCCCTTTCCATCAAAACCATTCCATGATTCCGTGTTTTAACCAGCGATGCTTGGCCGTAAGGAGTGGGGCGAGAGGGGTGTCTCAGCCCCACGGGCGGCGGTGGGGACGCGGTGGTGTGGTGGTACCTTGTCGATGTTGAGGGGCAGGACGTATCTGCGGGCTTCGGGCTGGGGGGCTTTCTCTGCCTGACGCTTCACCTCATCCCAGTTGGCTCGCAGGTTGGCTAAGTAGAGGTAATTGTAAATAAACTCGAACCTGCCGCAAAAAAAGGGGTCACGGATGGAAAAAGAGATGTCATTCGCATCTCAGGGGATTCAAATACAGCTGGTTTTTCCTAAAATTCAATGGAGTAAGACAAGTCCTGGCCCAGCTCCCTGGTAGGAGCGATCCACGCCTGCACACCACCTTCCCCTGCGAGGAAAATGGCAAAGGCCAGTGGTCTCCTGGGGGGCACCAGGAAGAGCGTGACCAGCAGGTGGAGGGAGGTCATCCTGCCCCTCTGCTCTGCCCTGGGGAGGCCCCATCTGGAGCACTGGGACCAGTTCTGGGCTCCCCAGTTCAAGAGGGAGAGGGAACTGCTGGAGAAGGTACAGCAGAAGGCTACAAAGATGATGAGGGACTGGGGCATCTCTCTGGTGAGGAAAGGCTGAGGGACCTGGGGCTGTTCAGCTGGAGAAGAGCAGATTGAGAGGGGACCTCATCGATGCTGAGCAATAGCTAAAGGGCAGGGGGCAAGAGGATGGGGCCAGACTCTTCTCAGTGGTGCCCAGGGACAGGACAAGGGGCAACGGGCACAAACTGGAACACGTGAAATTCCATCTCAACATGAGGAGGAACTTCTTTCCTGTGAGGGTGGCAGAGCCCTGGAACAGGTTGCCCAGAGAGGGTGTAGAGTCTCCTTTTCTGGAGACATTCCAAATCTGTCTCCAACCTGCTCTGGGTGACCCTGCTTTGGCAGGGGTTGGAGGAGATGATCTCCAGAGGTCCCTTCCAACCCCACCAGCCTGGCACGGCAAGACTCACCCCTTCCAGGTGCAGAGGTCAACGATGAGAAAGCCGTTATCCTCGTAGGTGTTAATGTGATGGAAAAGGTTGAAGGCCGAGGTGCGGTATTTGATGTTGAGGAGCCTGCCTTTTTTCTTCTCGGCCACGTGAAGCCAGACCTGAAAAGCAAGCAGCTGCTTGGTGTAGGCTCAATGAAATGCTGGAGAAACCAATAAAATGGGTTCCCCAGTCCAGGGCTGGCCTCCCAGTTGAGCCCAGTTTAGTACCACCTGCTGCTTACCCCCATGGTTTCGTTGGATTCGAAGCAGTCCATGTAGTTGGCTCCCCAGAGGCTCCAGGAGGAGAGGAACTTGAAGAGGTTGATCTTCACAGGCGTTTCAACAAACACTATGTACTTTGAGGTCAGCCCAAAGCTGTTTGGAAACACATGGGGAGCACATCAAGTGGGTTTTTTTTGGAGAAAAACCATGCAATTAGTTTGTCTTAAGCACTGAATATAGCACACAGATTGTGGCTTAAAATGACAGGGATATAAACATCCTGATTTTGGTAAATCACCTAATTTCAGCTGCTGATTGCATGCAAGAACAAGTCCTGGGGCCATTTCTGTAAAGCATCCGAGATGCTGCACACGTGGACCCCAGCTTTGTGCGGGTAAAGGGGGATGCTGTGAGCATCCACTCGCTTGTCAAAGCTGCTGCTTTGCTGCTGGGCCACACCAGTGGCACTCAGGAGCGTGGTCCCTCTAGTTATTGGACCAGCATTGAAGTCTTCTGACCCCAGGAACCCTCACCTGTGAACGTAAGAGGGCTTAAACCTGTCACTGCAAGGGAACTGCACCACCACCTCTGACTTGTTTATCGGGTCTTCCTTGTCTGGAACGAGAATAATGGAATGGTCTGGGTTGGATGTGACCTTTCAGACCATGGAGTCCAACCACCAACCCAGCACTGCCCAAACCCCCCCTGACCCATGTCCCTCAGCACCACGTCTGCCCGGCTTTGAAACCCCTCCAGGGATGGGGACTCCACCACTGCCCTGGGCAGCCTCTGCCAAGGCTCCACAACCCTTTCCAGGAAGAAATTTTCCCCAATCTCCATCCTAAACCTCTCCTGGTGCAGTTGGAGGCCGTTTCCTCTTGTCCCATGGCCTGTTCCCTGGGAGAAGAGACTGACCCCCCCTGGCTACCCCCTCCTTTCAGGGGGTTGGAGGGAGTGAGAAGTTGACAGGTTGTGGAGGGTTTCCCTGTACTTACCTGGGCTGTCCTCGTAGTATTTGCCCCCCAAGTTTCTGCCTTTAACACAAGGGCTGTTCAAGACTTGGAAACCTCTTTAAAGTGTTTTAAAGATAACATTTCTGTTAGTTAAAAAAAGCAAATATAATCTAAAGATTATTAAAAAAAAACCCCAACTGGATGAAAAAACCATGTGAAGGATTTAAAAAAAAAGAGATTTATGGGGCGGGATGTTCTGGGTTGTGTCTGGTGTGGGATTAACTGACCTGCCTGAAGAGGAGGAATCCGGATGATGTTATAGGCCAGGGAAAAGTTTTTCCCAAAGCAGTTGCCGATGTTATAAACCGTCCCGTCATTTTCAATGTGGGGATGAGCCGTTGCCCCGTTGACGGACACGTATTTGCAGAGATCCACCTGGAGGAGAAGATGCAGAAAGTCAGGAGGTTTCTTGGCCGGACATGGGTGGTCACCAGCTCTGCGAGGTGTTGCAGGTCGGTATGTCCTCACTCCAGATGTGGAAAGTTCTTCTCTAAGCCCAAAAAGCAGCAAAGCCAACTGGTTTGAGAGGGTCAGGTGAGCTGGCAGGGTCACAGGGAGAGAGGTTTGGGGTCCTGGTGTCCAAAAGGAGAGGCTCCACAGGCTGGACATTGGTAACACAGCAAAGAAAAACATCAAAACACGATTCCACGGGGTGAAAGCTGCTCAGCTCCAACGTAGGAACCCTCCGGTTAGAGTCCCCTTGGCAAACCCCAACACAAGCCTAAGGGTATGGACCAGGACCCCCATCACCTCCTAATTAAATATTCCTCAGAGCAGCGGTGGGTTCATTTACAAGCTCATTCCGACTCTGGTCTCATTAACCCTTTCTCTGCATCATCTCCCTGACAAACCCCAACTCTCCCCTCATTGGAAGAGACTCTTATTAAAACATTTTCATGTCAGTTTTACTCCTCCACCTATTCAGAAGCTCAGCACAAAGACCCACCTGCTTAATTGTCTCCAAGGTATCAGGGTTGATTTTGGTTATGAAGTTGGTCTCGGTACAGGCGTAGTAATCTTCACCCACGGGGTAGACGTTCACGAGGGCATTGTCAGTCACCTCCACACCTTTGAAGTAGGAGAAAAACCTGAGCAGAGAGAACGGACAGGTAGTCAGGTGCTTCTTGGAGAAGCCCAGAGGCTTCCTGGAAGAGGAAGCACCGCGGGACATCGCTGCAACCTCGATGGCCCCACCGTACCTGGAAAAGATGTTCTTGCAGGGGTCTGGGTAGGCGTAGGTGCCAAATTCCGTTATCACGATCCTTTTCTCTGTCATCGCCCTCACGTAAGCATCCGTCCTGACAAACCTGGGCAGGGCGAGAAGGCACCTTGAAGGTGGAGCCATTAAAAAAAAGCAATGGGCTACACGATTATTATACAAATATTCTCGTGATGAGCCTCAGGAGACCTCTGACAGCGGCAGGTCCCCATAGGCTTCTGCTGCATCTGGAGAACGTGGGGTCCAGCACCCACCCCCAGGAGAGAGCCGATGGGAAACAGTGTTTTGCCTAAATATTCTTCACCAAAATACCCCAAAAATGACAGCTCGGCAGCTTTTAACTGAAAACAGCCCAGGTTTCAGCCAATGACGTAATTGTCACCCACTGCAGCTGCACCCAGCCCACCCTCCCTCCCCTTCCAGACGTTTTGTATCTGTACAAAAAGTAGCATTTCCGCTAAGTTTCAGTTATTTTTGGCCAGTTTTAGTGATCTCACTGTTAGAGTTCTTCCAATAACTGCACAGACTTGAAATAACCAGTGGCTCCCACGTGCTGGGCAGCAGATCCCATCCCCAGCGCTCACGGTCGAGCAAACACTTTGTTATTTTCTTTTATTTTTTTGCTTGGAAAATTGCCACCCACCTTCGGTGATAGGTGACGTGCCCCTCCTTGAAGTCAAACTTGTGGAGGAGCGCCTGGCCATCAAAGAGGTGATAGAAGGGCTCCGCACCCACCTCGAACAAGCCGGGACCGCATCTCAGGAGGCTTCCTCGCAGCCAGGTAGGAATCCTGCCTGCGGAAGGTGCAGGGTGGATCCGTGCACAGCCCACGGTCAATCAGAGCAAGAACAGAACTTCAAACTATTAATTTCTTTTTTTTAGCCTTCATTAAACATCCACGAGCTCTTAGAACTGTGATTTTTTTTCTTTACCTACAGACCCACCAAAGTTGTTGAGCTACATGTCTGAAGATCCCCCACCCAATCTGTCCTCCTTCTACCCCAAAACACACCAGCCCTGTCACCTCCCACCCTCATGAAGCCTCCAAGCTCTGGTGGCCACGAGCTCCCCAACACAAAAGCTGGGTGGGAGGAGTTGGGGGAGCCCGCACCAACCTGTGACGTGGGCGGTCACTGGAGAAGACAGCTCCTCCACCGTCTCAAAGAGCTTCTTGTAGCCTCCAGCGGGATGCTCCACTCTAAAAGGACCAGCAGACATGGGGTTAATTTGGTTTTGGGATTGCTTTGGAAACCCCCGATGAGGGAGGTTTTTTTTTTTTTTTCCTGAAGGGACTGATTTGGGACTTGTAAATAACAGGAGATCAGGAGGAGGAAGTGAAGCAAAGACTCCCAGGGCTGTGATCAGCAGCCACCTGCGTCCTGGCCGGAGCACACAGAGGAACGGGGAACACCAAGGGGACAGCCCGTGCCACAGCCCTGCAGGCAAAGACCCTCATCCAGGGGACAAATTGAGGATACTCTGAATCATCAGGAAGAAAAATCCAACTTGTATCTCCTGGGTCTTGAATACGCAATTTTTTTTTCTCCTTTTTTTTTTTTCTTTGAGCTCAAGAGCGTGGCTGAGAAGGCTCCACCTACACCAGGTACAGACCATCCTCTGGTTCCTGGAGCTGAACCTGTCCCCCCTGGGGTCAGAATTCCACCATGGCATGGGATGGACCAACGTGGACACCCCGTAGCCTCACAGCAACTCCCCGGGCCATACCGGCGATGGGTGACTTCCTCCTGGAGAAGAAAACCTCAGGAATACTCACTGGCTGTACATTTTCTCCTGGATGAAGGGCCCGAGGCTCCAGCAGCCAAGACACAGCGAGCGCAGTGTGCTGAATATTTATGGGGCACTGGGTATTTATGGAGGGCTGGGCCCCACAACAAAACCTCCCCCCTGCCAACGAGCCCACCCCGGGAACAGAGCCGGCTTTCACCACCCAAATCCTCCTCGGGGCTTTGAGAGGTTTTTGTTTTGCCGTTCGCACAAAAAAGGGCTTTGAATGTTTTTCTCAGACCTAAATTCTTCCCAAGTAAAAGTGATTACAAAAGGGGGGGGAAGAGAAAAAAAAAAAAAAGCCAGGACGGAGTGAAATGGAGCGCACTGGAGTCATGCCGGGCACTTGGCACGGCCACTCGGCTCCTCAGCGCACCGTGGGGACACCTTCCCAGCTCCAACAGACCCTGGGCTGCAAGAAACTGCTCCTTCCTGCAACAGCATCTCGGTGCTGAGTGATGGAGCGTGGCCACATCACCTCGGAGTGGGGGGAATTCAGAGACACTGAGAGATAAGAAGGCATTGGTGGCAAACATCATCATTCCTACCTCCCGTACACACCAGCCACCAGCTTCTTCCTCTCCATCTTGGGCCTCTGTAGAAGACCACCTTTGCAAGCTTCAGAACCTTGGTACAAGCACAAGACCAAATCCCGGTCCACCAGCTGGGAGAGCATCAGGGAGCATTATAGAACCATAGTCATAGAAGGAAGGTTTCTTGGAAAAGACCTTTCAGATCAGAGTCCAGCCATCAACCCAGAACTGCTCAAACTCCCCCTGACCCATGTCCCTCAGCACCACGTCTGCCCAGCTTTGAAATCCCTCCAGGGATGGGGACTCCACCACTGCCCTGGGCAGCCTCTGCCAAGGCTTCACAACTCTCTTGGAGAAGAATTTTTCCCAATCTCCATCCTAAACCTCCCCTGGCACAACTTGAGGCCATTTCCTCTTGTCCCGTCGCCTGTTCCTTGGGAGAAGACCGACCTCCCCTGGCTACTCTCTCCTTGCAGGGAGTTGTAGAGAGCAAGAAGGTCTTCCCTCAGCCTCCTTTTCTGGAGCTTCTGAGATGTGAGGAAGGGTTTTGGACAGCTGCTGTCAAACAACACCCCCAGGTCCTTTTCCACCAGGCAGCTCCAACCACTCTGCCCCAGCCTGGAGCATCCATGGGGTTGGTGTAACCCAAGGGCAGGACCCAGCCCTCGGCCTTGTTGAACTTCACACCACTGACCTTGGCCCATCCATCCAGCCCGGCCAGACCTCTCTGTAGAAGCCTTCCAACCCTCCCAGCAGATCAACTCTCCCACCCAACTTGGTGACCCTGTAAACTGACTGAGGGTGCACTCCATCCCCTCCTCCAGGTCACTGATAAATGATTTCAGAAGGTGGGAAGTCTAGCGTACATAAAGTAGTATTTTCCACAGGGGGTGTCACCAGCCCCACCTACTCAGAGGGACATCAGAGCTGACCACCCTCTCTTTGACGGGCAGGACAGCAGTTGCTGTCAGAGATGGCTCCACAAAAGCATCTCTTGCAGGAGCAGACGTTTATGAAAACAGCGGTGCTGTGATTTCAGAGATTAAGGAGATCAGGGAGATTACTGCTCTCCCTCTCACGGGCAGCCCGTGGCACGAGATGAGGACATTTCATAATGCCATCTACCTGGGGGTGCTCCTCCCATAGGGCAGAAATGATCAAAACAGCGGTGAGACAAGAAAATTAGATATTAAAAATCCCCATGTTAGATTTGCTGCTACATGCAGTAAGTGAAACGTTGGCTTTCTTTTCAAGACAAAGCATTTCTTTTTGGAATGTGGGTTCATTTAAGGTTTCTAATCGAAAAACCAAGATATTGTTGAGCCCTTGTGAGCTCTTTGACTGAGGCCTCCCATTAACCCTTCACATTAAACAACCTTAATTATCTGTGAAAAATTATCTGTAAAAATGTATCTGTAATTTATCTGTAAAAGCATCCCAGCAACAAATATATTCAACATAAATTTGAGCGCGAGCTCAAGGCCCCTCAGCAGCGCAAATAATGTGGAGATTTTTAATTAACCCCAGAATAAGGACTCACAACAGTGTCCTAATCTTTGATGTCATGAAAATTTGGTGTTTCCATGGTGACAGCATCTTCCCAGGCCCCATCCTCCTCCTCCTCCAGTGGCTCAGGAGGCAGAGATCCAAAAATTTGGAGGTGTTCAAGACTCAACATGGTGCTGAGAAATGCAATTTAGACAGACCCATTTTAAACAGGGTTGGAGTAAATCAGACTATATTAGGACGAAATTCTTTGGTGTGAGGGTGGTGAGAGCCTGGTCCAGGTCGCCCAGAGAAGCTGTGGCTGCCCCATCCCTGGAGGCGTTCAAGGGCAGGTTGGAGGGAGCTTAGAAGAACCTGATTTTTTTTAAAAAAAAAAAAAAAAACAAAAACCAAAAAAAACCAAAACCAAGCTTCCAGTAAAAATATTCACTCAAGAAAAAGTGATAGCTCAAAGAAAGGCTTAGATTATCTGTCACTTGTTTGGAACACTTTACTTCCCCCATAGCTAGTCAATCAGTCTATTTATTGACATTTTTGTTAATTTTTGTCAAAACCTTAGAAGGGAACATTGAATAACATGGATCAAGGACTCTGAATAATGAGGGCAGTCCTTTGAAAGCTAAATCCCAAGAAATGTGAGCTTCTCGCCTACTAAGTTGCTTAACTGGAACACATAAATAAATAAATCATTTACACAACACTGAATAGGTTGAGAATAGTCAGAAGCAAGTTTAGGTACTGGGTTTTTCAAAAAAAGCCATCAACTACAGGCGTGACAGAGGATGAATGTCTGTCACCTACTGTGGAAGCCTAAAGTTACCCACAGGACGTCAAAGAATTACAAGGATTGGCTAAAAACTGGGCTCTTTTTGGTTCCTCATTTACAAAGTTTTCCTGCCCAGAAGGACAAGGGCAATAGGACACATTGCAAAATAGTTATTGTGCCAGTTATACCCCAGTTTCCAGCTCTCAGCCCAGGAATGGGTTAGGAACGAGGGTCTAACTCCCCATGAGATGCCAGAAAACGCTAATCCAGGCAAAGAGATGAGATTTGCTTTATTTTTAATTGTGATGGCTGGGTTTTATGACAATTAGTGTAAGAGTCTGCGTGTGCAGCTACAATGACAGTTCAGTTTCTCGTCCCAGGAATGGGCAAGACGTGACACAACAACAGCTCAGGGCAGTGTGAGAGAAGAAACGACCAAACACCTCACACAAAGGAAAAGCGCTCGCCTCTAAAACACCCAATTCCATAAAGCACAAAACTGCTCAATAAAGAAAACCTTCAAGTGAGAATAAAATTAAACTTCAAATGTACCTTCGTCTGCAGTCCAGTGCTGGCAGCCCATCCCTTCCGTTTTCCTGCAAACACAGCCAAAATAAGCAGAGTTTTAGATTTATCTAGAAGGGATATTACAACTGAAATGTAACACAGACACAAATTCCTCACAACAAACCCCAATTCCGATGCTGCTCCGATTGCAGAATGGTTTCAGTGTGTGGCACAGTGTTGATTGTGATGGTACAAGCTTAAATAAACCTTTCACTGAAGAGCAGGGTGAAAGTCCTGTGATTTACCCTGTTAAGAGGAGACGTTTTTTTTTTTTTTTTTTTTTTTTTTTTTTACACATTAATTCTTATTTAAAATCCCCTAGACTGTCCAGCCATTGCCCCTGCACACTCTCAGTGTATCTCTGGGTACACAAACAATCGGATTTCAGGCTTCCTTTTTTCACAGATACAAAGATGAGGGAGAAAAGCCCTCATTTCTCTCGAAGCCCAGAACTGAACACTGACATCATTCACCACTTCTCACTTTATAATTTTTTGCCCGGAGCATTTCTGTCTAAGTATTAAGCTCTCCTTTCCAAAAACACTTACTTTGAACTGTTCTTTCACAGAAACATTTGTGCAGATTTTTATGCTCTTGTCGGGGAGCCTTGGTCCCATCAGAATTAATAGCAAACCCCTAACTCTGGAAACAAAATAGGAAAATTAATGTCTCCTGATTCTATTTGTTGTCATATGCTCACGTATCATCCATCTCTTCCATTATTTTGAGAAGCATGGCAATAGATCCAAAATAAGTTTTCCATTAAAGTGTCAGAAATATACCTATGGCTTTTAATAAAAATAAATATACAAAAGCTCACGTGACTTTTCCGGATGAGATGAACACACATATTTTACAGAGTCAGATAATCATTTATTTATGGTGAATTTCTGGCTCCCTTGGAGACAGAACCACCTCTTAAATTAGTCCCATTGGTTTGTTTAAAGACAAATATTTTGAGAATACAAGGAAGGCACTTATTCACCACATACAGACATTTAAAAAAACACAAACTCTTAATAAATGGCACAAATTCCTGAACAGACATTAGAGAAGTTACAACATGCATATCATTAGTTTCCCATATGAAAATTATATATAGATTTTTGGTTACTAATAGCTTCACGCTTATTTTCACATTTATTTTCCAAACTCAATACATTGGAATAACTTGTAAACAGATAAATATTTATTTCTCTCTTAGCAATCATTTAAAAGTTACCTGCACACACACACACACACAAACACACCACTATTTTGGCACCTTTCAACAGTGTCCTTGTAAACATTTCTTCTTTCTGCACACACAGCCACCACCAAACTTCTGAAGCAAGTGCCCTTTGGTAAATCAATTATCCATCCAATAAATAAGCAGCTGAAGTGGGGTGAATTTAATATCTCAGGCTACGAAATCTCGGTTTTCTTAGGCTAAGCATCGGTTGTTTGATGGTAGGTTTGTTCTCAAATAGCACTGCTTCGTTTTCTGTCGTTGGGAATCTGTTCTGGTAGATCAGAGGGTATTCCTTTTGAAACTAGAAGATACAAGAAGCAAGAATTAAATGAAAATATCAGACTCCACCAAAAACCTCCAGGTGTGCAGGGCTTGAGCGTGAATCACTTCATAAGGATGCATATCAGCAGGAGGAAGGAGACTATCAGCCTATAAAGCAACTCTGAGCTTTGACCAAAGCTGTAGCTGCTTGTTCACAACTGATAAACAACCAGTCAAACAGAAATTTTAATCACATGCCCTATCTTCTGCTGAAATGAGAAAAGCTTCTGAGTTCGTTCCCAAGGAATTTTTGACATTTTGCCTGTTTCCTACGTAAAGCCTCAGGAAGGAATAATGGTACCTACATCTACACATCAGCTACAGCTTTCCGTTGATGGAGTCAAACCATGGAAAATAACACCATTTGTAACTTTGGGCAATAACTCAAGTTGGGACTAACCCTCTGGAAAGTGCCATGTATTTGGCTCTTCCCAATTCAAAGCACCAAAACTGAATAATCACTCCAAAAAGCTGTGATTTATCACACCGCTAGCTATCCCAGCACAAACGGCAAAACTCTAATGACATACAATAAGACTATAATGATATAGCTCTGTGAATTTTAAAAAGAAACCTTTACTAACCTGGGCCCTTACAGCACAAGCTGCTTCTGGTCTTCTGCGGCAACTCATCAAAAATTTTAAGTATGTACTTCAAGTTTTAATATTAGAGGATTTTAGTTTATTTCCTTCCTCTCTGCTTCACCTGCTCCTCTGTCTCATTTCTTACTGCTTGCTCACTCAAAAGTTTTAATCAACTGTAATTAACTATTCTTCTTTACATGCAAGAAGTGTTAATGAATTTGAAGAGAAGTCCAGCCTTCATTTTTACGGGACCAGAATGGTTTCATCACTCACATGAAATTCAGAGCTGCGGGAACTGGGTGAGGGGCACCAAAGAGAAAGCAGCTTTTCAGAGCGAGCACATTTCTTTCTCAAATTTGAGTCACAAGACTTGCTTAGGAGATTCCAGGACAAGTACAACGCTATCCAATTGGTCAGAAATACTTGCCAGAGGTTTTCCAAAAAAGAAAAAAAAAAACAAAATAAATCCTGCCAGAATGGCTGTATTTTAGATTTAGCATTAGGCAATATGTTAGTAGGCCACAGAAGTGCCAGATAATCTTGAGCAATATACATGTTACAAAACACAACGCAAAGTCCAGAAGAAAGAACGTTTCAGGATTGTGGACAGAGAGAGCTCAGCCTTATAAAACAAAAACAAAGAAAAATCACCGCTTTTATTGCCTATTGATTTTAAGCCCAGGTCTTTATAATCCCAATCACAGCATGCAATCACATCAAAGAACTTTCTTCTATAAAACATCCTGCTCCAGAGTCTAGTGACTGAGATCCTTCCCTCACAACATTTTCCATTGATGTAGATGCAACATCCACTGAGTTCCTCACCTGTTTTAACTTCTTCTTTTTGTCTTTCACAGACAAGTTCTTATCTCTGATGATATTCTCCAAGAGCTCTGCCACGGCAGCTTGAGAGGTAGAAACCTTTTGTTCTTCAAACTCCTGAGGGGTTATTTGTTTGCAGTATGAATATGTTGGCAATATGGCACAAATTTCATCCTTTGGGTATCTGCACTGTAAGAAAAGTTGAAGAAGTGGTCTGCGTCTTCTCACAGAATCACATGGGGTTGTAAAGGGATCTCTGGAGATCATCTCCTCCAACCCCCAACAAAGCAGGTCCACCCAGAGCAGGTTGAACAGGAATGTGTCCAGGTAGGGTTTGAATGTCTCCAGAGAAGGAGACTCCACCACCTCTCTGGGCAGCCTCTTCCAGGGCTCTGCCACCCTCACAG
>JAOTQQ010000004.1:33099351-33110737 GCA_026546715.1 Gallinago undulata
TCTTTGTAGCCCTCTGCTGTCCCCTCTCCAGCAGTTCCCTGTCCTTCTTGAACTGGGGAGCCCAGATCTGGACACAGTGCTCAACATGGGGTCTCACCAGGGCAGAATAGAGGGGGAAGATGACTGCTCTTGACCTGCTGGTCATGCTCTTCCTGATGCCCCTCAGGATGCCATTGGCTTTCTTGGCCACAAGAGCACATTCCTGGCTCATGGACAACCTGTTATCCACCAGGACTCTCAAATTATGATATACTATTTCAGTGAGAAGATACTTAGCCAATGTCCAAATAAACTAATGTACAATGACATCCAAAGTTGCAAAACTTTATCAAATAGCTAATATCTATGTCTGCACCAACAGTGCAATTATTAAAGTTTGCCTTCAAAAATATAGGTTTATTTGCAGTTTTCCCATTCACCTTCAGAAGTCAGAAATAACCTGCAATCAGCAACTGAAATCATTAAGCTTCTGTCACAGCACTAACCTGAGCCATCTTCATGTATTCTAAGTGATCTCGCACTGCGACCTGCAGGTAAGTTGGCACCTTAAATATTTCCTGTTGGTGGTCCATCAGAAAGGAAACTAATCGCGTGGAAAGCAGCTCATCAAGGTCTACTTCTTCTGCGCAGCACAGCACGCACCGAGAAAAGGTCTGTATCATCTACAAGTTTTAACAGCTCATTAGTAGGGGCAGGGGAGGGATTTGCTGCTTTGCCATGAATTCTCCAGCACCAAGTCTCACTGCCATCTCTCTTGCCTGCACCACTGGTCAAACGAGGAGGAAAACCGGCTACAATTTTTTCCTCATCTGAAATAAAGGAACTTCTTATAACATTAGACTTGTACTTTTTTGAACAGTAATTTCAATTAAGAGATACGTGTTTTAGAAAAGTAATAAGAAAGTCTTCCCCTGTGGTAAAGTGTCCACCATCAATTAGCCACCTTAAGACAAGTGAGATGATAAAACCTCGCAGACCCCACCCAAGCAAGACCTAATGCACACCAAGAGCCAGTTTTAAATACTTCTAAAAACGATTTTTTCCAACTTTCGTATTTCCAGCTTTCAGTAGGTTTATTTTAAATTATCATGTGCAGGTACTTCATTGCTTTATTTAATGTTATTTGACAAAAATTTTTAGTCATTCCAATGAAAGCTTAAATTCAGAGCTCGAAGCTAGTCTTTAAACTCAACAGGCAGAGAATTCCCTTCTTTGGAAATGTTTTTATCATCACTTAACCTACACAACGTTTAGCCCAAGGAAGGTTTTCTACAGAAAACTTTGCCAACACCTTTTAAGTTAAATGGCAGTAGGGTGAGAAATCAGACTGAAAACACGAGTCTCTCACCAAGGACCGTGTGCCCATGGCATCGTGCAGCCGTGGCATATCGACGTTTTCGCTGATGCGAGAGATCATCCGCATTAGGAGCTGAATCTTCCTACGATTCGGTGGTGGAAGCAACAAACAACAGATCTGGAGTGCTTCGACAGCAATCCTCTCTAAATGAGGCTGAAGCAGATCTACAAGTTAATTGTAAAGACAGCCGTCATTAGGATTCAAACCAACTTTCAGGAGACTTTTATATTAGTACAAGAAATTTTCTTTTTTTTTTTGAATTATGATAATCTATGTTTCACAGAAATCAGCTGTAACATAGTAGATAATGTTATGTGGCTGCTTTTTGTGCGGTCATCTTCAACTTGCTTCATTAGGATAAACTGCTGGTACAATTAGGACCTTAACACAAATAAGAAAAGACACTAATGTTATTCCCAGAAGTATTTCTCCTCCAACAGGCAGGTCCGGGCCCATTCTCTGCCTCACTCTTAGCCAATGTCTAGGACAGAATGACATCACTTACCTGAAAGGTGAATTTCTGAAGTGCCAAGTTTAAGACTCCAAAGACACTACACACTACTATTTGTTAGCAGAGGTACAAAGGGCTACCTTAAACAGTGTAATTTAGCAAACACAAATATTTTTTTTTTAGAAATCATGTTATATGCGTATCAAAACCCATAGCAACAGTGCCAAAGGTTAAGGAAGCAGAGATTAGTTAGGCAACAAAATAAGCCAATACAACATGCTTTAGAAGCCACCTTACTTTGCGTGCCAGTCAACACATAAGAAGAGTGAGTGAAAGAGCATTCTGAGAGTTCTACGGTACTTTTGCTGAGTCTCTTACTGACGGTGAGATCAGAACCCTCGGTCCTGATGTCCACCGAAGAAGCCACAGCAGAGGTGTTTGGTTTTCCTGGCCGTGGCTTTACTGTGATTTCAGCAACTGGTACATTGATACTAGAACAACTTTTTGAGTTCCTCTTGCCAAGTAAACTCAGCGACCCGCGTATTTGCTTCGACCTGCAATTTTCATTAAGCAGCTCTTTATCCTGAAGAGTTGAGGCAGATGCTCTCTTGATACCATGGGTTTGAGTTTGATGTGCTTTATCAAAACCAAGCTCCAATACAGAGTCAGCTTTATGCTCATACAGTAGTGATTGTTTTCCATTTCTTGTGCCCAGGATGGCGGTCACATCGCTTTGCCTGAGGCAACTGGATTCTCCTTTATTATATACATTTGAAGTAGTGTCTCCAACTGTTTCCAAAGAGTAACATCTCATCCTAAATGTTCGAGGTGGATCTTGTCCATTCCTGAAACCTGCAAGATTTTGACAGCTTCCTCCTATCAGATTATCAGCACTACCTTGTTCACATGTCAGTTTGCGTTGCTGCAATTTCTTTACAAATTGTTTTTGAAAAGTTAACTTTTCTGAAGAACACTTCCCGGAAGCGTCATATTCTGTCTTTTTGTCAGGCTCTTTGCAAAGTAGGCTAAGAAGAAGACACTCAGTTGACTTGAAAGAGTTCAAGTGAAGAATTTTTGAAGGTTGTGGGTCACATTTCTCATCTTGGACAGAATGTTTTCCACTGCATATATCTGGAATTGTGATGTAGCCACATATAACTATCAGAAAATGAAATAGAAGTTAAGATGCAAGTGGTATGAAAATGAACATGTCCAGAAAAGAAAGTTGCTAACTGAACAGAGAAGACAACAAATATAAGACACTAATTTATAGTTATTCTGTTAGTAAAAACTAAGAAAAATTTAGCTCAGTCCAAAAGCAATCTAACAAGGTAACAGCACCCAACATGCAAGAATAAAGAAAGGCAATGTATGGCAGCAGTGAGGAACAGACAGGAACGAGCGCATCTTTTTAAGTTATGGTTACTGCATATTTAGAATGTTAGCTCAGGCAGCAATTTATTAAGGATATCATGAGACAGAAGTGCATTTCGATTAATCTTGTAATACAGAATCAGAGCATTGATGATCTCCCTCAGATTCAAGTTACCGCACAAATTAAGGGGTCAAGCTCTGATTTGAATTTGTTCCCCAGTTGATAAAACACTTACACCTTGCTCTGGTGATTTCTAAATTCATACGTACCTAAAATATTAACAAAAAGTTCATAGTATTCAAAAGTAAGTAATGGTTCAGGGAGACTGAGAAAGTAATCAGCAACCGTTCTGAAAACATCCCGCTCAAACCCACTGTAAGTTGGTTGGCTCATGTCATTATTTCTAGGCCCTAAAAAGAGATGAAGAAAGAAAATTCACAGAAGTATTAACTCTTAGAATTCCATCATTAAGAAAACTAAAATTAACTGCAGATGAAGCAAGCTACCTTACAACGCCAATTCTAATAAATTAGGAGATGGCGGGTTTAATTACACATAGAACCAGGGAAAATTGAACTTTTGATATGATCGAACTTTCTAATCATAATCACATTACCCCGCACTACACTAAAAATATAGTAGAGCAGTATTCCCCCTGCCTGCGCAAGTATTTTTAGTTTTCACTGTAAAGTAACTAACGCCTTAATCATTTGGTTACAGCATAGCTAGCAGATGCAGAGATAAAATCTCCACTTGAGCTAATTCTCTCAAATTAGAAATTGAGAATTCAAAAAAACCAGAAAACTTGATTAGTTGTCATCTTATGAATACAAAGACCTATTAGTTCTAAATACAGGGCTGATGTGGGAACTATGGTATTGAAATGACCAGAGACCAGCGCTCAGCTGTATTTTCTACTTTGATTTAAATCCAGTCACCCAGCTCGTCCCCATCCCACTTTTCCTAATAGTGCTCTTCATGGAAGAGGCTCTATATTTTGGGGAATGCAGTTAAAATTAAAAAAAAAAAAAAGAAAAGATTGTTTTCAGAAGTGTGTGTGCTGCAAACTGAATTTTTGAAGCCAGAACCCTGCGCGGACCCCTATTAGAGTTCCAGTGAGAAGTTAGAGACCCACACAGATGTATAAATACACGTTATAGCTAATATAGCTTTGGGGGGAGCCAGTGAAGGAGACTGCCAGGAAGAGAGGCAAGAGCACAGCATCTCAGATTTCACTAGAGAGGCACTTACCTAACCCTAACATGCCCTGTGAGACATTAAAAGATTGTGAGTCTAATTGTCCTCTGCTTCTCCAGAATCTTTTCAAAGCCTGCTTCATGAAGATGCCACGTTTACCTAATTGCAACCTGTACATATTTGTAACAATTTCAAACACATCTGACAAAGGAAGCCTCAAAGCCAGTTAGGTTCTGTGAAGTTTCATAAATATCAGTGGCACTGTAAAGGAGAAAGACTATTAGCACCACAGGGGTCTGCTACAGCACAATCTGAAGAACAAAACCACTCCTTTACTAGCAAGAGAATCTACATCAGACCAAGACATTAGAAACCCAACTTCATTAGGTACTGGGAAAGTACTTTTTTACCCCCCCAATGTGTTTGGGGGAAAGTATTTACTGTGGATTAATACAAGGCAACTGCTCAAGCACCTAAGGCCTAGGTGCTACGTGTAACTGATTCTTCTGTTCTGAAGTTTAAGATTTAACATGATGCCTTACTAACTTTTACATTAAGCAAATACACGAAGAAAACAAAATAGCAGTGCTAAGTTTCCTGTAAATTTTAACCACTTTAAGCTTTGCTGCTTGGCATTTCAGACATTAGTACCAAAATAACAGATGACTGCAGACTCTCAGTTTGTGGAGAAAGAAAGCTCAGTTCTGTCACAAAAACATGTTTAACAGCTAAAATGCCCAACTTCAAAAATCCACCTCATCGACTATGCAGCGATTGGTAAGACATGGAAGGTCTTCCTTTTCCATAGCTGAACTGTAACTATAAAAGGTGTCTTACTGGGGTTTAAGCATAAGCTTTTTGTAAAGACAGTTGGAAGAAAAAGGTGGGAAAGTAGATAAGGAGGCACCAGAGGAGCTATATCCAAGCGCAGGATCCAGGAACAAATGAGTAGAACTCTCCCTTCTGTTCTCATAACAAATCTAGCTGTCTATAAAGCTGATCATATGAGCACACTTATCTCAAGCCTTTTGCTAAGTTTTGTTTGATTTCTTCTAGGGTAATTAAAAATCTAACTGGTTTTCTGTGAATTGGCTTCCCCAGCTTAATGTGAAATGTAGGCAGTGTTTTAGTCCAGTTCAAAGCCAGTAACTGAAAAAAGAAAGGCCTTTTACTGCTCAAAAACTACATTAGCAGAAAACACACACAGGTTTTGCCCAAGCACTCAAGTTTTCTCTCTGCCTGACTCTTTGTTAATAGGAATTATTTTTGTAAAAAACAGTTCTTGAGTATTCCATGGCCTCGAAAAGCATGCTTCACTGAAGGCTGACAGGGTTTAATTAAATCTCCTGTACACTGCATGGATTAAGGAACACTGAGGCCCATCTTCCTTCACTAATTTAACCTGTTCAGGTTGCCAAAATGAGGTTGCAGGTTGCAGAATGAGACAATGCAGCCTAAAAGCAGGATAACCAACTGTACTGCTACAGGTCTGATATCTTGATTAGCCAAAATACATTATCTTTAACATGCGTTAACTCTTTCAGCTTAGCTTTCTGTGCAATAATTTGCTATGTATTGCTTTCGCTGCTTCTTAATATATCAAGGCACTTAGATTATTTGAATTTCCAAAATGAAACATCACAATTGATCTTAACGTGCAAGTATATTTCACTTTCAACTCAAAATAGGTTTCTGAAACATAAAAGCTCTTCAGTGACTTACAGTAGGCGAGGCATTTCATAGCTGACAACACCCAGTGAGGGAGGTCTTCTAAAATAAACAAATAAGCACATTGTTTATACATAACCCCAAAGACTTAATAACTAATACAAATAATGGCACACATACAATAAATACAAAAGAGCAAACTAAAATATTGCTACATGTGTGTAATTTAAAAGTAAATGCAGTACACCTTCAAAACCTTCTAGACAAATATACTGAACTGTCCTTTAGTTTGGGAAAAAGACAGAATGAAACGTATCACTTTAATTATTATTTGTTTGTTGCAATTGCCCCTTATAGAAGCTTTAAGCAAAACCAGAAAAATCTTACCTGATTTGTCTTGCAAAATAACAACACCGTGTTTGCTCGTGTTAGTCATGTTGTACATGACGTACTCAGGAACTATCTGCGTGGGCTGCAAAACCTCTTCCAAAGACGGGAGGCCTAAAATGGTCTGCAAACTGTTGGGAAAAAGAAAGCAGATGTTGCCTACAAGGTTTGCTAATAATGAATGAAAACAAGTTTTTTCCATTTCTATTCTAGCAGCAGTTACTTGATAAGCTATATAAATTCTCACTTCCAGAAGGACAAGTTGAGGACCCACTTTTTCCTGGCACAGACTCCAAAAACCAGTAAGAAAGAGCATCTAAAATACTTCAACAACAGCAACAATAAATTTCAATACATTTCTTAAATGCAAAAATCCTATATTAATAAATACATTAGAAAGCATATGTAAACAATAGTAAAAAAAAAAAGTTCAACTTAAAATATAATCCTAACAATTTCAAAAAAATTTGCAAGCCGGAAGGTTGATCAGGCCATTCCATACCCAAAACTTATATACAAGAAGTTACTTTTTTTACAATCTATTACTTACTGTATTAAAATGATATTTCTCCAAGTTTCTTGCACATATTCCTGGCTTATTTCATTCATATGCAGCGTGTCTTCCTCGTTTTCCTCCATTACACCTGGGTTTGTTTTTTCTAAATTTTCCTGAAAATGAGAGGTTTATACCGTAAGATTATCAAGCCACAGCATAATTCAAAATTAAGTGAAAAAATGTTCTCAAACGTGCAGGGCATTCTGCAGAATGTTAAATTCCAAAACATGATCCAGGGAGAATCAGGGATCCAGGGAGCCTCAGCACTGAAATGTAGCCATATCCAACTAAAAAGCAAAAAAGGACACTATGGAAAAAGACCTAATCAAATCAGAAGGCAGCAATTTAAAAGATAGAAACGTAAAATCCAAATGTATTAGTAGGTGAAGTATTCTCCTTTAGGTTCACATCTAAATGTAGAAAGTATGTGCATGCACACACAAATCTGAAAAGAATAAAGGGCCAAACACATTCAATCTTTTTCAAAAAGTAAGCAAAGCAGTTACATAATTTGTGCCTTTTATTTATCTTAAACAAAACAATATATTAAGTTTCAACAAGGACATACTGTCCAGATCATTTCTAGAACTCCACACTCCGGCCCTCCCAATACTTAAAATGCTGTAGCAGGGATAATTCTGGACTGAAGGAGACAAACCAAACATGAGAATCCAAAAGAAAACAAAACCCCTCCCATAGTGATGACAGGAGATGCTCAATTGCTTACAAGTATATACACAATTAAAAAATCTATGTAATTTCAGATCATATTGATGCAAAATTAGACCTATACTGCAATGGGGGGTGGAGGGTGGTGTGTGTGTGTGCAACAAACGACCTTTCTTTTGGAACAAGTAATGTGGCTGCATTAATTACCCTCTACCACCCCTGCTCCCATTTCTCTTCCCAACAAACAAACTATAACTATTGCCACTAAGTTTAGAAAAAAGCTTCATGTAGATTTAAGAGCATCCTTAATTTCTTTTGTCAAACACATAATACCTTTCACTTGCTGCCAGCATTTCAAAAATGAAATGTTAAATTTCTGAGTTTTGTTTTAACAGTAACATACTATTAAAAGTCTGATTTTGCACGTGTGTACTTTGACTATTTGCAGATTATTTAATAGTATCTCTTTTTCTACATGCAAAAAGAAAAACAACACATCACCAAGACACTTCATTATGAAATATAGCTGTATCTCTCTGTTATACTTATAAAATGTTCTATTTTACTGTCTAGAAGAATCTACCAATGTATGTATTTCTTAAGCTAGAAGGGTAGGTGACACAACAGAAGCGTCACTAAAAGACGATTCCTTCTAGTTTTATTATTTTAAGAATAAAGAAAACAACAACTGTAATTATGTAAGAAACAGAAGTTATTACCAGAGACTGTAGTAACTCATGTCTTTTAGAAGTCGTCCTGGATAAATGTGGCAGTTTAAAAAGTCTTTCTTTGTCTCGAGAGAAGTTTTCCAAGTTCTCTTTTGGTGGACATGAGCTGGGTAGAGGTTTAACTGGAGATGTTGAAGGAAACCTGTAACGAATATGAGAGATCATAGAATCATTCAGGTTGGAAAAGACCCTTGGGATCAACGAGTCCAACCATCCACCCTACTCTACAAAGTTCTCCCCTACGCCATATCCCCCAACACCGCATCTAAACAACTCTTAAACACCTCCAGGGATGGTGACTCAACCCCCTCCCTGGGCAGCCTATTCCAATGCCCGACCACTCTTTCTGGGAAAAATTCTTTCCTAATGTTCAGTCTAACCCTACCCTGTTGGAGCTTGAGGCCATTCCCTTTCCTTCTGTCACTACCTACCTGCGAGAGGAGACCAGCACCAACCTCTCTACAGTGTCCTTTCAAGTAGTTGTAGATTGTGATGAGGTCTCCCTCAGCCTCCTCTTCCTCAAACTAAACAGTCCCAGCTCCTTCAACCGCTCTTCATAAGATTTATTCTCCAGGCCCTTCACCAGCTTCGTTGCCTCCTCTGCACCCGCTCCAGCACCTCAATGTCTCTCTTGTGTTGAGGTGCCCAGAACTGGACACAACACTCCAGGTGTGGCCTCTCCAGTACAGGGGGACAATCCCCCGAGTACAGGGGGACAATCACCTCCCCACTATTTCTAATCCAAGCCAGGATGCCGTTGGCTTTCTTGGCCACCTGGGCACACTGCTGGCTCACATTCAGCCGCTATTCTAGATGTTAGATACATTTAGAATAGAGTAAAAATAAAGAAGTTGCTTAATCAAAACCATACCCTATCAGTGTGATCCATAAGATTCTGAGAAGATTAAGGAAAGTATTAAGAAAAATGCTGATATTTTCTTTTTAGAATATCGTTTAACCTTATTATACTATAAAGTAGTTTTGGGCTACTGTCTTGATTCCAAAGTCAAGTTGAAGATACTCTGGTACAGCAGGATACTTAGCTGAAGATACAGCACCAACAGCAGAATTTGAGAAGTGAGGGCCACTAATACCTTTGATTTTAGAACATAGAGTAGGCTCAGCTTCCCACTTAAGACTTTCTGTAAAACATACAAGAGAAGTAAACACAGGGCTGGTAGCACAGCACGCAGCTACTACACTGAATTTTCCCTGGCTCCCCTCCAAAGCCCTTGAGCATAGCACACATGCCAGTGAAAAACTTAGCCAGACTAAAGCCTGGGACCAGCCCTCGGCATACAGGGTGTGTGGTCTCTACTGCAAGTCAGAGTGAATCAGGGAGAGGAGTAAATCTGTGCTAGTAATTGATTTTTGGCCCAACTGATCAACCCAAGCAAGATATTTTTGAGAATCTGAGCATTACGATTTTAAAATAAAGATCTAAACCCAAAGAGCTCCGTTAATTGGTCTTCATTTCAGTACCTGTATAGCGCACCATTGTCTTCTAAATTTTCAGATCCCCATCTGCCTTTTATGTCTTCAATTACGTGATTCTTGAGAAACTTTCGTAATAACTGAACAGTCTGCTGCCTGGTAACTTCAGGACCAAAGTTACTGTTGTTCCTTAATACTTCATGGAGCCAGTCTACAGCTTCCGACGCAGTAAAACACCTTCCATGCTTTTTGAAATGCTGCCTGTGTTTCCTTAACGGCATGCCTGCTCGGAAGTATTTTGTAACTTCATTCCACTGCACAGGAGACAAACCAGCACAGAATGTAAGATCAAAGCCTGAAGCTGATCACTCTAATTACCAATTGAAACTGTAATATATCAATAAGCGCATAAATGAAATCACGTTAATACTAACAGGTGTCGATAGTTATACTAAATAATGTAGAAGTGTTAACATAGGAACGGTAAATTTGAAGTTCAGATTAAAACAGATTTCATTTGTTTTTCATCTCATTCTTCTACAAATGAAAACAAGGTCAGTTTCACGTTTAAACATCACGAGTTTTATTGACCCTGCCTGCACATGCCCAGCATTTACAACTCAGTTTCCTGAGGCGCCGTCAAACCACAACCTTCAAATTTGCAGCAGCTCTCAGACCTGAGAGGAATCTGGCTGTCAGAGGGCAGAAACACCAGTTTTAAATTTTGAAGCGTTTTCTTCCTTTCCCATTTACTCGCACAAAATAAGGTGACACGCTATAATTAGCGGGCTCCTCTGATTGAGCTGTCTCTCCGATTTTCACGGCGCTGCCACCGCCGCGGCCCCGTTCCCGGGGAGGGCCTCAAGGTGCCTTAAATTGCGTGACAGCGGCCGCGGGGGGGGGAGGGGGGAGACACCCCCACCTCCCGCCGCACAGCACCCGGCTCTCCACAGCGGGCCCTACGGCCACGACAGAAATTTACCTCAGCAGAATGGTTAAGGTTAATTTGTGCTTAACCCGTGAGGGACAGGCCCGGGCTGAGGGACAGGCCCCACTCCTTCCCGCCCCACAACCCCGCACCGAGCCCGCCCGCAGACCCCAGCCGGCAGCCAGGCTGCCCCGGCCGGCTCCGCACCCCCGTTCCACGCCGTCCTCACCAGCCTAGTGGCGCGGTAGGGCGCCGTGGCCACCAGCCGCCCCTCCATGATCTCCGGGCGCAGCCCCACAGGGGCGGCCACCGCCCTCCCCGGCCCAACGGCCGCGCCCCCGTTTGAATTCTCTGCGCGAGCCGCCCGCGGCTGCCGATTGGGCGAGGCGAGGGGCACGTGCCGCCTGAGGTGACGCGCAGGCGCCGGGGTGGGCGGTGCCGTCCTGAGGGAGAAGGCGGCCATTGTTGGGAGGGGGGCGGCACCCTTCAGGCCCTGACAGACGGGCGTGTTAATGAGAATCACAGAACGGGTTGGGTTGGAAGGGACCTTAAAGATCATCTGGATCCAACCCCCTGCCCTGGGCAGGGACACCTCCCACCAGCCCAGGTTGCTCCAAGCCCCCTCCAACCTGCCCT
>JAOTQQ010000004.1:33156278-33170206 GCA_026546715.1 Gallinago undulata
TAGTCCAAGGGCCCTGAAGAAAGACTTTAGGGCCCTTGGACAGCTGGTTAAGGGATCAGGAGCACAAATTGTGTTCTTCTCCATCTCACCACTTGCAGGAATGGATCTATAGGACCTCAGACCTGGTGGCAACTGGTGGGGCAAGCCTTACCCAAAGGGGAAGAAGAATACTGAGACAAGAATTAGCGGGGTTCATTGAAAGGGCTTTAAACTAAGATTGAAGGGGGATGGGGATGAAAGTGGGATTACTAAAGAGGAGCCTGGGAGCAGATTACCAGTGCTGGTGGGTAAAAATGCTAGCAAGGGTTCAAGAGGGGCAGGTTCTGCTTGACAAATCTGATCTCCTTCTGTGACAAAGTGACTCGATTGGTGGATGAAGGAAAGGCTGTGGATGTTATTTACCTGGGCTTTAGCAAGGCCTTTGATACAGTTTCCCACAGTATTCTCCTGGAGAAACTGGCTGCCCATGGCTTAGATGGGAATGTTCTCCATTGGGTTAAAAACTGGCTGGAGGCTGGGCCCAGAGAGTGGTGGGGAATGGAGTTACATCCAGTTGGTGTCCAGTCACGAGTGGTGTCCCACAGGGCTTGGTATTGGGGCTGGTTCTCTTCAACATCTTCATCAATGATCTGGAACAAGGGGATCGAAAGCACCCTCAGCAAATTTGCAGAGGACACCAAGTTGGGTGGGAGTGTTGATCTGCTGGAGGGTAGAGAGGCCTTGCAGAGGGACCAGCTGACATTTCTGTCTTCACAGCTGCTTCCCAATTTTCGCCCCCCACACTTTCTCTTCGCTCCCTTATTTTAGCCATTTCAAGTGGTTTGTCCACTAAGACTCCTCTTAGTAGGAGCCGTGTTCAGGTGCCAACCCGTTCCAAGCAGCGGATAAAACCCTTCTTATTCACCCAGAAATCCACCAAATATGTTTTTTTTTCCCCTAATACTATTGCAAATAGTGTCCCTGCCCATGGCAGGGGGTTGGATGATCTTTAAGACCTCTTCCAACTCTAAGCATTCTATGATTCTATGCAATGTATATATTTATACTGCTGTCATATTTCATTTTGCCAGTTTTAAAAAAAAAAACGCAGGATTTAAAAATCCTTGCAGCCAGCATAGGTAAGGGGAGGAGGGAGCGTTTAAAATTCAGCTCATTTAGAGTAATTTTTAATCTCTTCTAATTATTTAATCACTGAAACAGCGCTGAGGATGCGTCATAAATAATGCCACGCGTCTGTCTGTTTCCCCCAGTAGCTGCTGTCTTCCCGGCCAAGGCAAAATCCAGCTCCTTCATCCTGTATTCTAATTGATCTGGATTCCTATTACCCAGTAACACCAAAGCAATCTGGAAAGGCAACCGAAGGTAACTCCATATTTTCATTTGCTTTAACAAACAATATTTTATCAGGAGACATCTACTCGTGGGCCATCACAGACACACACACGCTCTTGTTGCCTTTGGAGGTGGCACCACTCACCTCAATATAGGCTTTTCTCCTCAGCACTCCCGCTATAAATTAAGAAAATAATCTTTCAATGGAATAAAAGGAAGCAGAGAATAGTAGTGTATGAGATGGAAATTTGCCGTTTGTTTAGCAGATACGTGGGTGCACACACACAAGATGCTCACATCCTACGGTGTTTTCTGGATGGAAAGGGCTTTCACTGCTTTCCTGATTCCTGACTTTGGAAGAGGGATGAGTCCTCGTTTTCTACCCTTTCCAGGTTTAGTGGAATGGGGTTAGAAAAGGAATGGAAAATATGGTTGGTTCTGGAGAACGAGCTGAAGTCGGTCATTATAGCCAGTCAGACCTTCCAGCCCCTTCCAGTCTCTCAAGAAGGGGGGCTCCAGGAAAGCTGGGGAGGGACTCTGGATGAGGGAGGGGAGCCCTAGGAGGACGGGGAAGAGTTTGACGCTGAAAGAAGGGAGATTTGGATTAGATCTCAGGAAGAAGTTTTTCACTCTGAGAGTGGTGAGAGCCTGGCCCAGGTTGGCCAGAGAAGCTGTGGCTGCCCCAGCCCTGGAGGGGTTCAAGGGCAGGTTGGAGGGGGCTTGGAGCAACCTGGGCTGGTGGGAGGTGTTGGCACTGGGGAGGACTTTAAGGTCCCTTCCAACCCAAACCATTCTATGATTCTATGTAAATGGCTCCTCCACCAGACAGAGGAGATGTTGCCAAATGGGTAATGAGGTGGTGGAGTCTCCTTCTCTGGAGACATTCAGAACCCCCCTGGACACATTCCTGTGCAACCTGCTCTGGGTGGACCTGTTTTGCAGGGGGGTGGGACTAGATGATCTCCAGAGGTCCCTTCCAACCCCATATCATTCTGTGATTCTGTAATTATGTGTAATAGCCTGTGGTGGAAAAGCAACGAGAAGATGCACATGAAGCTGTCCCTCTCTCTTGGGGTGCCTGTCTTCAAGTTCTCAGCAAGGACCAATCATTTTTTTTGCTCTCCTGGTTCTCTGTGAGGTGCTGTGACACCCAGGGAACACAATTTAATCTGAGGGAAGGCCAGCGTGTCGGATGAATGGGAAGAGCACCTGGCTCGGATCCAAACTTTATTTTATGTCACAGTTCCCTTATAAACTGCAGTGGCCATCCTGACTTAAGCAGGCACATCCATTTTGTCACTCCGGGCTGTGGTGTGCATCGACACGTGTATTTTGGGGGGATTTCTGCCATATCTCGGATCAGTGGATGGAGACTGAGGTTTCCCAGAGGGAAAGGCAAAGGCCACTGTGGGGAACTGCCCTGCCAAAGAGGGAAACTCTGTTTTTTCTTTATTAATCATTTTTTTCTGAAAATCAATTAACTGGCAGAGGCAACCCAGCAAGTGTCTCGGTAGCTATGGAGACGGACTGGAGAACTGGGGGAGAAGAGTACACTTTATTCATGAAAAACCCAAGTTTTGTGTTTTAGTATTTTTAACTGTTGAGAGAGAGTTAGAAACTGTTTTAATCCAGAAATGCTTATTGCCTGCTATGAAATAGTGTAGTCTGGGGGGACTGAGCTGTATATTTCATTCCTTGGCTCCCCCAGTACATGCAGATAAAAAGATAAAGCCTAAAGCAACTTTAGGGGTGTCATTATGTCCTTGGGGTTCATGGGAGTCCTCACCCTCTTGCTTTGGGGCTGCTTTTGGTGAAAACCAGCTGCGATTTATCTATGAAATGCGCCAAGTACTTCCCCTTCCTATTAAAATAATAATTTTGCGCTGGAAGACAAATGAGGAAAGCTGATGATTTAAGCATGGAGTATGATAATTAGCACCAGGCTGGTGGTGTGGTTCATGAGGACCCCTTGCAGCCCCGGAGGTGTTTGCTGCCTGTGACCTCCTGCTTTGCTGGGGCTGATGTGAAGGTTTTGCAGATTTCCCTCAGGTTAACTGTTTCTTCCCATTTTCTAGCCGTTGGACTGGGATCTAGAAGATCACACCACGCTGATGCCCCAGGGTCAGCTGGAAATACTTTATTCAGGTTGCCATTAAGAAAACTGGAAGTAGTGTTCCCCGACGTGATGCTGTGCCATTTTTTGAGTGGAGGAGAAGTGTTCTACCCCACAGAGTCATGGAATCAAAGAAACACCTAGGTTGGAAGGGACCTTTCAGATTATGGTGTCCAACCACCAACCCAGCACTGCCCAAACCCACCACTGACCCATGTCCCTCAGCACCACATCTGCCTGGCTTTGAAATCCCTCCTGGGATGGTGACTCCACCAGTGCCCTGGGCAGCCTCTGCCAGTATATTCCATGTACGTCTCTGGTGTGGGCACACATGTTCCAGTATTGCAGGGCTGCCCAAACCTGCTTCTCAATGTGGGCCATTGAGGGCTTCCTCAGGGGAAGATTGGTTTTGCTTCTGGCAGCAGCGCTGCAGCCCCAGTACTGAAGGTCCATGCTCCATCTTAGCAACATTCCCATAGGTATCCACGTCAGAAGAGATCATGACTCCTTTGTCCAAGAGCTGCAGTTTGAACATCTGCTGTTTGTTTTTTTTTTTCCTAGCACTTTCCAAAAGGAAATTGATCTAATATCTGAGACGACGTTTTGTTTTGAACACGGCAAAAATCTTTGCAAAGTCTGCTATGCAAAAAACAAATTTGAAAGAAAGCTGTTTCACTTTGAAAATTCCCTTGTAGAGAACTTCAAAATTTTGCTCTTAAAGGGATGGATTTTACTCTCTTTGATAGATTGATAGTAATTCGTTGCGTAGCACAGAGTCTTGGTCCTTTGGGTGATCTCTCTGTGGCACAGCTGTGAACCATAGAATCCTAGAATGGTTTGGGTTGGAAGGGATCTTAAAGCCCACCCAGTGCCACCTCCTGCCCTGGGCAGGGACACCTCCCACCAGCCCAGGTTGCTCCAAACCCCCTCCAACCTGCCCTTGAACCCCTCCAGGGATTGAGGCAGCCACAGGTATGAGAAGGTGTCTTGGAAGATATCAATGACAAATGGTGTTGTTGGGTTGCACTTAGAAAGGACCTTGGAATGAGGCCAACCTTGTCTAGTGAGAGATGTCCCTGCCCAGGGAAGGGGGTGGAATTGAACATTCTTTAAGGTCCCTTCCAACCCAAACCATTCTAAGATCCTATGTGTGATGGTGGAATTGGCTGCTCTAAGGGATGCTTGGATTGCATGGTCTGTGGGGTGGAGAAAGGCTGTGGCTGCTGGCTTCTACATGGGGCATGCTGGACATGCTGGACATGCTGGGTGGGACATGCTGGACCCATAGATTTCTTCCACACTTCCCCATGGCTCAAAGCCTGAGCTACAGCAGGTGCCAAACCAGCAGCAGATCCAGGAGATCTGAAGGTGCTTGGACTCTCCCAGCTGCCCCATGTACACACCAGTGGCTCCAGCAGCCCAGCACCCTCCATGCCGTGGAGGGATGAAGCAGAGAGTTGATGCCCAAGGGTCCTGGACCCACCAGGGCTGCTTCTGTGCGGGTGGGAGGTCACACGGAGCAGATGGAGTCCCTGCCTCTGAGCAGCAGATGTAAAAAAAAAATCCAGTAAATACCATGAAATTCAAGCTGCTGCCTGACTGGAGCTGCAGCAAAGCGGTGGTGGTAAAGGTGACATCTCGGGGTCCCGTGATTCTCCAGCCGGTGATTTCCGCATCCAATCCGAGCCCTTCGCAAGGCAAAGCACGTTTTTTTCTCGCCGCTCGCTTGCTGCGTTTTAACCTGGCCACGAAAAAAAATAAATAAATGAGATATCTCATTCACACTTCCACCTCTTCACCAGCCAGATCCGCGGTCGGAGCCAGCAGAAGTGACAATTTCGTTGCGAAAGCAGGAAAGCCCCAGCGTGGAGTTCATCTTGCAGATCCAGGTCCCGAATCTATTCCCAGCCGCGCAGCAGTGTCAATCAGGAATAACAGCCTCATCTCGGTGCAACGCAGCCCCCAGAGATTTATTTTTTTACAATTTTTTTTTTTCAGCAGCGAGCAAGGTCAAAGCTTAACGCCGTATTTGTCTCTGTGGAGCTGGAAGTGGCAGATTTTTCCTTGTGAAAAGCAGCGATCCGGTCCCCTGGGAAGCAGTTACATGTGTGTGTCCAAGAGGATGGCCAGAGACTGATTCCCTAGCAGGTCATCTCCCAGATTTACTCCTGAGGACCACCTTAAAAAGGTAAATTTTAGCTGGCATGTGCTGCAGTGCCTTGCTAGGAGGGAGACTTCTCATTTTAATTGGTACCAATATAAAAACAAAAAAGGGAAAGACATCCAGTTCCCCCCCGAGGCTTGCAGCGTGGCCCTGCCTCGGCTCCCACCGGGATCATTGGGAAATGTGGCTGCTCGGAGGCAAACCTTTGGGATTGCTCAGCTCCAGAAATATCCCCGAGCTCCACAGTCTACGTGGTGTTTAAAGAAAACTCTTCTGATCGCTTTGTTTCTTTTTTCCCCCTAGTTTTGTACAGCCTCCTTTGCTGTTTCTGATGGCGGAGGAGGCCAGCGCCGAGGTGGTGGGATGCTCCGGGGTGGCCTGGTGGTGTCCCTTGGTCCTCTGCTGGCTTCAGCCCCCTCCGGTGCCCGGTGTCCCTGTCCCTCCATCCCTCTCCCACCAGCTCTGGGCCACTCCAGCTCTGCTCCCGCTGCTCCAGGAGGGAGCCTGAAAATACTTGTGGGTGTCTGGGGGAGGACAAGTTGCCACAGAGTGACAAACCTATGACATTTTGTATAAAATCTGCAATTTCATATTTATTTTTTTTTTTAAGAAAAGCCATTAATGAGTACATTCATATGAAATACGGTGCTGTTTCCCAGTTAACCCATTATTATTATTTCTCCTCTATTGTTTTCCAGAATTCTCTTCTGCTTTGGCTTCTACCCCATCCACTCTTGACACGATGCTCTGTCCTGTGACATGGAGCTGTGTTTGGGTCTGGGCACCCACACATTTGGAAAAAGACGTGAGAAGAGACGAAATCTCTCCATGTCAGAGGCAATTAACACTTTTTAATCATCCTGGAGAAGAGAAGGCTCCGGGGAGACCCTCCAGCCCCTTCCAGTCCCTCAAGAAGGGGGGCTCCAGGAAAGCTGGGGAGGGACTCTGGATGAGGGAGAGGAGCCCCAGGAGGAGGGGGAAGGATGGGAATAGGGTCAGGAAAAGCACGGGGCAGCCAAAGGGGACCTGCACCTCGGGGGACCCCCACGTTCCAGGGCAAGAACTTGGGCTGATGGATCATAGGGGGCATGAAACCCCCACACCCTCAGGCTGGCCACCCACCCTGACCTTTCAGCAGCCCCAAAATACAACTGCAAAAGGCCCCCCCAGTTCCAGCGCGGGCTGGGCTGCTGGCAGGAGCCCTGGGAGCAGTAAATCTGGCTCCAGCTTTATCAGCTCCCGCAGCGCTCGTCAAATTAACGAGCTCTGGTTGAAGCCTCAAAGGCAGAGACGGATGCTGGGACAAAGGAGGGCACACGATGTGCCAGAAGATCACAGAGGATGGACAAACACCCTCCTCGGGTGGGACGCTGGCAGATGTCTAAGGAGATGGAGAGCGGCCCCGACCCTGTGGCTGAGGGGGGGGACACACAACATAGGACACTCACGGCAACAGTCATCTGTGGCAAAAACCCAGCAAGGGGGTCATTTGGGTATTACTTTTTTTTTCTTTTCTTTGAAGAATGGATTTAATATGGAGTAAATTGAATTTAGCCCTTGCTGTAAATGGAGGCGTTTGTTTCCTTGAGTCCCGGGGGGGGCTTTCATTAATTATACTGAGCCCGATGGCCAAGCTGGCAAGAAATTGGTTTCCAAGGGGGAAAATAAAGAGAAACCAAGCCACAGATGGTTTGCTTGTGTGGTTTTCACATACAACAGAAAAAAAAAAAAAGGTCATACTTCAGCATTAGGGATTAACAGTGAATTCTTCCACCCGAAAACTCCAGGCACCGTGGGCAAGCTGCTCGCAGGGAGCAGGAACGGGAGCGAGATCCGATGGGACCTGTTGGCACTGCCCAACATGGACCAGGCGTGAGTCACTCCTGCTCGTGGTCCTCCCAGGCCCCCAGTATGCCCACCCACTGCCCCACAGCCCACCAATACGCACCAAGGTGCAGGAACCTTCCTCCTCCCATGGCCTGCCCACAACCTGGAGCTCCAGTCCAGCCCAGTTCACAGCCTGGGGCAGAAATCCCCTTTCCCAGCAAGGACCGTCCAGATTTCTCCTTTCTCCCAAGAAATGCTGAGGTTGAGCTGAGTTCAACCAAGTGCTTTGTGGTCCTTCATCTTCTGGCTTGCTTCTTCAATAGCAATGGGTTGCCCACAGGAGATGTGGCTGCCCCATCTCTGGAGAGGTTCAAGGGCAGGTTGGAGGGGGCTTGGAGCAACCTGGGCTGGTGGGAGGTGTCCCTGCCCAGGGCAGGGGGTGGCACTGGGGGGGCTTTAAGGTCTCTTCCCACCCAAACCATTCTATGATTCAAGGACTGGAGGTGCCAGGGAAGGGCTCCAGTGGCACCAGTTTGCCAGGAAACAGCAGTACTCCTGCCAGTGACTTGCCTGGAGCTCCTCAAAGAGCTTCAGGAGAAGCTGCTCAGGGAAATCCATGCTGGACATGGGCAGCAATGCTGCTAATTCAGAGCTTTTAGCCAAAGACACCTCCATAGCTCAAATTTCAGTGAATTATTTTCAGTGTTGAAGCCCTCACGTAAGATGTGATGCGATGAACAGAAGCTATTTCAACATAAGCCTTTGGAAAAGGCAACAGCACCAACAAAACCCCACGTGTGGAGGAGGACACCAGCACAATTCTCCAAGGTCAGACATTTCTGGAAGGAAAGGAGAAAAGGAGGGCAGCGCTTTCCAGTGAACTTCAGTTTGCTAATTAAACTTTTCTTGAAAAAATTACTTACTTTTAGGAAGGTGGTCTTCCTCGTGGGGAAGTTGGTGGATCAGTTTCTCCCCCCATCTGTGGAAATAAACGTGGGAGATGAAGGACAAGAAGAAATGCTGTGCTGAAGGACAACCTTGAACGGCCACAGGCACCTCCTGGTGCTGAGAGAAGGTCGCAGGTGCCTTCACGTGTGCTTGCAGCAAACGTGAGAGCTCAACAAATCCAAAGGGGTTTGAGCAATAAAGCAATGAACGTTTCAGAGATGAGAGAACAGCAGGGATTTCACTGAGTTAATAACAAAGTCCATTAGCTTAATTTTTCACGTGAGGTTGCAGTACGTGAGGTACCAGTGACGTGGCCATGCTGGGGGTCTGCAAGGAGAAACGAGATAAAATAAAGTTCAACAAGCCAAATATTTGGAATCTGGGGAAATTATTAGGATTTAGGATATCTGTTGGTTTTTGCTTTTACTTATGTTATCCTCTGTCTTGGCTTCTCTTCACACTCACACTCTTTTCTATTTTGCCTACAAGCACAAGGATCCTTATGTGACTTTCTGAGGTACTTCTCACTGCAGACAAATATCTGTTTGGATACCTCACCTGGCAGCTTTTCTAAATCTGAAATCTAAACTTCCCACTTCCTCATCTTAACACGTTGCTGAAATTGGTTGTGGACTCACTGCTTGGACCAAATCCCTCACCAAAAGCAGGAGAACCAATTCTGAAACGAAGCCTGGGAACAGACAACATCACTTGTGGCTGGAACTGATCTGTTTCTCCATGTGTCCAAGTAAAAGAATTCCTCTTACATTCATCAGTTCTCAAGGAAGCCTAGAAAAGAAGAGATAAATGATTAATAGAATCTAAATATAAAGATTTTCTTCATTCTTAGAGCCTTCGTGACCCGCTGTCTTGGGAAACATTCCCAACTCAAATGGAACTGCACTCTGTTCTTCACAGTTCTCATATTGCTCTTGTGAAGCACATGGGGCCTTTCAAAGCCATTAATTAGGATGTCAACAATTGTGCCATGATGAGAACTCAGAGGTATCTTGGAAACGCGGGCAGGCATGGAAATATTAAAAAAAAAAACAAACAACCAAACCTCACCCTAAGTATGAAACTTTCCTACCCAAACTCTTCAGCGCCGCGAGAAGGGAACCGCTTTGTCTGCAGACACTCTGTGATGGCACCAGCACCACCAACACCCACGGCCTCATCCCCTTCCCTCTCCCGTGGGTCTGGATGAAGGTACGTTGGTGTGAAACATATACAGATATACATATATATACACACGTGGCAGGTGCAGACCCGCAGATGGCTTGAAGACTCTGCCAAAACTCCCGTACAGCAGCCAGGCGCCGTGATTTCTAACAGCTAACGGGGCTCCTCACGTGCCTGGGAAAAGAAATGCAGTCCCTAGAGTCAGCCATCAAGTTGATTTTGTCCAAATCAACCAATTGCCCAAAGAAAGGAAAGCACAAGCCGTTAAAGGGCCTGGGCCACCTTCTCCCATGGTGTGCCGGCTGGTTTTTGAAACGCAGCTGTCGGACCGTAAAATTCCTTAGCAGTGCTTCAACATCCTGTTAAGCAGATTGGTTTAAGCATCAGACTCGTGAAAAGGCTGCGGAGTCCAGCTGCAGCCCGTCACGGTGCTGGGGTGGCCATCACCTCCAGCCTGCCCCTGCTGGTGGGACATCCAGCCCCCAGCCCTCTCCCACCTCACGCCTGGAGCTGCTGAAAAAGGTGATGTCAAGGCTGGATTCCTGTGGTACTCCCAGTGCTGCTGGTGTGCCAAGGAATGCCCACGCTCCCTGAGGGTTTGGGAGAACAAATCGAGACCTGGAGTGTTCCTCACCGTCTCCGTAGGACCAAGCACAGGTCCCATCCCTTGCCCTGACCCTCTGCCTCACCCCCAGATCATCAGAGCAGGGCTGGGTGGTGAAGAGACGTCAATACAGCAGAGAGAGAGACAAATCAGAATCACAGAATCACATGGGGTTGGAAGGGACCTCTGGAGATCATCTCCTCCAACCCCCTGCCAGAGCAGGGCCACCCACAGCAGGTCCCACAGGAACGTGTCCAGGTGGGGTTGGAATGTCTCCAGAGAAGGAGACTCCACCACCTCTCTGGGCAGCCTCTGCCAGGGCTCTGCCACCCACAAAGTGAAGAAGTTCCTCCTCATGTTTAGGTGGAACTTCTGATGTTCCAGTTTGTGCCCATTCCCTCTTGTCCTGTCACTGGGCATCACTGAAAAAAGACTGGCCCCATCCTCCTGACACCCACCCTTTCAGTATTTATAGGTGTTGATCAGATCCCCCCTCGTTCTTCTCTTCTCCAGACTAAAAAGACCCAAGTCCCTCAGCCTTTCCTCATCAGAGAGTTGCTCCGGGCCCCTCTCTCCAGCAGTTCCCTGTCCTTCTGGAACTGGGGACTTGAAACAGTTCACACATTCAAACCCAATAAATAGGTGATGACAGCCTTCACATGCGATCGGGTGGTGGAACTGACCTGAACTTCTCATGAGATGGGATGCATAGCTGGGCTGTAAATCACGGCGGAGAGGGTGGACATTCCCACTCCTTATACGGGACCCCAGAGGATCCTTTCCAGCTCCTCTTCCAAAGGATGAATTCACAACAGAGTTGCCGGTGCCAGCATGATCGGCTCAGCTATATATAGTGGTCTCCAGAGTGAGGATCAATTAAATGATCGTGGACAGTTACTTGAAGAAGTTAAGAAAAATACACGTCCGAGAAACCAGGTGGGATTTGGTCTTGAACGTGGAAGAGAAGCTGAACTTCCTACTGTTGCACCTCGAGTAACTGTTACTGCCACTAAGAACAGCAACACGTTCCTGAGAGCAAAATGCAGTTCAGTCTCGGATTTATAGAGTTTCCTCACAAACCTGGATGTCCAGTTTCTCGGGGAACTGGTGATCTTGTGCTCCTCTGAGAATCACAGACTTGGGATCCAACAAATACTTCTACATACTTTAGAAATACATTCAAATAAACAGTGTCTAGTTTTAAATATCGCAGTGATAATAAATTGGGAAAACCCCGGAATTTTTTATGAAGGCAGGCTGATAATTTAGGAGACAGTTGCGTGCTGACAGCCCTGCCGGAGCCAGAGCCCTGTCTGGGACGTGTGTTCTCCTGGAGCCCTGACAGACCTTCTGAAGGTCTCCAAGGAGCCATAGCTCAGTGTCTCTGCTGCCCCAGAGACAGTGGGGTGGGGGGATCTGTGCTGTACCTGAGAGGATGGGACCCCGGAGGACAGGGGGGAATCTTCCCACAGCAGCCCGCTTTAGCACCAGTCAAAAAAAGTAAGGGAACACACATTTTATTCAGTTCCATTCAAAAAATTGGGAGAGAGGAGAGAGGTGAGACAAGTGTGTGCCCACCCCCACGCTCGTGCAGCCTCGAGTTCTGCTGCTCGTCACGTCCGACTGAAAACCCACCCAAACTTCATTTATTCACTCCAAAGATCCTTGATACTTAGTCAAGGCACAGGTGAGATTCCAAGCCACACACTCCAGGTTCTTCAGTCATTCCAGGTGCTAATGGAGACTCACCATCGTTAAGGCTTTTAAGGGCAGCTCTCCCAGCGTTCCACACGCAGGACACATACCTATTGACCACCCTAATTAAAAGAGAGGAGATGAGGGCAGAGCCCTCAGTGATTTCCAGAAGATATCCGTTTCTGTAGTCATTAATTCACATTCCCTCTCTCAAGCACCGCGCATCGATCGGCAAATTGAATTTTCCCTGTCAATAGATCAAATGCTCTCAATTAATAAGCTTTGCTAATTGGATTGTTGTTTTTTTTCTTGCCGTCAGTGGCAGGACCGCAGGGCAGCGATGCCTCACCCTTCACTGTGTGCCACCCAAGCTTCAGAGGGACAGACCGGGGTCCTTTCTCCCTCTTTCTACTTCTATAACCCACGTCCAAGATGTGAGATGGTCGCTTGCCCTTAGAGCAGGGGAAAATGAGTTTTCAGCAAATCTCTCCTTTTCTTTCATAGAAACATGGAACCACAGAACAGTTTTGGGTGGGAAGGGACCTTAAAGCCCCCCCAGTGCCACCCCTGCCCTGGGCAGGGACACCTCCCACCAGCCCAGGTTGCTCCAAGCCTGATCAACGCTCGGGGAGGAATCGGGGACAGGAATATGACACAGGAGGTGAAATATGTCTCAGCCAATTGAGGAAAACTAAATCGTCGTGTTACTTACAGAGCTAGAAATAAAGGCTGAAAACTCTTGGAGGAAAACCTTACAATCCCCTTCCCTTCTCCGACACCTGGACACGGGGATGTGGGTCCAACCCAGCAACTGCCTGGAGCCCCCAGAGCAGAGGCTGCCCAGGGAGGTGGTGGAGTCTCCTTCCCTGGAGACATTCAAACCCCACCTGGACACGTTCCTGTGGGACCTGCTCTGGGTGGCCCTGCTCTGGCAGGGGGTTGGAGGAGATGATCTCCAGAGGTCCCTTCCAACCTCATAGTAGTCTGCGATTCTGCGATTCAAACTTGTTTTGGTGTCTCCCACAGAACATGCCTGCAGTGGCTGAGGAGCTCTACCCATACGATGTGCATCAGCTTGGCTGGGGTGGGTGCCTTGGAGTCCCCCAAGCCCCTAAAGGTGGAGGAGAAGGAGGTGCTGTTGCCCAGCCCCGACACAGCCCTGCAGCAGCCGGCTCCGATGGAACAGCCCCGGGTTTCCATGCTGGTGGCCAGGGGGGACAGCAGGGGCCGGTCTGCGAGGCTGCAGGACGGGCCAGTGTCTCTGCTGACACGGGAAGTATGTCAGGGCTGGCATGACGTGTCCTGGGTGCGGGAGTTTATACAGTTCTGACAAATAGCGGATCCCCAGTTCCAGCAACTTTCCTGTAAGTGAAAAGCTGGAAGTTTCTAAGAACTGCTCTGAGTAATGCGGGGCGGCTGGAAAACAAAAAAAAAAAAAAAAGCCCTTCGTCAAACGGCTGCCACAGCGGCTTGCCGCCGATAAACGCCAAAAAAAGCTCAAGCTGGGGGAACCCGAGGGTGGGAGGGAGCCCGGGAGGCACTGACCCTGGCACTGGCTGCTGTTTGTAAGGCTGGGGACGGGAACCGGCGCTGGGGGGACGGGGAGAGAAGGTCCCGAAACCTCCCACGCTGCTCAGCAGCTCCTGGCGTCCTCCAGGAGTGGTTGGGGATGGAGACACCCACGCGCTCCCCTCCCCAAATACCTTCCCTGGCCATGGAACGGGGTTTCAACACCACATCTACCTCGGTGCGAGGCAGTCGGTCTGTACGGGAAGAGCAGCATCTCCTCTCCTTCAGGAGCCCAGAAACCCCCCACACCTTGGGCTGAATCCCCAGCAGGGCCAGGGGGGGGATTCTGCCCCTCTGCTCTGGGGAGAACAACCCCCCCAGTGCTGCCTCCAGCTCTGGGGCCACCACCATCAGAAGGACATGGAGCTGGTGGAGCGGGACCAGAGGAGGTCCAGGAGATGCTGGGAGGGCTGGAGACCCTCTGCTGGGAGGGGGGGCTGAGAGAGTTGGGGGGTTCAGCCTGGAGAAGAGAAGGCTCCGGGGAGACCTTCCAG
>JAOTQQ010000004.1:33270906-33306453 GCA_026546715.1 Gallinago undulata
TGGCAGAATCCCTTCTCTGGACCTGCTGGCAACACTTCTTTGGATGCAGCCCAGGATGGGGTTGGCCTTCTGGGCTGTAAGTGCCCACTGCCTGCTCATGGCCAGCTTCTCCTCCATCAGCACCCCCAAGCCCCTTTCCCCAGGGCTGCTTTCTAACCCCTCATCGCCCAGTCTGTATTGATACCCAGGATTGTTCCGGCCCAGGGGCAGAACCTTGCACTTGCTCCCGTTGAACTTCATGAGGTCTACTTGAGCCCACCCCTCCAGCCTGTAGAGAGGAGAGAAGGAGCATCTGGTGCCTCAGCAGGACAGTGCTGGATGGAGCTGGAGCACTGTAGGCTCCCTCGCTGTGGGAGGCCACAGGTTGTCCCTCCCTTGGTTGGGGACTCTGGAGTTGCAGACCCCCGTTGGCATCTTGCTACCAGGCTTGGCCCTGGAAGAAAAGCACAAGTGAATTCCAGAGCTTGTCACTGGGAAGTCACAGGTGGGCTCAGGAACAGCTTCTTCAAAGGACAGTTTAGTTTGTTATTTTTCCAGGCACTAATATGTGAAATTGGGGGTTAAAATGGGATTTCAGGCACCGAAAGTGTGGTTGCTGTATAACTCCCATCCAGGCTAATTACCCCCATTTTTGCAGGGCGCAGAAAAAGGTGGACTTTCTTAACTATGTTTTGTTTTTTTTTTTTTCATGAGACTTTTTCTCTCTATGCTTTTTAAACCTAAGCTTTGTGTTTTATCTGTGCGCCCAAGTGGTTTCGGAAGGTTTCACTCGCACGCTCGGAGGGCTTGGTGGCAGGAGCTCCGTGTGGAGTGATGTATCGCCTGTGTCACTGTGAACATCTGTCCGATGGGGGGAGGAAAAGAAAAAAAAATCCCCAAAAAAACGTGGGCGCTTTGGAAATGGGAGCTAATGAAATGAAATTCCTGAGCTGAGACACCAGCCATGCCGGCAGAAGGCACAGCTGGCTCCCTGGAGAGGGATGGCTGCCGGCAGGTCCGAGGGGGAGCCGCTGCCTTGGGAGAAATACTTGGATATTGGGGGGAAAAAAAAAACCAAAAAAACAACAAAAGCGAGCTGCTTGCTTTCTAGCAAGAACCAAAAAAAAAAATTTAAAATTTAAAAAAAAAAGAGAGAGAAAAGAGGCCACTGTCTAGTAATGACTCCAGGTCTGTATTTTCCCTGTTCCTTTACTTCGGTGAGATTTGGTAAGTGACAGGTTTCTACAGACGGTTCTATTTTGAAGGATTTTTCAATTAAGTTACTTAACAGAGAATAAGCCCCTGAGGGTGTCTTGGGGAGGAGATGGAGAGACATGTAGCATGCTGATACACCGATTAAAAAAAAAATAACTAAAATACTAGTTCTACCATGATTTGGGATTCTTTTAACATTATATAGGCTTATTCTTTTCTGTCTTAATTTATGCTCCTTACAGATTTCAAAAACAAAAAAATAACTCCCTGAATGCGCTTTTAAATTATTTTTTTCTTAATTTCCTGAGACATCCAGCTGAAGCCGAATAGCAGGTGACAGGGGTGGTAAAAGCTTGAACCGCAGCCTTTTTTAAGGTCTAGCTCTACTTGATTCATTTTTCAAGTTATTTAAGTGCTGTGGCACGAGTGGTTCTTGGAATGAGGTTGGCTGCTCTCCATTGCTGGCAAATAGCCCTATAGATATTTACCATTGTCCCAGCACCTCTTCCTTTTTATTTTCTTTTTATTATTGGGAACTTTCATCTTTCCCACCTCTCGCATAATTACATCCCTTTGAAACTCCCTCATTCTAAGCACCTCCTCCCGGCGTCGTGTCTAGTTTTCCCTAATTTGGCAATCATTAATTGTGGCCTTAAAACACAAGTACACATTCCTAATGTCATCATCCTAGCGGGTGATCTAGGAACAGGCTGACAGCTCTCACATATTTAAGGGTATTTAGATTTCTGTTTTTGCAAACTAGATATTATCAATGCATTTGCCTAAAACTTTTCAGAGTAAAGTTAGAGGGCTGTTGGAAGAAAATAATGGGTGAATTGTAAATTTAATGTTCTCTACTGTGTCGGTATCTTCTTTCTTTAATCCAGAGTCTCTCAGGCTTGGTTAGTCTCTGCCTTCTTTTTCTTGTTTTAGTTAGAAATTTTGGGGTGTATTTTGCTGGACTGTATTCTCACAAAAAGCAGCTGCTTTTGCCAGTAGACGTTTGTATGTACTCTTTGTTAAAAAAGAGAAAAATCATTCCTGACTCAGCACATAAATGTCTGATTTACCTTCTTTTGTCCTTCCTAGGAAGGAACCTCCTGGTTACACTTTTATAACCCATTTAAACAAACCCTTTAAAATTTATTTTTCTCTCCTTGCCGTAGCACTGATTTGTGAGGGGTATTTTTTTTGTGGTTTAGGGGTATTATTATATATTTTTTTTGGTTGTAATTTTTGAGGACCTGATTCTTCAAATGTTTATCATCAGATAGCATCAGTGAAAGGCCATCCTTGCTGTGAGTGCCTGGGAGGGGGTGGTTGCAGCCCTGGACCTCGGTGGCCTCGTCCTGTAGCTCTCTTTATGAGCAGACCCGAGCACCCGGACTGAATTGCAGTGATTTCAGCCGAACTCGCGTAAATATCGCATCGGGAAGGGGATGGGTTGCAGCTAACCTCGCCGTGAGGAAAATGCCAGTGCTGAAATCACAGCTGAGGAGCCGGGCAGGACATCAAATAAGGGCAAATAGGTCTGTGCCCTTCCTCGGATGGGGCCGTGGGTGGCAGCCACCCGGGGCAGGAACGTGCAGGGAGAGGAGGCTCTGGGTCTCCAAAAGCCGGGGTGTTTTACTGCAGGCTCTCAGGAAAGCTTTATTTCTCCCTGCTGGCGCAAACAGGACAAGTAAATCATTTCCTACCATGACTTCTTACAGTCTTACTCTTCCCTGCCCTATTATTTTTGTGGGAAGGCTTGATGGCAGCGTGTATTTCCTCCGGTGTGCGGTTATTCGTTTGCCAGTTAATGGCAGGGAGAAACTGGGGTGGGTATACTGGCATTTATACTGGTATTTATACTCTCTTATTATGAACGTGAGCTGTTTGTAGCGATACCACATAAAATCATGCCTCCCTGATACACATTCCTAAACCCTAATAATAGGAAGGCCCTTAAGGAGTTGCTGAGCCAGGCGTTATGTCTGTGTATTGCTTGGTCTTGGTTGGCTTTTTCCCCCCCCACACGTGTGTGAATGATTTTTAAAATCCGTCTATAACTTCGGCTGGTACATGATTCTGTTGCAATGAGTTAAGGAGAAACTCTACATCTTGATTTTGTTTCTCTGTTGCCCTCGTGTACAGGGTAACATCAGGGCTACCTTTGTGTAGCTTTGGACCACCTGAAATCAGTGCACTGAGAAACAGATCTTTGAACGAGATACTAAATTATACAAATTATATGACACTGACTAACATTTATTATTATTTATTATTACGTGGCCATCTTTAACCATTGGATTTTCTTATTAGCTATATAATAGATTCATCTTTCTTGCAGTTCTCAAAGCAGTGCGTCTAAACATTTTTTCTAGTGTATTCCAAATTTGTGGTTAAAATGGAATTGAGCGTCGTATGGGGATGTCTACTGCATATTGCAGCGAGCGCCCCGTGACAGTAACTCCTGTGCCAATGAACCACCTAACGGGAAAATCCGATTTTTAAATTCCTTTTAGGGGAGATGCCGCGATATAATTAGAATGTTAAAGAGTGCAAAGAGTGCATTTGAACTCGCTAAGGTTGTTTTCTGAAGTGAAATGAAAGCTACTTGAAGTCTTGCAGATGTTCCGGCTTTGCTGGGAAAGGGAGAGGTGGGATGCACCTCACCGGGTGTCCGGAGGGAGCCTCTGACATGAGTTGAGTGTGTGCACTTCTCCCAGTTCTTAGCAGCTTGGTAGTTACTGAATAGACACCAAGGGACGTATTTTCAAACTGGGCTTTAACCTCAATCTCTAAAAACCACATTTACTGCTGCTGAAAGACATTTTTATGTGCAAGCTGGGTAATTAAGAATTTAATCGCCCTTTCTTAAGTGAAAATGATATTTTCCGCGCAGAAAATGAAGCGAAGTTTAGAGGCTTCGTTCTGGAGAGCTATTTGCAAGCTCGATATGGAGTCTGAAATTACTTGTTTGCCTTTAAAAAAATCACTGGATGGTAAATCCCTGGAAAATATGTTTTGCCAGGTATCCAGGAGAGAAGGAGCCGAGCCAGAGGTAGTCAATGACCTGGAGAAATGACCTTGTTCTCTCCACTGGAGTACGGATCTGGCTGGGGTTTGGTAGGCACGTCCCAGCTAATCCGTTGCCGTGGAAATGATGTGCTGTTTGTTGTTTTTTTTTTTAAGCCCTCAAAAGTATCATTGAATTATTTCAGTTGCTGGAAGTATCACTGATACAAAACCCCAGTCTTTTTTGGTGAAAGACAGTCACAGATTTGGGGTGAATGGGAGTGATTCCAGGAATTAGACGGTGGGCTTATCTCTTTACCGGAGACTTGTGAGCAACTGAGTTTCTTGATAGCTCGTGGTGATATTAATGAGCTGGATCATGAGGTGACATTGTGTGTGTGGTTGGACTCCATGATCTCAAAGGTCCCTTCCAACCATGGAGGTTCTGTGACTGCTTTCTGTTGGCTCATCGTTCATCACTTCCAAGCACCGGCACGCGGGACGTTCAAAGATGTTGAAAGTTTTGCCTAAAAAGTGTCGGTGTTGTTTTGTTCATGGGATTGTACATAAGACTTGTACAATGGTCAGTCTAAATAAAAGCAACTTCTTCTTAGTTACTTCAGCAATATGTCCGGTGGGTAAGTCCAGACGTACTAACCTATGAATGGGAAGGTTCCCATTTCCAGTTATCCCTCACATTCCCTGCAGAGATTCCGTGGCAAGGAGAGAAGCTCCATTTTCATCTAAAATAACCTTTCAGGATATATAACCTCCGCTCTTTTTGTGCTGTTGGCAGTGTCCCCTGTCCCTAAGCGTGGGCAGTTCTCCCAGCTGGTGGTCATACGCTCAGCTGCCCTTAAAGACAGCGATTCCTGCCTTTAAGGAAACCTTTATTCCTTATTTTATCACCAGAACGCTAACGTTGAAAGCCAGCTGAAAAAAATCAAATGTACTGCTATGGGAGAAGTGTCTTCTGGAGGGGTTTCCCGTTGGAAAGAAAGGCTGGAAGAATGAGTTGAGTTACCTCTAGAGCTGATTTACAGTGTGGCTGAGGACACAATATAGCCCAGAATTATGCATATATCATTTATGTTGCATTCATTTTTCTCAAAACTGCCTGCTATGACTTTGGAAGATGATGGATATCTCCAGGTGCTTATATAATTCAGACTCTATGAAAATTAATTTGGTGTCATACTCTGACATTCGAGACCACTTTGGTATTACAAATGCTTGTGGTTACTTTGTTGATGCTCGCACAGAAGTCAGTGCAAGACGTATTATTATTTGTCTTAATTAAGAATGGTTTAAAATTTTGTGGCTTGCTACATTTCTGGGGTTTGTTGTTGGTTTTGTTTGTTTGTTTGGTTTTTTTTTAATATAGACTTGTCTTGCATGAGAAAATCTACCAAAAGCATGGCACAGGCAAGGTGTGTAACAGCTGGAAAATAAGTACTTCTCCTCTGATTGCTACTTCAGTGGGATACCCAGGGAGCGCTGCGGAAGGTGCCATCCCGGATCCCTTCTCATGGAACTTAAGCAAATAGTGAATGAGAGTGGCTGGATGGACTGGCTTCCAGTCCTCTTCTTAAGGATGTGTAGCACTCGCTTACATTGGCTTGAAATGAACTCCTGCTGGTTATGACTCATATGAAATATGTATATTTAGATTATTTTACCATGATTCTGATTTTCCAGTGCAACCTTAGTAGGGCCATAGATTAGTTTTAGGAAGATAATCTTGGGAACATCCAGCTTGAAGGTTGGGGTACAAATACCTGAGGTTTCTGAGATGTCCCTCCAGATATGGCACTGGCTCTTGCGTGAGTTTTCATATGGCTTCTAGTTTTGCAAACTCTTCCAGTCTTTGAAGTACCTGGAAGTAAGGTAGTGCTCAAAAGAGCCTGGAGCCCCGGAGCTCCCAATGGTGCTGATAACTGAATCCCAGGAGGCTGCTATCTCCAGGTGAGCAAACTCTTACTCAACTGACCTGAGACTCATCGCGTCGTACTTTGTGAGTGTACATGTAAATATTTCCTTCTGTCTTGCTCTCCAAACTTTTGATCCTGGCAACTGATTTCAATGGAATTTGACAGAGGAGAATTCTCCGCTATGCTTAAGAATTCACACATGATGGGACAGAAGGAAAAGAAAACTTCTAGGTGGTCTCACAGGTGTCCTGCTGAAGAGGAAGGTTGTGAACTCATATAGGAGAGAAGCCAAAGCAAACAGACTTGGCAAATATCCCTACTGCAGAAAAAGCTTCAGTTGACTGGAAGGAAATTTCACAAAAAGCCTATATCCATAGGAAAGCAGCTTTTGCTACTCTTAAGTGTCGTGGAATCAGTTATTTTTCCAAATCTGAATCTTGTGAAGAATGGGGAATGCACATTGACAGGAAACTTGGTTTCACGTGCTTATTTTAAAATCTGTCTTTTCTTTAATTAGAAGCTTCCATTTGAAATTTTAGATAACAATTTACCATTTAAAGACTTCTCTTTTTTTAGTCAGACAAGGAAAGCTGTTCATCTGAAAAAACGGAATTGGTTCTGCTGAACTGTGATATTGGTTGTTTTCAGATAAATTCCATTCTGGGCGTGTGACGGAATTAGTTTCCAAGCTCATGGTGTGGGAATTGCAAGGAAGCCTTCTGGTAAGGGAAGGAGTTTCTGATTGCAAGGGTTAAGCTGGGTGCTCTTCCCCAGGCTAAAATCCTCCCTTGGGTCCTCTTCATAGACGCAGCTGCTTTTTCATCTTTGAGATTAAATTATGTATTTAAAAATACCATCTCTTGTAAACAGAATGGTGTTTGGTAGCGCTTCATTCTGTATTTATTGTTTCAGCTGAGATTGGAATGTTTTACTACAGTTCTTCATGTTTCCCCCAGTTTTTTGAATCTTCATATCGGGAGCGAAGTGTGGTTTATCCATTTGGAGAGTGATTTACTTGGGAACTCAAAGCCAGCAGTACCAGGTAGTTTTTTGAAATCCATTATATTGCAGTATAGAATATATCCATTATATTGCAGTCTTCTGTCTCCTTTTGGCTCCCCACGATACCTGAAATAGAACATTCATCTTATCGATGCTTGTAGGAAATGACGTTCTGTTCCTGGAATAGGTTCGGCTGTCTTTGGATCAAAGTTTCTTTCTTGAAACAGCAGTGAAATGATGAAAAAGGGGTTTGATGCTTTCTAAAACCATATTCAACCTTGTAATTGTTGTAGCGCGCTGAGAGGTATGAGCCGTTGGTTCCCGAAGGCTGTTGTCATAATGTTGGTTTTCTTAGAATGAGAGAGAGGATGGAGAAAGAGAGAGGGACGCTGCTGCTGACAGCAAAAATATTCCCAAAGAAAGAATAGAAATGTTACTAACATTGAGGTGGAAGTGAAATCCGGCGAGGATTTAAGACAATGTGAAAATCTGGTGAACTCCAGCATCTGGGGGCATCAAGGCACGTCCAGACTCTTCTCTAGTTTGCGCAGGAATGTTTTGAGTCTTATTGATAATTAGAGATAACAACGCCACTGTATGAGTTGCCCTTGACTGTAGACATCTGAGTTCCTCAGGTCATTAGGGCTTAGCTGCTGGAAGGTGTACGCTGAAAGATGGGTTTAGCTGGGGCTTTTCGAACCACCCTGTTAGAGCTGGGAGATCCAGCTGTGAAAGGCCACCTCCGGGGGTGGCAAATCCACGGCACTGAGTGCTCACTGCCAACAGTCTTTCCTTTCATTTCTTACTGTACAACTGTTGGAGGGGGAGGGAGAAATGACTTGCAAGTTGTGAGTAAGCTGTATGAAGAAATGAGGAAAAAAAAAAGAGTTTCACAATTCTTCGTAACCCAACGGTGTCATGAGGACTTGGTTATGAAAGAGTGAGACCCTGCCACACTGACAAATCTGAAGTAATATGGATGGTCTCGCTTAGTCCATAAGAGATGGGGTTTTTTTTGCAATATAAACCATTTTGTGAGTGCCCAGGGAATCACTGCATTCCAAACATTAACGTGCAAACAGAGCTGCCCCTGTTACATCCTGCTTGGGAAGGGCACATCGGCACAGGAGAATTGCTCTCATGCTCACAAAGTCTGACTTTCTTCTCTTTTAAAGGCTGTAAATCAAAGCTAAAGGTTAAAAAGCAAACAATTTATTCTGGAGGAAAAATTTTTTCAAGTGGCTGAAGAATCTGGCCATTTGGAACAGCTTTTCCCACAAAAGACATGCTTTTTGAAAGAAACAGATTGTGATGGACTGAGCGTTCAGGTTGTACAAGCCTCCAGGTAGTAGGTGTTCCGAAGAAAAGATTTACTTAGGATGCCATTGGAATTTTTTTTCTCCGAATATAAATTTACGCTATTCAGAGGATGGATGCTTCCCGAATAAAAGTGGTTCAGCTCTATGTGGAGTTGTGAAGTGGAAATGAGTGAGGTACTCACGTGGTAGCTGGGTGCAGCTGAAACTGGGTAAGAGGGATAAAAACCATGTGTTTGAAAGGCAATATTGATACGTTGTGGGTCGTGTTCAGATGCATTCATAGCTGAGAATATCTAGAAATCAGTCTTTTATGTTTAAACGTAGTTGCTCGTTGCAGAAACAGGTGCCCAGTCATTCATCCCGCTCCTACCACCTTTAGTGGACAAATTTATTAGACTGTTTTCTTGTTTCTTGTTTTGTCCTTCTCCTCATTAAAATTTCATGAAAAGTTAAATGCAAAAGAGAACTGCTTTACTGCTATATTGAAACTGGTGTTTACTCGTCTGAGGCTGAATTTCTAATGCTACATCTGTTCCTTTCTGGTTTATAGACAGAACAGTATCAATATGCATAATTAAGCAGGCTGAATAATTTCCAGGATATCCACACTCTTTTACTTGCTTATAAGTTGGCTGGATGAAGCATTTGACTGATTATTTTATTCCAGGCTTGTTTCTGGCTTTTTTTTTTTTTTTCTTATGTATTTGGGTTTTGGTTTTGTTTTTGATTTAGAATTTCAAGTTTTAATAACTATCGGAGCAGCTTCTAAGGACCAGTGAAAACACGTATTGTTCTTCAAGCATTTTTACGGTTGTTTTGAACGTTCTGGCACTGCAGGTATGTGGTGCACTGTGTGGAAATTTGGCAGTGAGTAATTCTGAAATGAAATCGTTCCTCTTGCCATGTTTAGGAAAAAGAATTCGTAACTGTAACAGCCGGCTCTTTTGTGTACTTGGAAGACTTTATTGCACGTTCACCTTTTTCCACCTCACCGAAAGCCCAGACCAAATTGATAACACCGTACAATTAAAGACTGGGTCACGTTGTAGTCATAAAAATGGGTAAAATTAAGGTTGAGAGGGCAACCTATTTGGGGCATTTCTTAACTTTGAAGTGCGTGGTTTTCCAGCTTCTTTTGAAATGTTTTTTTGTGGGAGACCTCTGGCAGTACCGTTGCGTGCTGCCGCTTTGCCCAGCGCAATGGGGACAGGAGGAAGGAGACTAGCCAGGAGCCATAGGGCTGGCTTGCAAGGGCTTTCAAAAATGATTCTTACCGGGCCTATAAATATTATTTAAAAGCCTTTATGAAAGCAGTTTTCCCCTGGGGGTGCTGTACAAAGCAACAGTGTTCTGTAGTAGAATGTAGACAGCCTTAATACAAAGCTTTTAAATATTTCTACTTTCCTCACTGTCTTTATTCTAAAAATACTGAATGAAAACATTTCTGACATGTGCTTTTTTTTTTTTTTTTTTTTTTTTTTTTTTTTTCCCCTCTGAGATATTTTCTTGTCCTGGATCGTGTCTAACTGTGGATGTGGGTGACTGGTACTGGCTATCTGTATGACATCCAGCTGCCAAGGGATGAGATGAAATCACCCAAGACAATAAATGAACAGCTGGTTCGGTTGAAACTCAAACTGTGGAGTTTCAGTTCTAGAGGAATTTGGGGTTTGGGGTTTTTTTTTTTCTTCTCTTTTCTTTTTCATTTTTTTTTCCCTTTTGAATCAGAACAAAGAGTGCAGAATTTCTTGCAAAATCACCAAGTGGTCAATTGAGACATTTCATTGCAGTGTAATCCAGATGCTAAATTTAGAGCCTGGTAGAGGATATAGGACATTTACATGAAGATTTATTTGGGGATTCTGTTCTAGAAAGGTTAAAATGGACCATCTTGACTTTATGAAAACAACGTTACAGCTCCTGTCTGGAAAAGTTTCATTTTTGGCAAAATATTATTCTCAGTGGAAAGACGTTCAGTTGGAAATTTTTAGGGGGTTCTGCTTGTTTCTGCAGGTCCAACTTTCATCATTCTCCTCATGCTTAAGCCAGTGACTTTTTAAGCCTCGTCCATTATTTTTTTCAATTTCAGAGCACTACATATTTCTGCCCTCTTTCTGTAATGTCTGAAATTTGAGAAATACTCTGTCCTGTCAGCTGCCACGTGGAGAAGATGAGAACAAGCATTTGAGAGCAAGGAATGCCTGTCACCCTCACGTGACACAAGGCAACGTGGTGTGGCATTTGTTGGTCTCTTCTCCCAAGGAACAGGCAATGGGACAAGAGGAAACGGCATCAAGTTGTGCCAGGGGAGGTTCAGATTGGAGATTAGGAACAATTTTTACATGGAAAGGGTCATTAAGCCTTGGAATGGGCTGCCCAGGGCAGTGGTTGAGGCACCATCCCTGGTTTTCAAAAGGTTTTCAAAAGACAGGTTGACCTAGTGCTTAGAGACATGGTTTAGTGGTGGTTTGTTATCAGAGTTAGGTTGATGGTTGGACTGGATGATCTGAAAGGACCCTTCCAACCTAGACAATTCTATGATAAACAGACTTTCTGGTTGGCTTAGCAAATCTCCCTGGTGTGTTGGTGGGTTGCTGCCCATGGACGTGTCTCTTATAAAGGCTGGTCACCAGTCTGCAGGGAGGCAGCACTGTCAGGTTGGGGGGTGTCTGCTGTCATTGAGACTGGTGGATTTGATAGTAGTTGGACCAAACCAGCAGAAATTCTGCTCTGTTGAGCTCAAGATGGACGTGAGGCAAAGGAGATCTTCTTTTTCACCTTGAGCTTCGTCATCTGCATTTTTCATTATCTGCTTACAAGCTTGAGTGAAGGGGAGGTAGGATTGATGTTTGGCACTTCTTTGGCATAGTGCTGGTTTTAATATTAAATTGTGATGAAGAGTATATCTAGAGTTTCTGGAAATTAATTACTGGAGAACTTTTCATAAGGTGCAGAATGGCTCCTTTTCCCCTCATTTCTTGGTCATTTAGTTTCATCTTAAATCGTGTTGTTGGCAAATGTGTGTATGGCTGGTTATTAATTTTTATATTTCTATTACACCACGAAAAGGAAATCAGTAACGTTTATCTTTGTCTCAAGTGTCCATTATAGTTACTTCTCCCCCTTGTGATCCATGATGTCAAGGTATTAGAACTGGTCTACTATAGAGATGAATTTGATTTTATGAGATTATCAACCTTTTCATAAAAAGGGTACGATTGTGTTGGCTGATTGACAGCAGAAAGCTCCCATTTTGAGGACACAGTTTGGCCCTTCCTTTTTTCTTTTTTTTTTTTTTTTCATTTTTAAAGTTATTTTCATTTTGCTTCATTCATTTGAAAGTTAACTGCTCAGGCTGGGCCTGCGTTGGGCATAAAAAAAGTAATTTAGAAGGTACACAGCTCTCAGCGCAGGCATCGCTGTAATGACTTCATTCAAAGCAGTCTTTTCAGAGCAGGTGTGACCTACTTGCTTTAAATTGGGTCCTCTTTAACCACAGTTAATTAAAATTTGCTTTTTTTTCTCTTTTTTTTTTTTTTTTCTTCCTTTTTAAGGAACCCACTACATGAGAAACTGTTGTCAATCAAAACGGTCACTCCCTAGAAATGGGCAGGCATGGGAATAACTACCAAGTAGATAGTCCTTTTATTTTTTTTATTATTTTTTTTTCCCCTCAATAAATATTTCTGTTCCTGCCACCAGAGCTGGAAGGGCCCTCAGCAGCACTCGCTGGGTTTTCATCCCCGGTGAGGAGGAAGAAGGAGGAAAACACTGGAAAAAAATCATTGGAATGGGTTAACTGACAGCGCGGAGAGGGCGTTACTTTTCAATTACTTTTTGGGCTTCTCTAGTCGCGTTAAGGCAAATGTTGCTCTTAGTTAAGGCAGATGAAATCTACTGAAATAAATGGCATTTTTACGTATTACTCGGGTACAGTAGGCTCCGGCTGCGCGCTAATTATCATCTAATAGCTCAGCTATCACGCTCCGTTGATGAGGGAGAGGTACCAGGGTCTTTAAGGTCACCAGTGCGCGGAGTCGGCTTTGAAGTGCCAGTAAAAACTCACCTCTCCTTGAATTGTTTCCATCTTAAAATTAAAGGTTTTGTCTTCTTTGATGGGCTTTAAATCCCCTTGGAAAGGTGATACTGCAATTAATTAGAATCAAGCCAACAATGAGCAGCAATCTAAGCCTGTCAAAAGGCTTTACTCTGTTTTTATTGTTACGGGATTTTTTTGAAGTGAGGTAAAAGAGATTATTTGCAAAGCAGGCGTTCAAATGACAGTGAATTAGAAAAGTACAAAATGAACTATTGGTAGAATGGAGTGTTGGACCTTTCCATGGTCTCTGTTGCTTCTTTCTAAAAAGAAACTTTTTTCTTTAAACCGTAATCTACCTACTGGTAGTGCTACATCAGTAGAAACTGGAGGCTTTCTTTGATATTTTAATTTTTTTTAACATTGTTTTGAACGATTTTGGGTTTTCCCGAGTTCTGCTATTTCAGAAATTCAGCCCAAATGAGTTTGGTTAATGCCTGTGGTCCACGCCTCTAAATTGCTTGGCAAAGGGGCTGATTTGAGACAACCCGGCTTGATTTTGTACTTGTGTAAACGCTCGACAAAGGGAAAGAACCAGTAACAGATGTCAAAATATGTCAAGGCGAGTGCAGTGGGAGTAGCACTTGGAACACCCTGAACTTCTGCCTGTGCATGTGGGCAACGAATGAATGAGAATGTCGTCATGAAACACAGGAATCTCTGGAATCTCTGTTTTGCATCGTCATTTTGCTCATTGGGAATATATCTATATCTATATATATAATTGGTTTTCTGCAAACTTTTCTTCAAGCTTCAAAACCTGTTTCCTGGTGAAAATATACTGGTTTGTTGTTTTTTTTTTAATAAAATATTTTTTTTTAGCAGAAATGTATATATATTTAAGCAGCAGAGTAGATTCTCCATTGGTGGAAACTTAATGCATCACCTTCAGTTAAGGAATTCTTGCTGCTTTGCAGGAGGGAGGAAACTCAGGTTCTGACCAAGAGATTTAACTGAGAGTGTCTAATCCTTGCAGAATGAGGCATTTGCTGTAGGATTTTAAGAGTGAAAAAGTTCTTAGACTGCAATGGTTGGATTTAAATTTTCTTTCTTGGGTCATGCTGAGGAAGCAGATTTCTGCAGTAAGCAGGATGGAATATAAAAATCTCCTTCTCTGAGAGAATAATTTTTGAATGTATTAGGTTTTCCTAGAGTCCTGCTTCCACGTTAGGAGGAATTTGGTGGCAAAACTCTGGGTGAGTTCAGCAAAAGTAGGGTTTCATCCGTAACACGAAGATCCCTTAAAATGTGATGAAAATTTTGTGGGGTTTTTTTTTTTTGTTTGTTTGGAATCTGCTCTCAGGATGGGGCTGGGGTTTTAGGGTGACGTGGGGGCAATAATCTTGTTTTCCATTGTCCTGTGTCTGCTGCTCGACGGGTCGATGCACTGTTCCACCTTGAGGTCACCACCACCCTTGGACTTGAGCAGCGCAGCGATGAGTCAGGCTGGGAGCTGGCGTTTGTGGCCAGGCCAAGGGAATGAATTCAAATTGCAACAGTATGATCAATGCTTAACTATTTATCTGTGATTGATTGCTTTTAACGGTACACAATATGTTTTATTTCATTCGTTAACTCACAATTTGGAGAACAAAAAGGGGAAAAATTACATTTCAGACTCCAAACAGCTACAAAGCATCTGTCTCTGAAGGGGACTCTCTCTACTACAAAATCTTTCTTTTATTATAATTATGAAGAATTTCAACTGAAGATCAAGAGATCTTTTATTCTTAGCAGCTCCATCTTTCACAGCATTGATAATGCTATTTGGCATTTGACAATTGGCAAAAGTTAATTGGCATAAACTTATTCTGTTTTCTCCTGCCATCACCAAGGCCAGGTTGGAGGGGGCTTGGAGCAACCTGGTCTGGTGGGAGGTGTCCCTGCCCAGGGCAGGGGGGTTGGAACTGGATGATCTTTAAGGTCCCTTCCAACTCTAACCCTTCTATGATTCTATGATCATGCTGCTTGCCTTTACTATTGTAAAATTCTGGAGCCATCTCTTATCTAAAGAGATCTAAATTCCCACTGGAATCAATATAGCAATGCCAGTTGAGGTCAGGTAAGAGCCTGGTCATCATGCTGACTGAATGGAGACATTGGGCAAGTCTGGTGAAGGGCCAGTAAGATGATGAAGATCCTGGAGCATCTTTCACATGGGGAGAGGCTGAGAGAGCTGGGGCTGTTCAGCCTGGAATAGAGAAGGCTCAGAGATCATCTAAGTGAATGTATAAATACCTGATGGGAGGGAATGAAGAAGTTGGAGAATGACAGCCCCTTCTCGGCGTTGCCCAGAGACAGGACCAGAGGCGATGAGGACAAAATGAAACACGTGAAATTCCATCTGAACATAAAAAACAGTTTTTTACTATGAGGGCAGCTGAGCATTGGAACAGGTTGCCTGGAGAGGTTGTGGAGTCTCATCCGTGGAGATACCCAAACCCCAGTGGTCACGGTCCTGGGTGACCTCCTCCAGCTGTCCCTGCTTGATGCCCTGCGGGGGGTTGGACCAGATTATCCTGAGAAGTCCCTTCCAACCTCAACCGCTCAGTGATTCTGACTCCTGTCAGCTTTTCCCCTCATTTGGGTTTGGCTATGAACGCAGGAGTGACAGTTTTACTGTCCTAGGTTAAAAATACATAGAAAAGAAACTCGTAATCAGGAGGCGTGAAACTGCTAAGGAATAAGATAATATTCTGGCATGAACTGCCAATGGGAATTTAAATCTGAGGGCTTCTATGTGGGTGGATTGGAAAAATAGTCTAAAGGTATTGACATGGCATTTTTAGCCAGCCCTCTTGTTTCTTCTGGTGTAGTTATCATAGTGCTAGATGTGAAAAAAACCACAGAGATATTCCTTTAAAAAGGAATTTCAGTTATATTTTTGATGTAGATTCGTATAGAATCTGTGCTATAGAATCTCCATACTACTGATAATGCCTTTTAAATTCTGACATTAATTGGCTAAGTGACTTTGAGGTGTTTCCTACAAAAGCAATTTTCTCTCCAAGGAGAAAATTACGTTTGTGTCTTGTACAGCACACATAGGGGGAAAAAAAATCATAGAACAAAATCATAAGTTTGACATAGAGCAATGCTGAAAAACTGAAAACTTGGTGTTTGTTGAGTTTCCCAAAGGTAGAGCATTTCAGACCAAATTTCAGGCCAGCAGACTGAGCTATCACCACTGGGAAGTCCATAGTTCCATGTGCCAGTGAGACCAAACCATGTGTTTACTGGTTCATCCTTATCACGGAGTAGAGACCTCATCTTCTGATATGTTGGGCTTAATTTTGTGGCATCACCTTGTAACGTAGACCCTGGTTTGGGTCACAGCTCCTTTATTCTTGTTCTTGTAGAGACTCAAGAAAATCTTGCTAGGACAAGGAAGACTTGTCGCCACAGAAATTAGTGTCTACATATTTAAGGTTATAAAAGCTGTCAATCCGGGCTACTTAAAAATGCTCATACAACTTTCTGGAAGTGATTTCAGTTCTGTGCTTTTTAGATCAACGTGCAGTAATTGTCCTAAAGCATTAATGAGGGAGTTTCCACCGTGTGAAAGTGAACTAATCAACGCCACTTTTTCTGTCTGGCAGTTGGGAGTCCTTGGGTCCCCTCCTGACCAGAGTCTCTCAGTCTCTTTCACAGAGAGCAGAATGCCATACAGACTTTTTGAGGCAATTCCTGAAGATGTCAACACTTGGTGTTGGACAGATCATTTTGAAATGAAGATATTTTTCCGAAATTATTTGGAAAATTTCAGAACTTCATGTCATTTATTTTCTTCTAAACATATTGATTTTAGTTTAATTAGCCCGTTACTTGTCACTAAAAGTTCATAATAACATCTGATGTCAACTGAGATTATTTGACATGGCATATGGATGTCATAGATATGAAAGTCAAAACATTATCTTTGTTTCTTTTTATTTTAAACCAGTACAGACAAATTGATACATTTTGCCTTATTTTTTTTTTTGGTCAAAGTTTCTCCCATTTGTTTTGTAACAAAACATCTTGACAGTTTGAATCACAAAATATTAGACACCTTGTGAGAAAATTGGAGGAGCAGCTATTTTCAGTAGTCTAGAAATGTTATCGCAGTCTAACACATGGGTGTTAAAAACAGCTGCTCCTCTAATTAGTTCACTGAGTATTTCATTTTTCTACATGACTTGAAATGATAAGACATGCCGTACCGTGCCCTGTTACAATTGAAACAGCATGAAATAATCTAAAAGGTACTAAATGCAGTTTTAAACAAAGGCTCGATTCTGACATTGGTCTTGAAACTTTGAGATTTTATTTTGAAACAGAATTGCTGAGTTTCGGTGACCTCAGACAATGTCTTCAAAGCATTCAAATGAGCAGTTTTGAACAAGGATAAATTTAATATTCTGTATATTGATTTTTGGAAATTTAATGGCATCTGAGATACTAGTTAATGTCTAGTCTGATTTTTATTTATTTTGGTCTTTTGTGCACAGTATTATATTTGTGACATTGGTCTGTGTTTGGGAACACGGGGACGTTGCACATCACTATTTTCTGTAAAACGCAAAATGTTTAAAACACCATTGTTGGATTCTTAATTTCAAATTAGATTATGGGAAGTTATATTTTCCCTCTTTCCTTAATGGTCGATTGCTTTTAACCAGAAATGGAGCCTGTTCTGATGGGCAGCTTTGTCTTGGATTCTTCTTTTCTTTTACTCAGGAAAGAGAGACTCAGGTTTGGTGGAACTTCTCACTTCTGTTTCTTTAAAGATGAGGGAGCGTCTGCGTCTCTTTACGTTGGAAATTCACATATAAGACTTTCTAACTAGCAAAGTTGATAGAATTGTAGAAGCACAGGGGTTGGTGGGCACCTCTTGAGGTGACCTCGTCCCACGTCCTGCTGGAGCAGAGCCACTGAGAGCAGATTGACCAGGACTGTGCCCAGTCCGTTTTGAATATCTCCAGGAATGGAGACTCCATGACCTCCCAGGGCAACCTCGGTTACAGTCCCACTAAAAAAGTCTTTCCTTACGTTCAGATGGCATTTCATGGGTGGTCTGTCAGATGCTCCAGCCCCTTCATCATCTTGGCCCTTCACTGGGCTCACTCCAGTAAGCCCATGTCTGCCTTGTACTGGGGAGCCTGGAACTGGGCACAGCACTCCAGATGGGGCCTCACCAGTTTTGGGGAAGAATCATCTCCTGTGACACAAGAAAATTATGAACTGCTAATTACCCACGTACGGGTAGCAAACAAATTAAACATGACTAAGTATAGGGGGGGGAGGGAGGGAAATTACTTCAAAAGCATGCATTTTAATGTTTATGGCTACATATTAATATGTAAATGTACTTTGAAAAGTATATGTTTGTGTACTTTCGAAAGTAAATGTTTACGTGCAGAACCCCAACCCTGATTTCATTGGCACGTTAAGAACTGAGATTTTGGTGGTGAGTCATCTTTAGTCATAGCAGAGTCTGCCGTTTCTGTTTGGAAAGGGCAAATGCTGTGCTCTTAGGTGCAGGAATTTGGCCAATTGAAATTTTCTGTTGACTGATGGAGTGTTTCTGAAGAAGAGGAGAGCGAGGAGTGAACGTCCTCTGTTTGCCTCCCCCCTTCTCTCTGTTTAATATCACAGTCTTGGGAAGTGGAGACATAGGATGACAGCCTGGCATGTTTTTTTCTAGAAGTAAAGGCCAGGCTTTTTTATAGGCGTATCAACTTCACTTGGAAAGCAGTCACTCCGCGTTCGAGTGGGCTACTTGTGCACAAATGATACAGCTTGAAAGATGATAAAATTTAAATTTAAAATTTAAATTAAAAATTCAATTAAAATTTTAATTAAAATTTGGCTGCTGCCCATCTACGTAGAGCAGGAAAAATATTTGGTACCCTTTCCTTTGTGAAAATGCAAGGGAGCCAGGGTACATTAGCTACACCATACTGCAGAGCTTTCAACAAGCTTTCAGATTTCAGATCTGGATCTGCAAACTGACGCTTCTTTTTTAGAGAAAAATTCCCTAGAAGAAAAAAAAGTAACTCAAGAAAATTTAAAAAAACCCAAACTTGTTCTAAACCAGTAGGAACTTCTTTCTCCGGCAGACTGACATCCATTATAATCATCTTCTAAATCCAAAAGACAGGTTCTTTGTCAGCTAAATAATATCTTTTTTTCTATCCTAGAAAGTGACAACGTGAAATCATTTTCTTATAATTCTGTTATAAATTGGTGCTCACAAGTCTCACAGTACTAGTTCCGCAACTTCCATCCTCATCTCTTGAGAAATTTTCAAACTTAAGAAGCTTCTCTCTCTTTTTCTTGTTGGATGTTTATGTGTATGTGGTCCTGACTCAGCTTGCAACTAATAGGAACTAATTAACCCTACATAAAAATCGAGTGGCCTTGATTCATTGCTGTGCTCCTCTCGTGCCTATGTTGAGGAACACTTTTTCTGGAAAACAAACAAACAGCACTTTTCAGATATTTTTTTTTTTATTATAAATATAGACATAAGACCAGGTGCATAAGCAGAAATGTCTGTTTTGTAGAATTTGGCAAAAGGCTTCAGAATATTAGAATTAACATACTTGCTCATTCCTTAGCACCAATGCCAGTTTAAGGTGACTTTCATTGGAATTGTTCCTGCAGTGTACATTTACCTGGATATGGTCAGTATAGAAATGAGGTAGCAAAGGGGAAGGACTTGTTGAATTTTATTGTTGATCTCTGGTTTTAGAGAATACAGAACTAAGCAGTGACTGGTGTCTGATTTGCTGGGATCGAAACAGGAGGAATGTCTCGGAGATTACTTGGAACAAAAAAAGGGGCAAGAATTTAATCATAAATTTCTGTCTGATGTTAACTTCTATTTAAATTTAATTTACTAGCTTTCATCAAAATATCTCTCTACTGGCATGAAGACATGGCTTTGCTGAGAACAGAGCTGGATGTATGTTTGAAGGCATTGTTATATTGAGGATAAATGGTATCGCTGAAGGCGTTTCTTGAAGAGAATGTCATTGCCTGTGCTGAAGAGGCACAGATCTCAGATTCACACTCCCTCTCTAAATACTTAATGAATTATTTTTTTTAACTGTAGGATATCAGCGTTCTTACCAAACATAATTCCTATTTTCAGAAGATTTCTCAAATTTAAAAAGTTGTAAAGTAAAAGCAGTTCCAGCCTGATTTTGGCAGCTGTCAATAACCAACAGTTTCAATCTCAAAATGTTGTCTTAAAAAAATTACCTGGCAGATGAGCAGGATGAAACTTGTGAGCGTCTGAGCCACAGAACAGGGCCAATTTCATAACTAATAGGACTAAATTTCATAAGCAATAGGACTTAATCTCATAACCAGGGAGGAAATAAGTGTAAAACATATACATACAGGTTTTAATTATTATTTTTTTCTTTGTTTGTTTCAAAGCTTTAATTTGGAGAGTAAATAGCGTAACTACATAATGTGTTGTAAATAACCATGTGCAAATGTGGTTTAAACCAACCAAATATGGTTTAAACCAACCTGGTCACGAACAGGCAACAACCCTGTTAAAATACTATTTATATTTAATATTCTACAAGACACCATAATGCCGATTGCTGATGTCTTTCTGTTCCATTTCTTTGGAGCATAACAATGCTGATATTTTTTACGTCTTTTGGAAAAAGTGGAATAAGTTTTTACTCCAGGAATACTCTTCCCATCCTGCTGCATTATGTAATGAAAGTGGGCACCTGATAAAAAGGAGAGCTTAACGTGACCTTCGTCTGAATTCTTTTTCCCAGCCTGAGGTATTTTAGTGTATCAACTGAACTTCTACAAGAAACCCTATGAATAAACCAAATCATGGAATTTTAGAGCTATGGAGGGTGAGAAGTAGAGCGCCTGTGGTCCAGCTCTTGCCCAAAGCAAGGCTGGCTTTGCTGCTGCATCCTCTGGAGTGTCTCTGGGGTGAAGGTTCCTCAAACTCTCTGGCCCCACTGTTCTGCTGCTTGACCCCATTCATTGTGGAGGCTTTTTTCCTTATATTTAGCCAGAATTTCCCATGCTACTACTGTTCCTGTTACCTTGGCCTTCTCCTGTGCAGCGCTGAGAAGAGTCTTCTCCTCTCTGCAGTCCCAGTAGATGAAGAGAGCAGCTGAATCACTCTGTGCCTTCTCTTTTGGGGGCTACACAGACCCATCTCACCTTCTCCTGTAGGCCTTGCTCCCTGACCTCACCGTCTTTCTAGCTTGGGGGAACCCAACAATACTTTATATGATGATATTCTGCTGATAGAGAAGCCATTTATTTCATGCATCACTTTTTATTGCTGTATTTCTCTTTTAAAGAGAAAATCTCTTTATTATTATTATCAAACATAATAATAATAATAATAAACTACTTTAAAAAACAGTATTTTAGAACATTTGTTTAGTTTATACCTTACATAAGGTCAGAAAAGATAAGGTCAGAGAAGATTCTACAAGGATGAATGTGGTTTTAATTTCTGAATTTCCATATTCTGTTGGACTTGTGTCTGTTCTGTCGAGTTCATACCTATAAATGAGCGTGTTGGCAAAGGAGTAAGTAGGTATAAATAGCCCCTGAATGAATTCAGGCCAGTTATTAATAGTAGTGTGAAACTCAGAGTTAAGTGAAGTTCTCCAAGAACATTCCCGGCAGAGGAGCCGGGAGCGAGAAACCCGTGGAGTGGAGATGGAGGTGGGAGAGTTTAGGTAAGAGGTTCAGTGACGTGGTTGTAAGCTGTAGTATAATGTCATAACTCCCCAGAAAAGTTCCTTCCCATCCTACCCTCCTCTGCCTCTCTGTTTTTATTCTGTAAGAACAGTAGCGTTGACTGTTAGGATGTTGTTCATCTTTCTGACACCATCTGTTTTCCTTGGTGGGAGGGAGAAATGGGATTCCTTCCAAGCTGTTCCAAATGTGGGTTTTTTTTTTTTCCCTCATTCAGGCTGAAATTCAGATGTTCATGTTCAGTTTCTCATGCGGTTCAGTGGCACTGGGAGTACTGTACTCTGGGCAGTCCTCATCCATATGTCACTTGACCCAACAAAGCTGTAATCACCTCTTTATAGACATGAAAAGGTCTGAGGCGGTTGCTGGGGAATCAAAGGACACTGAAGCCAGCATTGCGTTCCTGTGCTGGATTTACAATTTACTCTTTTCTTCTGTATTGACTAAATGCTCTCCCCTAAGCTTTTCTTCGGCTTTTGTTCCAGTTCTGTGCTCTCTTTATCCCTTCCTACATGTCTCCTCTGTAATCATCTTGACTACTGGTGATTTTTCATGCATTTCCAGATTCTTTCATGTCTCACTCCAAAGTCTCTTTATTTTCTCTTCCATTAAAATAATGGACAATGTCCTGATCTTGTTCTCGCAGCCATCATCTCAGCTGTCTGCATTTTTAGATCAATGTATTTTTTTTTTTCCAGCAGGCAGCTGACAGTCTGAGCAGTGACATTCTCTTTTTTCTTTTTTTTTTCTTTTTTTTTTTTTTTCCCTCTTTTCAGTTTGCAGTTATACGCCTTCAAACTGGTGCACCTCACCCAAAAGCTGAGCCTGAGAAACTGGCTCTTGAACGCCTGAAAAGCGCTTCTCAGTACTTTTCCCCTGGCTTTTGCAGTGTCTTCTGCAGAATAGCTTCCTGCAAGTCCCTCTCTTGCATGGCAACACTGTGTAAAACTGTCAAAACCAATAGAGCTGAGAGCTGGAAATATTGTATGTTGGAAGTCCTTGCAGCAGTTGCAGTTAAATGCTGTTCTTTATGTGTGCAGCCGCTCAAGCCATAAGCATTTTGTCTCGTTCCCTCATGTCTTCTGATGGTGGTTTAAAGGAATCCTTGTTTAAAGTCAACACATGCAATTTAATACCTAAAACGTTATAAAAATTATTTTCTTTCTTCCAGCTGAAGTCCTGATAGGATTATCTTTTTTGCTTTTTTTTTTAAGCTATGGAGGGATTGAGTTTTTATTTTACTGTTTTAGAACTCGAAGAATGTGTATAATTAGATGTTAGCAGCAGCATCTCCAAGTTATAAGAGCTGACTACCTATAGTAAATTAGTAAATGCCTGATTTCTAATTTCTTTCCTGTATGGGCAGTGTTGTTGGGTAATCACCCAGAACTAAGGGTTTCACTGTACGTAATTCAAGTCCACGGGGGTTTTATTTCATTTTTTGATGTGGACATCCACATCTCTACAGCAGCCCTTTCCATCGCCTTCCCTGCCGCTCACAAAGAGAACCCAGATAGCCCGAAAAGCGACAAAGCATCTCTCAACTGTTGAATTACGAGTATGCTATGAATATTTCAATATAAAATAGCATTGAAGTGTTTTGAGAGTCAAGGAGTAGCGAGAGAAATATGGCAAATGCAAACGACCGCTCGAGTAGATATTGTGGGCCATGTTCTGCAGGGCTGCTCGTGTGGAGGAATTTATCAATACATGATTTCCATATTCATCAGTAGAAACGTTGCAGGAATAATTCATTTTTAAATGAACCATTGAAACCATAAGCTATCTTGATAAATTTGTGAGACCTTTAGGAAAACCCTTGATTCTTTTGCTTACGCTGTAAGAATGGCAAAATAGGGGTTATTCAGTTTGGTTATGGAAAAAGATACAGCCTACATCTGTGTAGTGTATATCTGATGTACTATACATCAATATATTGCGTTGATGCAGCTCAGAAAAACTATTTAAATCCTTATAACACATACCTGCTACTATTTAAAAAAAAAACAAACCAAACCTATTTAAATCCTTATAACCGTACCTTCAGTGTCATATCCTGAAGCAGATGAAATTATATTATCGATGGTTCCTGTGAGAATTAACCTCAACATTTTCAAGTGGGATAAGGAATCTATTTTGACACCTCTACAAATATTAGTATGAATATTATGGTGTAGCTGTAATTCAGACAGACCTGGGTATATCTTTCCAGTTTTTATTTGCTGTTAGCTTAGCATCTGCTTCAGGGGAATTTTTGCTTTGGCTTGTAGTTGTGCAAATGATTATAATAATTGTACCTGGTGCAGAAAGCGTGGCCATTAAAATACCATAGTTTTGCTAATTTGGCCAAGGAGGGGAAATTCCATGTTTCGGTTCTCTCTAGGTTACAGCTCCGTGCTCTGGGCCCAGTTTGTGCTCCTCTTCAGGCTTCTTGTCACCAGAGCAGGTTGTACAATGGCAGTTGTATGGCTATTTAGAAGTCCCTGCCAAAAGGCAATCACTGTTTACATTCAACTAAGACTTCATTTAGCAGGTGGGTGGATGCTAAAATATTGCTTAGTTCTTTGTCCACTTTTTTTTTTTTTTTTTTTAAATCTTGTTTCAGGCAAACTGTGAGAAATAACATCTAGAGTTCATCGTGCTTGCTCAGGGGAGGTATCTTAGCCCTCGAAGAACGAATGCTTAAGCTAAATGAGCCGAGACAAGGAGAGACCTTGTGTTTTGTTAGAGGGAAGTTATGACCACCAGACGTGAGCAAGGGAAATGCTAAAAAAAATATATATATATATATATAAAAAAAATCCAAACAAAGAAAATCATTGTCGCTGAATGGAAAGAATGTGCCAAAGTGCTTGGATCTTCCCGAGCTGTTGTCTGCACACCTGCGATCGCTGACGATCTGATCAGCCCCTCCGTTGAGAATCAAGCCCTTGTATTCCTGGAGTGGACCAATTTGGTACAGTTCTGGCTGATGATCCCAGTTTACAATGAAAGCGATAAAACTCGCTTCAGAAAGTCATTGCTAAGATTGCATAATTGGGCATTAAAGTTCTGATTATACTTTACAAACTCCAGGACTTTGTTAAAAACCTGACATTCCAATGTACTGAATTTCAGTGTTTGACAGCTCAGCTGTGAGAATTTTTTTTAGAGAACATTTGTACCATAAGAACAGCATGTTAATTGACTAAAAAAAACTGGGACAGATTAATCATGGGAGGGAAGACGATCCTTAGGAGAACGTGGTTCTAGAGCCCTCTGCTGATGAAAACCTTTAGAAATACAGTTCTTTTCAAATGCCCTTTTTTTGAATGGCCTGGGTTATTCATCCCACCCGTTTCAGACCCCTTAGTTGGGGTGGGATAAATCCGCACTCTAAGGTGGCTTCCTTGTGGTGCTGACCGAGACGAAGCCTGGAGGACTACCTTGCTCCAGACCTTGAGCTTCCACGTGGGCAAGGATGAGGTGAGGTGAATCCTCCTCTCTGAGTTAGCAGGTCTGTCTCCAGGCGTATCGTTAGCACGAGGAATTTGCAAGGTTGGCAGTTCTCATTCAGCAGGGGCTGGGATGGGAGGGAGAGTTAGCTGTTCTGCAAAAAATGATCCGAAAATGGCTGAGTACTGGTGATTTATACATTAAAGGAGTAGAGAGAATAGCCGTGAGCTAGAAAATTAGCCTGCAGAGAATAGATACCAACAGCAAACATGGGAGCAGTGTTTTGCAGCCTTTCTTTTTTTTTGTTTGGTTGGGTTTTTTTGTTTGGTTGGGGTTTTTTTGTTTAGTTGGGGTTTTTTCGTTTGTTTGTTTTTCAACACTATTGATTAAACAGAAGCCCCTTAGAGCACAGCATGACTTACTGCCAGGATTGATGTTGGTGGCTATACAGGAGGGTGGAATAAGCCAAATCAATATATTTATTTTCCATGATACCCCTAAACGTATTTCTTATTATCTCCATTGTAGAATAAACCTGCCTTTTTTGGTATTCCAGTATCTAGAATATTAGACTGAGCATTTTGAGAGTGACTGATCTAAGCTGATAAGACTCTCTGGACTTTGATATAGACTTTATATCCACAAACTGTTGAATGCCTTTATTTATTTATTTAAATTTGTCCTTAAACAGGAGCTGGGTTTGTGTCAGGCAATCAAAGGTTCTTTGAGAATGTTTGAAGTCTGGTAGGGTTTGTTTTTTTTTTTTTTTTCCTAGATTTTTACAGCCAAGGCCTTCCAGCACAATCTTTTGATTGGAAAGGAGAGGAGTTGTCCTAAATCACAGAATCCCATGGGGTTGGAAGGGGCCTCTGGAGATCATCTCCTCCAACCCCCTGCCTAGCAGGTCCACCCAGAGCAGGTCCCACAGGAACGTGTCCAGGTGGGTTTGAATGTCTCCAGAGAAGGAGATCCCACCATCTCCCTGGGCAGCCTCTGCCAGGGCTCTGCAGGAAGGAAGTTCCTCCTCGTGTTCAGATGGAACTTCTTATATTCAAGTTTGTGCCTATTGCCTCTTGTCCTGTCCCTGGGCACCACTGAACACAGACTGTCCCCAAACCATTCTGTAATTCTCTGCCACCTACAAATTTCCTTAGGGAAGTGAAATCAAATTTTAAGAAGGCATTTAGCCATTCTACATTATATGATGATAACGCTCACAAAAAGATCGTTCTCATGATCCCTGTTGGTTGTGTGGACAACCATAGAATCATAGAATGGTTTGGGTTGGAAGGGACCTTAGAGATCATGGAGTTCCAACCCCACTGCCGTGGGCAGGGACACCTCCCATTGGAGCAGGTTGCTCAAAGCCCCATCCAGCCTGGCAAATGTTGGAAGTCTTCCTCTTTGCATTGATCTGCATCTTTTCTTTTCTTATGCTGTTTCCTGCTGTTCCTGCCTTTAGAGTAGTTTCCCAAGATTGTCCCCTCCCACAGAATTTGAACCTCGCAAGATTTTAAGGAGCAGCCAATACGGTTGGACAGAAAGAGAATACTCTATGTAGACCTTTCCTTTGAATTGATATAAAAGTTTGTAGTTCTTAAAAAAATAATATAGTCTTTACTGAAATGAAAGGAACTTTTTTCTAGTATAAATATGTTTTAAATTCTGAAGATGAAATATTCAACCCCCCTGACTTCTGGAGGGTCTTAAGAGTGTCTGTGATCTTAATACTTCACAGCTCAAGGCTAGTGATGGGATTAGTTGGTGTTGAGATGAAAGGGCAAAATTCAGATTTTATTGCCTGATTCTGGCTAAAAATATGCGAGAGAGAAATGTGGAGGCTATTATATACATTGAAATGCAGAGGAGAGGTACTCAGGTGTTCATGGGTAGCGAGGTATTCATAGGCATAAATGCCTGGTTAGATGCAAATTTGTGTTCTCACATTCAAACACCCAATTTTCATGGATATTTTTGGGAATTATGTTTTTAAGATTTCACTTGTGCTGACATTTTTGGTACATGGATACGGGCTTTTGCATTTTGATAATCGGATTTATGAACATAGATGCGAGCGTATTACAGGACGGATGCGGAGCATTAATGGCTACAGCGAAACGAGTGGGGAGGACTGAAAAAAAGTTGCATCGTAGCCAGGAAGGAGGATGGAGTAACAAAAGAAAGAGGAGCTGATGGACATTAAAAGGTTTTATGTTTTTCTTGGCAAAATTTAGAAGGGAGGAAGCAGCAAGGGGTGAGTGAACAGGGGTAAGGACTGAGTTCTGTGTTTGTGCAATTCGGTTGGAGAATTGGAATGTTTATGTAGGACCTCACAGAAGAAAGAGTAATCACACAGCAAAGAAAGACAGCCTGATTATTGGGAATAGTTGTGGTAGTGCATTAACTTAAAAACCAGGTGCAGGGGGTTGGGGAGGCGAAGGAACGAGGGTGGGAGGCAGAAGAGGGACCTGGAGGTAGGAGCTGTGGGTGGGATGTGGGGGCAATTGGGGATGTAGGAGGGAGAGTGAATCAAGAACTGAATTAAGATCAGGAAGGAGAGAGCAGGGCAGATGAGAAGTTATTGCTGGTGGATGATGGGAAGACCAGAAAAGGCTAAAAAAAAAAAGAGAAATGACTGCTGGAGAATGGGTTTGCAAAATATAGGAGGGTGGCAGGAGGTACCGAGAGAGGACAAGCAGCAGAAGTCAGAGAGTGAGCAGCATTTCTGGCACTTGGAAAGTGGACGGGTTGAACAAGGTGAAGTCAAACCACGTGCTGTCCAAGCAGAGTGTGGTGAAGTTGGCAATCGGGGATCGGAAAAGGCTTTGGATGGACTATACCTGGCAATAACGTGGAGGGTGATAGGAGAAAAAGTGTGTGTTCCAAGAGGAACGTCTTGATGAAAGGCCAAGAGGGGTTGGCTGGAGTCATCGGGGGTAGGTGTCCAGAGGCATCAGGTAGGCATCTGGGAGATGCCCAGAACTGCCTGTTGGTGCTGTGACACGGGGTGTGTGTGCTGAACTGGTCCCTGTGGCAACCACCAGGGACTGGTTAAGTGATGGGATCTACGTTATTGTTCATCACATCGTTTCTGCCTCCCCTGCCTGGCCCGGTTTTGTCTGGGGCAAGGAAAGAAGCCATGGGGGAGGAGTGGGGTGGTGCTCAAGCAAGTTTCCTTCTGGTGTGGAACTAGAAAGAACACTGCCTGCATCCTGAGGCACAGGCACGGTCCTGCGGGCTGTGGGCCAGGCTGGACCTCATGAAAATACAAGGAATAGTGGGAATATTCACAGGAGCGGTGAGCTTGAGGGATAGAAACTGCCTCATGGTAGAGTTTGAATGGTGGAGAAGGTTGGCACAAAAAGTTACAACTGTATTTTTTTTAAGGATTAAAAAACGTCTATTTTTCAAAAAGGAAAAGTTTTTTGAAAAAAGTCAGTGCCTGGATGTGCCCATGTACCATAGCGAGCAGGCAACGTCCATCTCCTAAGCAGGTTGTTATTTCAGATGTCACGCTGCTTTGGAAATCCAGGTGCCTAAACAAATAGGTGTTACGACGTGTTGAAAACAAACTTAATTTCCTTCTATTTTGGACTTCAGCAACGTCTGCTCCAATGTGACCGTGTCATACCCGTGCCGAGCGAGGCAGCAGTAATGGGGAGGAGGAGGAGGAAGGTCCTTTGTCCCAGCGCGTCCCTGCCTGGGTTCTTGCAGGAGATCACCTTTCATTGTGAGTCACAGTTGTCGCTTTTAATTAAAACTTTCTTTTCTAGCTGCAGTTTGGAGTTGCACGTTATGATGTCTGGAGCTTTCATTCCGCACGCTCAGCAGAACGCGCACGGTTTTCCTGTAGTAAGCTCCTGCTAAAGCTGATTAATATGTCAGGAATAATGCAGGCGGGCTGGGATGTAAAGCCCTGAAAAGTAATTGGGTATTCTCTATGATCCTGCTCCTCTATGAGGGGAAAAAAAAAAGAATTAATGGGAGTTATATAGCTCATATTTAAATACCAATTTGTTTAGTTGATGTATTTAGCAGGTAGATGATGCTTTCTGTACTGTTCCTCTGGATAGCAGTTGTAGCCATCATGTGGGCAGCAAAATCCATTACACCGTAGAGCGAGAAATAAAGCATGTATCATACTGAATTTCACAGCAGATAATCTTTTAAACTAAAGGATTGCTTCAAGTGAGTAATTCAAAGTGAATTCCAAACCCGCCTGGACACGTTCCTGTGGGACCTGCTCTGGGTGGCCCTGCTCTGGCAGGGGTGTTGGAGGAGATGATCTCCAGAGGTCCCTTCCAACCCCCTGGGATTCTGTGAAGTAAAAGCTGAAACACATCAAAGATCAAAGTTAAAATGTAAATTTCCCAGTTTCAAGAAAGCTCACTTGCCACAGAAGGATGTTTCTCGTCTCAGTTTATTGGGATTCTTTCCTACTTCAATGTCTGCAGGGTTGGGCCATCCCAACTGATTGGAATTTCTAGCAATTAAGAGCTTTTAAATTAATAATTATTAATTTTCAGAATGTGCTGCTGATATGCAACAAATTACTGAAATTCTCTCAGTTTTTGTATAAAAAGAAACTGAACAAAAGTGGAGTTTTCCTTAAGGATATGCAAAAACTGTCTTTAGGGAGAATGGGATACAGATTTTTAAAAAAACCACCCCAACAACTTGTTTTGGTGACACTAAACTGGCTTTGATCATGGTGTCATTGTTGTCTGTGATTAAGATCATCCAAAAAAAAACATTTATTCAAAAAATCTCACAGGAATTTCAAGGCAAGACCGATAGTAAACCTTAATTGAAATCAATTAATATCTTATCAGGGAAGGTAAAGATTGGGTCCTGTGTCCCAGAGAGGGGAGTTAAGGGTCTGGTAATTCAAACGGGCTGATATTTTGTAGAAATAATTCTATCTTTAAATTTTACTTCACTCTTTTTGTGAATTTCCCGTATCTCATGAGGGTCAGGTCACAAGTGACATCCCAGATCTTGTAGTAAAGACAGAGAAACTTTCTGTCATTAATATTCTCAGGAGAGAAAAGGTGAAGTTGAAATCCGATTATTCATGCTTGGTTATTTTATTTTAGGATTAGCAAAATCTAAATATGAACTTGAATGCAGAATATTATAATGGCAATATAATGAAGAGAATTCAATTATCATGCGTTAATAGGAATTTCTGGGTTAGATATGCTGGTTATCCTGGTATTTCTGTGCAAGAAAACAATTCAGATGATAATAATTCACCCCCCTCTTTTTGATAAGAGAAATTCCCCTTTGGGAGCATTCCAATAATTCTGCTATTGTCACTTCGTCTTTAGAAGCATAGTTTCTTAATCTTTTCGGGAAGATTAATGAAAGCTATTGAAAATGGCTTATACAAACTGAATACCTGAATTCCTACATTCAAGTTACCAGTTAGAACACAAACAGCGTCGTACCTGGCTCCTTCACCCGTCCCAGGATGGACCATTTCAGTAGAATGTGCTTCTTGTTTCTAAACAGGATATGTAAAACTGTCACTTAAAAAATATATATATGTAGTGACTTCCAATGGAAAAAATATTTTACATTGTTTTTCTGAAACTTTGTCCTCCTGGGCCAGCCCCGATCAGAGTCGAAGGTCTGCAGATGGAATCTTTCTCCAAAATTCTGCAGCATCCTCCCTCGGAGCATCCCTTGAGCTGCCGCCTCCTCTAAGTCTTCTGGTGTTACCCCTTTTGCCATAGGTCTGGTCACCGATTGATTAAAATACAGAGACTAAATTGCAATTTTTTTTTTCCTTTTTCTTGCTTGTTTCTTTCCCTGTGTGGAAAGATCCATGTGAATGGACCAGCTCTTTCCTGCTCTTATACGCTGTTTACATTTTTTTCTAGTCCTTTCTTATATCCCTTCCAATTGAAGTTAGTTTTTTTTAGGTGTGGGCAAGCAAAGCTGTATATTTGTTTTCAGTGAGGTATTGTAATGTCTTCTGCCAAGGCATTAATACACCTTCCCATTTTGATATCTTCAGGGGGGGAGAAAAAAAGCAAATTTTATAGGTGACATACAGTTTTAAGGAAGAGGGATGCTGATTTTCAGGGAAAGAATTAGCAGATTACATTTCATCAGAACTTCTTATGAATAGGAAAATTGTGAGAATATGAAAAATAGGAGTCACTTTTGATGTAAGAGCTTACATAACCTTAATTCTCTTGTCATAAGTATGGTATTATGGCTGCAGACAAAAACTCTTGATTTGAATAAAAAAAAATGCAAAATGGAGGTATTAAGAGTTCTACATCTGACTAAGCAATGGAATAAATGAGTAAAACCTCACTGAGAGTTTCATACAAGGCAACGCTAAGATGATGCCCACAAAGGTGCATGTAATGGAAAAGTGAGCAGCATATTTAAAGAATAAAAGCTGAAGGAAGAAGGCACAGCCTGTATGTGCAGATAGAATCTTTCTACGTTAACAAAAAAATCTAAATTATTAATAGTGCTGTGTTTCTAATTGAAAAATTGTACTAAAAATTAAGATGACTCTGAGAGCTTTGAAGTTCCTTAATTATTCCAGTGACCCAGACTGAAAATGGGCACAATGTAAACCATCTAAACAGTAAAAGAAAGAAAATAAAAATGGATGTCTGGCCAGTTCTAGGAGAATATGAGTGAGGAGAAGGGATTTGGCTGAAGGAAATTTGAGGATTGTTTCGTGGCTGTTTTTTTTTAAATTACAACCGTATGCTCAGCTCTGCTCCATTTCCAATGCATAGTCCCCATTAACCGGGCTGTTTTGGCAAAGAAAATGTAAGGTAAATTCTGGCCCACTGGAATGAACTGGAAAACTCCCAGTGCCTTCCCAAGATCAGAGGAGGGACACCTTCTGTACCTTCAGCACTGGAGGAATCCCAAATCACTCTGAGTGCATCAGAAAAGGCTTCTGTTCGACTGAACAAGTGGTTTATTGGATCTGAAGAGAAAAGTGGTTGTTAAAGGAGAAGGAAAAGAAATAGAAGCTGAAGATTTTGGCCTGTGGCCTCCTCTTGCGTTGAGTCCCCTGGGCTGGGCCATGCCCTGACAGCCAATGGCAGTGAGGGGATATTTTGGGAATGCATGGCCTCGGCCAAATCGGGCACCATTGAGGGTGTTACAGAGTCATATGGGGTTGGAAGGGACCTCTGGAGATCATCTAGTACAACCCACCCGCCAAAGGAGGTCCACCCAGAGCAGGTCCCACAGGAACGTGTCCAGGTGGGCTTTGAATGTCTCCAGAGAAGGAGACTCCACCACCTCCCTGGGCAGCCTCTGCCAGGGCTCTGCCACCCTCACAGGAAGGAAGTTCCTCCTCATGTTTATGTGGAACTTCTTACGTTCAAGTTTGTGATTGTTCCCTCTTGTCCTGTCACTGGGTACTACTGAAAAAAAGACTGGTCCCATCCTCCTTTAAGTATTTAAAGGGCCCCACCCTTTAAGTATTTATAGGCATTGATCAGATCCACCCTCAGTCTTGTCTTCTCCAGACTAAAAAGACCCCAGTCCCTCAGCCTTTCGTCTTTGGAGAGATGCTCCAGGCCCCTCACCATCTTTGTAGCCCTCTGCTGTCTCCTCTCCAGCAGTTCCCTGTCCTTCTTGAACTGGGGAGCCCAGAACTGGACCCAGTGCTCCAGATGGGGCCTCCCCAGGGCAGAGCAGAGGGGCAGGATGACCTCCCTCCACCTGCTGGCCACGCTCTTCCTGATGCCCCCCAGGATGCCATTGGCTTTCTTGTCCACAAGGGCCCATTGCTGGCTCGTGGGCATCCTGTTGTTCCCCGGGACTGCCAGGTCTTTCTCCTCAGAGCTGCTCTCCAGCAGATCACCCCCAACCTGTCCTGGTGCAGGGGGTTATTCCTCCCCAGGTGCAGCACCCTACGCTTGCCCTGGTTGAAGTTCATCAGGTTCTTCAGGTGTTGACTCCCGAGATCCCAGGTTGGACTTGTGGGCATCCCTGCCTGGGGCTTACAAGGAGCTGCTCCGCTTTCAGCGCTTCTGGCACGATGGAAGGCTTTTGGGAGAGCCAAAAGTGGGTGATGGACTCTGGGATTGCTTTAATGATTGATATATTTGTGATTTCTAAGCCCGATAGTGTAACTCCCTGCAAAGAGCCAACATATTAGCATATTAATATTGTTGATTATGCTGATAATAAGAGAAAGAAAAAAGGAACAGAAAAATCATCACTTATCTGTCATGTATGACAAAGAAATCAGTGAAGCGAATTGTCTGCAGCTTTGAATATAATTAATATTTTCTGAGCCCTCTGGCAAATGTCACCATTATTACTCATTTCAGCCCTGTAATGCTCTCATTCAGACTTCCAAGTTCTTTATTTTCAGGATTTCTCGGGAACTTTCTAGCGCTACCAGACCACTTAAACTTTGCAATTTCTTGCAGTTTTCGTGAATGAAATGTCAAGAGCATGAAGGGTTTTATGTTTGATGCCTTGTCAGAGAACACGGGCTGGTCCTACTCTACTTGGTACCTGTGGGTTTCCTTCCTGTTTGAATTTTGGCTCAGGCCATCGGCTGTGGAGGTTTTTTACAGGAGGAACTTGCAGCAGGAGAGCAGGCTTCAGGAGGGGGGAAGATGCTCCATCCTGGCTCTCCAGGGCAATAAAAATGTCCAATGTCAGTGTCATCATTACTTTCAGCTGTTTCCACTCAGGTTCCAGAATATGCTGGAAAAATTACTCCTGGGACTTCCTTTTCAGGCCAAATCTCTTGTATTCTACAGGCAACCTTTTTTGCAAACGATATTTGATTTGATTATTGTAAAGTCTAGGCTGTTTTGTAAACTATGGGGCTATGTAGCATCCTGTGTAGAATTCAGTTGTATCCATCATTTTAGGAGCTGGTTTCCTTATGGAAGCAGAATGATTCTTGTCATGCTTGATAGAAGCCATTGAGCCTGCTATAAACCAAAGCTTTATGAACCACAAAGCTTTTCTTAATGGTCTTACGAGTGCTTTCTACCCTGGGTTTTTTGGTGCTTGGTTTTTTGATATTTTTTTTTCCCTAGCATATGTATAAATTTATGCATTTGAAGTTTTGCAGGTCCAAGATGATCACCAAGGCTGATTTCGTAATTACAGTCAGATTTCTCAAATACGGAATTCGGGAATTCTTATTTTGCATGCACTATCAACAGGAAACTGAGTGGATTCTAAAGGCAATTTGAAACTAGTTTTTATGTTCCAACTCCCTCAAATTGCCCCACAATTGCCATGTGCTACTTGTTCTTACTGTGTTTTTTTAACACCTTTCATGGAAATGTAAAGTCCATTGACAAAAATACTTTGCCCATTTTAGGATAAAACTAAACCGATTAGATAAAAACATTTTTAGAAAGATATAGCATTTGTACTTTGGTTTTTTATAAAGCAAATTTTTAATTACTTTGTGAGGGGAAAAAGGAAAATGGCTCTATCTGATGTTGTGTAGGGGCATTGCAGAGGAAAAAGCTTCTGAGATGAAAAAATGTTCTATCTTGTCTTTTGAAAAAAGAAAAAAAAAATCTGCCTTTCCAATTCTTTCAAGATACTCGAAGTTTTGAAGTTTGTGGAGCTATTTTGTTCCATCTTTAAATCAGAGTTTCGTGAGCCATCCAGCAATTTTCTCTGTCTTTTAAATAGGTAGGGAGAACATCTTCTGATTACTGAGGAACAGGGATTAGTGATTCTGCTGCACAAAAGATCCATTAATTGAGAAGGGTTTAGATTTTCTTGTAATTAATTTTTGTAAAACTACTGTTTTCCTTAGATTAAGGATTTTCTTTAAAAGAAAACAAACTGCAGATAACGATAATGGGATGCTTGCATGAAGCTGATAAATAGCAGTTTATATTTAGGCTTCTTTCATGGTATCTTTAATCTAATTCAAGAAAGAATGCATTCTTTTAAAAGCATTCAGAAAACAGGTCATAACATTTTTAAGCTTTGGTGGGGAAAAAATGTGCGTTTCGCTTTGTTTTTCTGAATTGCTGGAAAATGGTACATTAGAGTTTGTTATGAATGCTGCCATGTAGAATTAATTATTAGTTAAGGCGTTTATACGTTTCATCCTAGTTCTTTTGCATTCAGCAAAATCCAGCTGTTCCCTCTGCCTTTGTGGGACGGTCTTTGCAGATTTCCAAGCCGCTGAGCATTTCCGAATGGGGTCTGATGGGTTTTGAAAATGTGGTGTTCTTACATGTGAGGCTGAACACACAACCTGAGATTTCTTGATTTATTTTTTTTTTTTGACTGTGATATGAGTCTCCTAGAGCGTATAGTCTGTACTGGATCCTGTGTGACGCATGGCGAGCAGCAACCTCTAATAGTCAGCTATGGAGAAAGACACTTCTGTCACTAGTTTTAATGGGGGAAAGTACAAAGCACTGGTGTTTCTATGAGGAAGTAGGAAGACTTTCTACATCGCTCACAGAAATTAAGGAATTTTTACAAAGCAGCAATGTGTATAGAATCATAGAATTGTCTGGGTTGGAAGAGACCTTTAAGATCATCGAGTCCAACCATCAACCTGACCCTGACAAAAAACATCACTAACCCATGTCCCTCAGCACTATGTCAACCCAGCTTTTGAATCCCTCCAGGGATGGTGCCTCAACCACTGCCCTGGGCAGCCCATTTCAAGGCTTAATGACCCTGTCAGTGTCAAAATTGTTCCTAATCTCCAATCTGAACCTCCCTTGGCACAACTTGAGGCCATTTCCTCTTGTCCCACTGCCTGTTCCTTGGGAGAAGAGACCGACCCCCCCTGGCTACCCCCTCCTTTCAGGGAGTTGGAGAGAGCCAGAAGGTC
>JAOTQQ010000004.1:33312945-33328719 GCA_026546715.1 Gallinago undulata
CTCCAGGCTGAACACCCCCAGCTCCCTCAGCCTCTCCTCATAGGGCTTGTGCTCCAGACCCCTCACCAGCTCCGTTGTCCTTCTCTAGACACGCTCCAGCCCCTCAATTTCTTTTTTGTGGGAAGGGGCCCAAAACTGGACCCAGCCCTCGAGGTGGGGCCTCACCAGTGCCAAGTACAGGGGGATGATCACCTCTCGGGTCCTGCTCCCCACACTGTTCCCAACACAGTCCAGGATGCCATTGGCCTTCTTGGCCACCTGGGCACACTGCTGGCTCCTGTTCAGCAGACAGTTGACCAACACCCCCAGGTCCTTCTTTGCCAGGCAGCTCTCCAGCCACTCTTCCCAAGCTGGAGACTCTAGAGAGATCTCCATTGACTTGAGAGACTCCATTACCTTTTTACAAATCTTTTTTGTGCCCATTCTGAAGAGTCCAAAGAGCTGAGCCACTGTTCCTGCAGCGGGGGCTGTGTGGGGAGGAGTCAGGCCACCCACCTCTCCTTGTGTCACAGCACAGGAATGGGGGCAGCCAAGGAAGCCTTAAGTGGGGGAATTAACAGTTGTGCAAAAGAAGTACTTCTTAAGATGGCGTTTCACAGAATCTTCATGGTTGGAAGGGACCTTTGAGATCATGGAATCCAACCACACACACACACACACAAAAGAAAACCCCAACAATCACAGGCACTAGAGCATGCCCTGAAGAGCCATGTCTACACGTTTCTTGGATGCCTCCAGGGATGGTGCCTCCACCACCTCCCTGGGCAGGCTGTTCCAGTGCCTGACCACCCTCTCAGGAAAGTAATTCTTCCTAATATCTAACCTAAACCTCCCCAATATCTAATCTAAACCTCCCCTGGTGCAACTTCAGACCATTTCCTTGGTCCTGTCATTATTCCCTTGGGAGAAGAGGCCAACCCCCATCTCTCTACGCCCTCCGTTCAGGGAGCTGTAGAGGAGGTTGTAGACCTTGACCTATTTGGTACCTTTGGTACCAGGAGCACAGTAACGTATGGAGTAGGTGATGTGGCACTTGGGTCCTCTCTAGCACTGCTTTTAAAAGCAAGCTCTTTGTGAGGACAAGCCCTTTATCCGCGCGGGGGAAATGCCACTGCTGACTAATATTTTTATAACTGCAAACGGGGTCCTGCCATGAGATTACTGAAGTGATCCTTCCTCTGCAAAACTTCTGGCATAGAATCTTTAAACCCATTCTTCTGTTGATTAATGTTTACTATGAGGAATTAAAAGTTACTGTACTTTAAGTGTTCTGGAAACACATGAAGGCAAGGTAGTGGAAAAACCAATTAATTGTAGGTGCTAGCTACATAATGAAGCATGAAGTAATGTAATCCATTCCTTAATTGAATTTTTCTCAACAATAATGAAAGATGCTTACAAGTCTTTAATTAAACATTGTTCCACTGTAATCCATTCTTCGTCATCTCTCGGTATATTTCTTTCTTACACAGCACAGAGACTTTATATAAAATTCTATTTACAAATGAAGGGAAACGTGCTTCTTCCGTGACATGGAGCTCCTTTATTCGGATAAGATGGTTCATTGCTTAAGATCGCTCGGTCTGTGAAGAAATTCTTTACAGATGGCAAGGCAGGGTAGCTACAGCCCTTTAAGTGTCACGGGAAAATTATAAGGAGACCTGCTTTATCTCTCCTGCTGTTAGAAGGGGGAACAGAGAACCGGGTATTTTTTCTGTCCCCATAAATATGAAATGGGCTGTGGTGGAGGCCATTTGACTGCTAATGAATACCTTCAGGTCTCCTTCTCTTTTAATAATGATACATTGTTGACCTTGTATATCTTAATTATGCTACTGAAGAATATATGGAGTATATTCAGGCAGGGATTTTTTTTGGTATATTTGTTTTGGGTCTCCTGAAAGTACACATCGCCGTGGTGTTCAGACTGAATTGCGGTGCATAATGGAAGACAAACATATCAGGGCATAGAACAAGAGCAATATCCCATCATTCTAGAGGGAAAAACTGGGATAAGGGGTCCAAAATTATGAAATTGGGCTGAAGGTGATAGTTATTAGTGTCAGTCCTGATGAAAATGTGGGCGCTCGTGAAGCCTTGGCATGGAGGTGTGGGATTTGGTATTTGTTATTTGTGAAACAAAACAGCAGATAAATAAATACCTGGAAGAGATTTAAATGTGGAGAACTCTCTTTTTGCACTTTTTTTTTCTTCATTTTTCTTTGTTAGAAATACTATTTTGAAGCAAATGCTATATATTGAAGAAATCATTTTAAATTGCCTTAATTTTGAGTAAATGCATCGTTAAACATAGTCTTGGCCTTGTAGAAGAGAAGATTAATGGCAGTGTTAATTTACTTTCTTTATACCATTCATAATTTTTTGTCTTAAGCCTTTATTAATCATTACCATAAATTAAGCAGTCCAAATAATTTCTTAATCAAATTTTCTGCTTCACAGTTTTTTTTCTGCACGTCTCTGAAATTTTGTCACTATTGAATTAATATTCGAGGAGAGGAAATGCTATTTTTTTCTTAAATAACACTACAGTACTTAACATTGATTTTTACCTGACACGTTATGATCTCCCATAGGCAGAACTTTCCTCTCTCTGTAAATGTGAATTCAAATATCTTCCTCCGGAGGAAATTTGTTTTGTCAATTTTCTGTTATTTACCAAACGTCGTGTCCCTCTGATGTTACAATATTCTTTTGAAATTTTCTATCATCAGAAAGCTTTCTGCTGTTTTTTTGGTTTTTTTTTCCTGCTGTCTTCGTCAGAATCTGATTTCTGGTTCCTGATTTCTAATATTTTTCTTTTAAGGATTCTTATATAATTCTTATTCTCTCTTTTCCCCTAACTCTAGCCAAGTCTTTTATTTTATTTGCCTTTGGCTTCATTATCATGAGCTTCTGCTGCAAGTATGTCCCTATTTGTATGAATCAGTGACCAATCAAAAAGAATATCGATTGTGGTGAAGGTGGGGTCACTGGCCATCAGTATCCAGAAAAGAAATAATGAGATGAAAGCTCTCCCCAGCAGCTTTTCCTTATAAATCTAAAGCAAAATCTGGACTAATTTCTAATGGACAAACTCGGTTTACTTGTTAGTGCCTTAGGAAAAATTTGCCTGTCTCTAAGAACAAATTGTAGAAGTAGCCACGTTACGTGTTGATAAAATAGATACCAGGAAAATATGCTACTGAAGTTAGAGGTTATACGTTAATACTTAAGTGTCTCACTGAGAACAGGCAACACGGCCAGTACAGAAATGGTGGTGAGGTCATCACTAACGTATAGCTCACACAGAGGGATAGGAATTATAAATTCACTATATTTTTTGCTTTGCATTGCATTTCCTCTTTGCACCACGTGCGCTTTCCCGTCTGGACGGAATAAAAGTTTATTTATTTATGAAAGGAATAAATTTTGTTTATTTATTTGTTTATTTATAAAAGGAATAAATAAAATATGGACATACGGTAGGACGATTACACCAAGACCACAATGGCAAGGCCATAAAAGCACTAGAAATTGAGAAAGACACCTTTAGAAATTCCAATGGGTAAAAAAAAATTAAAAAATTTTTAAAAACGTGAGCAATTTTGGGCCTACATACCTGTATTCACTCTCATATTGTTTCTGATACAACAGTACGTGATGAAATTACTCCAGAGGGAATATTTTTTTATTACACTTCTTCATTCCCCAGTTCAAAAGCCTTGTATCTGTTCTGATATTGTCAGAACTTTACGTTCCAAGACTTCCTTGGCTTTTGAGAGAGGAATTCTCCAGGGGAATCACTGGGGACGTGCACGGGGAATTTAATTTTCCAGGAACAATCGCGGGGTGCAGTTTGTATATGAACCAAAACGCCGTGGGTTCCCTGGGCTGAAGATCACTATGGTCTGCAGCTGTTCCAACGAGATACTTCAAGAGCAGACCCTAGAGCCTATTAATTACCTTCCCTTCCACTCCTGCCCAAAATGTTGCTCTTCCTTAAAAAAGAGGAAGAGGAGGTGCTCTCAGACGCATTGCAAAGGAATTCCTCATTCTCTGGAGAGGTATTTCCCTTTATTAACACTGTCTGTGAATGGGAACGTGCAGCCCAGTTTGGCTTCTCAGGACCACAGTAAATGTTCTGGCCATTCCTAGAACTTTGACTGGGAGGCACTGGAGGCGTGGAGGCACCCTTCCATCTTTGGTGCCAACTGACAGTGGCTGTGGTGGGAGGGTTCTCCTTCCCAGCACTTTTCATCCATGGGGGTTTCTGAGAGTAGGTTGTCTTGGAGAAAAAAACCTTGGAGAGGAAGTTAGGGCAGTTTCAAAATGATCTAAAAATGGTAAAAATCACTTTTCATGCCTGCTTTCTCTTCATAGCGTGGTTTTATGAATTTTTTACGTGTTGCATGAGATAGTGGTCTTGCTTGAGCGAGGCTGCGTGTTAAATAGGTGCTTTCAACGTGATTCACTGATTACTTCAGTTTTAAAGGAGGGTTGGTTTTGCAGTGGAAATTCTGGAAATTTTATAAAAATTTGAATCAAAATTTAGAATCAAGTCCTGAACTTGGGAGTTAATGAACGTATCGTTTTGATAATGTCAAAGCATTTTGTTTCTGGAAGATGGCAAATTTCTTCTGCGTGCCGTCAAAATATTTTAAAATCTATCACAAAATTGAATTATAAAACACGACAATTTACTGCAAGCCACAAAAAAAAATTCAACTGATGTGACACACATGAAATATCATGTATCTACAAAAGGAGTATGTAGTTTTTGACAGAATACTCTGTTTCAGCATTCCTGTTGTGATTTTCCTTGCCAGCTGTGGATAAGCTGTGGTTGTGGTCCTGAGCAGCCTGGAAAAAATGTCCTGTCAAACAACGGCTTTTCAAAATATTTTTTGACGATTGAATTCTTATGTAGGAAATGTAATTTGTTGCCTCTGTGGATAAACGATGGCCCTCAGCTGGTCTGTTCCCTGAAATGATGTCAAGTGTCTTTCTCATGTTGCAGCAACTGTTCAACTGTCAAGCTTTACGCAAGCTGAGCATTCCAGACAATGACCTCTCCAGCCTGCCCACCACTATTTCCAGCTTAGTTAATCTCAGAGAACTTGATATCAGTAAAAATGGTAAGAGATCAAAAGTTAAGAGTATTTTAAAGAATTGTCATGACGGCGAGCAATGATGACATTTTCGTTCCTGGCCAATTAACAAACTTGTGAAAACTCGCTCTTGTTCTGGATTATGTGCTATTTTCCTCTCTGGCACTTGGGAGAAGTCTGGGTAGATTTCCACCTCATTTATTGATCGTCCCTCTCCCCCCTAAAAAAAAAAAAATAATATAAAGAATAGAGTTTGCTTTAGCATAGTGTCCCAGGATGACTTGTGAGCAGTAAACGTTAGAAACAGGAGTGGGGAGACCATTTTTCAGTGCACTTATGAACCATTGCACTTTCAAAAGTGGTTTAGCCCTTACTGGGCTCTTGGGGAATGGACTGGGGATTATAAGGTTGCAGGTGGACAACTAGCAGGATTTCTAGAGTCAGGGACTAATTTACTGATGTGCATTTCCCAATTACTCATTTACTTACGTGCTTAAAAGCCTCTGCATGTCTGAACTTAAGCGTCTTTGTTTTGGAAATGAGGCTTAGACACTTAAAAATTTTGAAACATTTCTTATCGGTGTAGGGCTAAGAGACTCAGGATTATGTGGGTGTTCTCCCCAGGAGAGAGGGAGGCAAAGCAGAACATAAGCAGTTTGGAAAGAAATGAAAAGCACAAATATCAGTAGAAATGATGTCACTCTTTAACTCTAGGAGAGTATATACATCAAGCATTAGCATAATAGTTTTAGTATAAGGAATGTTATCTGTTCTGGTATATTTATTTAGTGCTTAAGTATCACCTTCTAGAGTGTAATAATAAAATATATAGGTATTCTTCCTGTTATAGATTAACTCTGTTCTGAAAATGCCAAATGAACTCCTGTATGAACAAAGCGAATTAAGGAGTTTTTTTTAATGTGTGTATAATAATTTTTTCAATTATTTTTTTTTTTAGGAATTCAAGATTTCCCAGAAAATATTAAATGTTGTAAGTGTTTAACAATTATTGAAGCCAGTGTCAATCCCGTCTCTAAGTGAGTATCAGTAGCTTGTGTTTGCCTACTGCAGGTGCAGAAAATTTACACAAAATGAGCTAAAATTTAAGGGCATTGTATCAAGTTCATTTGCATGATTAATCTAAATTTCTTTTTAATTGTTTGAAACCCTTTAAGCACGGGGGGCTGGTGCTTTATGTATCAGGAATAAGCCACGCTGCATCCTCACGTACCATAAATCTCTTGGTTGGGACTTTAGCAACCCTAATTCCTTCCAAAAACTGGCAATAATAATAATAACCAGAAAAAAATCTGTGTTGTAATCCCATGATTTATACAATGGAGGGAAGGAGATGAAAGGGTGAAAGTTTACTATTTCAGTTTAAAAAAGAAAAAAGGGATAGAAATAAAGAAATAAATAAAGAGAAAACCTACCTTTGACTTAGAACCCTCTGCTGGGAAGGCAGAAAAGGCTGATATAACTTGAATGTGCCAGGCATTTGAATTTCTTGTGGTTACAGCACTGTGGAAATGATGAACATGGGCAAAAATGTTGTCTGTAACAAGTGAGAAATCCTTGAGAATTTGGGTAGAAAAAGAAGGTGAGAGAGAAAGTAAGCTTTCTCTTTCTAAATATACATTGTTATTGTTTCCATGGCAACTTTGGTGTGAGCATTAAGCTTTTAACTGGTTTTTTTTTTTTTAGGCTGCCAGATGGCTTCACACAACTTCTAAATTTGACCCAGCTCTATCTAAATGATGCCTTTTTGGAGTTTCTTCCAGCTAACTTTGGAAGGTAAGAGCTCGTCCTCAAAGCACATCGCTCTTTTCCTGTGAACCTGGTTTTGGCTTTGAGGGGCCATTCTGAAACTGTATTCTTTTTAAAAACAAAACAAAGCAAAAGAAAAGAGAAAAAAAAAACCCAAAACAAAGAGATTTTGGCCTTTCCAGCCCTATTTTGATGAATGGTTGTTGTTAGGGAGAATGTTATATGTCAGCAAGAATTTGATGATGAAGCGATGCAGTTTGGTGGCTTAGGGAGAAGGTGGGAAGAAATAGAAATTGAAGAAGAGCCTTGTCCTTGATCAAATGCACTATTAAATTGTGGCAAGGGCAGAAAATAACAATGTGGTCTATGCCTGTTGAAAAATGAACAGGAAGAAAAAGTGTTGCGGGTCAGAAAAGAAGAAAGAAACGACTGAGCACGGCAGAGTAACCAAAGGGAAAACCTGAAAGCAAGAAGAAGAGAGAAGATTCAAAAGCCAGCAGAGCAGAAATTATTAGGACGAGAGTAAAAATAAATGCAGCAGAAACTGAGCCAAAAAGTGTTAGATAAGGACAAAGCAGAGGGAGGGGGAAATCAAAGTTAACATAATTTGCCATTTGAGAGGGCAGTAGAAGGCGGTGGATCCTCACACTGGGCAGCTCTGGCAGAAACCTCAGGTTTATTCCTGTCTTATAGTGGGGAGGGAATGTCAGCCCTCCTGCCCTCGGACTGTCCAGCTGGGCAAAGAGCTCAGAAGACAAAGGATTAACAGAGAAAATATATGCTGGTGTGTGTGTGTGTGTATATATATATATAAAAATATTTTTATTATTATTCTTTTTTCACCTAATATTTTTTTCCTGGTCTATCCAGCTCCCCGTACATGTGTTTTATTGCCCAGCTGGGAACATCAACTCAGCACTCCGAAATGAATACTGAGCTGGCATAATACGTGTTGGAAATGACATGGGAATGCTCTGGCGCTGAGAAATAGCAAGCGCTGCTTTCTCAGCCCTTACTCGACGGGCCTGTCACTGACCCTGAGCTGAGGCCAGGCTTTACGCTGGAATGCCATTTAGAAAATCCTAGCTGAAGAGAGAGGCAGAAAAATTGTCATTGTTTGCATTTTATGAGTGCTCGGAATCTCCGAGTAAATCCTGAGACAGCTGGGAATCAGACAGTATGTTCAGATGTCAAGGAAAAATAAATATACGAAATACCCTGCAATTTTATCAGATATGTAGTGTTTATAGTCATTATGCTCTTCCTAAAGCCTTGCTGGTACTTTGTCTAATAATCTTTGTCACTTAAAAGACGTGTCTACTGTTCTAAATCTTTTAGCAGAGAGCACTAACTTTTTGTTTTTTCTTTTACAAACGTATATTTTGTCTAAACAAAATGATGCTCGTTCCAGTTGTGGTTGTTATTCCTTTATTATTATTCTGCTCCTATATTATGTATATCTATGTGATATCTCACATTTACAAATCCTTGCCATGTTTCCGAAGCTTCCCACATTAGTATACAGGCATTCTTGGGTTTTTTGTTTTTTTTAACAGCCACATGTAGCTCTTTAACTCTGTCTCCCTTATTGCCCTTCTCCAAATTTTAGTGCTCTCTTTATATATCTCCTGGTACGCTAATATTCCGTTAGGCTGTTAGATCTCATTTACCCTTGTGAATAAAGGCAGGAACAGAGTCTACATGAGCATCATGTAAATGTCTCTCCACGTTTCTCATGTAAAAGCTGTTCTTTTGAGTCCTGCTTAAGCCCAACTGCAGGACTTGAAAGGTTTTCTGCTTTATTTGATAGGAAAAAGATAACATCACAGTTTACTAGAAGAGCATAATATTGGGAAGCCTTGAAGCTCCATGAAACAGAAAACTGATGTTGTGCTGGACAGAGAGCTATTTAAAGCTTTGTTGTATTTTCTTAAGCTTTTCTCACGTGTTTACACTTGTTGGCACTAAAGGACCTGGACTGTAGAGACAGGGTAATGTCAAAAGCAGCGTTAATGAAATCCTTGCAAGTCACCATAAAGTTCATCAATAAATTTTCTTCAGGTCTAGAAACTGTGTTACCAGCCTCAAAGCTTGACTAGTGTGCCTCTGGGCTGACATCTCTGCTTAGAAATGGTACAATTACAAATTAGTTATGCAGAACTGCTTGGTTTCACACTGGCCTTGAGCAATCCCAGGGACAGGCAGCTCGTGCTTTGACTTGTGCCTCCAAAAATAGTGGATTGGAGATGCCAGATTTTCTGGGAGTGGAGTTGTACAATTTGAGATGAAGAGGAAAGGGCCTTTTTCATCCTTTTGGCTTTGTATCCTATAGAATCATAGAATGGTTAGAGTTGGAAGGGACCTTAAAGGTCATCACATTCCAACCCCCCTGCCCTGGGCAGAGATGTCTCCCACCAGACCAGGTTGTTCAAAGCCTCTTTTCCTTTTCCTCCCCACATTCATTTTCATTGGGGACTGAAGAACCAGGAAAAGGGTGACATGAATCAAAATCCTTTCACGTTTATCAGGTTATCTTCCTAGACAGTACAGGTAATTAGACAACACTGCCCCAAATTCTGGAGCTCTAATACATGAGGTTCTTCATCTCTTATCTGGTGTGTCTTCCATCCTTCACATTGTCCTACTTCATGCAATTTATTACCGTGGCTTAACTAATATTGCGGTGAGAGTTTGCCCAATGGTATGGAATTGTGAATTACTGTTGGATAGAGGTTCTAATTCCTACCAGCACTTCAGCCCATGTCCTGCTTCTGGGTAAAATGCAGCACGGTCAGTGGAGACCTGTTGTGTAGTCTTGGGCTGCCTCCATGGAGTTGTAGAATTCAGTGCTCAAGAAATGCAAAAGAAAGTTGTGAACTAAAAGTTGCTTTCTGTCCTTTAATAGATTCGGGAAATATTTGAGAGAAATTAACTGTGAAATTACTGTGAAAAACTAATACATGTCAAGGTTTTTCAGGAGAGTTCAGATAAGGAAAAATATGCCCTTACCTGAAGCTGATTGTCCTTGGTTCTGCAGATGTTTTGTATCATACTCAGCCCCACAAGAACTGGACATCTTACTGTTGTGCATTGTTGGAATAAGTTGTTTCAAATAATTCTTATGGATTCCTGCACCGATTCATGGAAGGAACTAATTAATTTCTATCATCTTTCTAGACTTGTCAAATTGCGAATTTTGGAGTTAAGAGAAAATCACTTGAAAACTCTACCAAAGTAAGTGATTGAGTATTTACATAAGCCTCTTTCACCTGAAATTTCCCCAAAGTGCAAAATATTTGTATTGTTAGCAATGCAATGGTGTCATTTCTGTTAAGAGTTATTTTTTTCCCATGGGTTAAAGGAATTCTACTGAAGGTTTTTAGCAAAAAAGCGAACATGGAAGGGAAGATGGAGACTGGCAATTCAGCTGGCTGTGACTCAGTATCCGAAATCTATAACGTGACATTTTAAAATAGCAGATGTAAACAAAATTGGAAAACAACAGATGAGAGAGCCCTGGTCAGTGATTATGTGACAGTATTTTTCTCTCCAAGGAGTAATCTGATGTATTGAAAACGCTCTCAGTGTAACCTCAGTAAAAGTCTCCCCAGTGTTCTGTGCAGAAGTGAAATGTATTTGTTGGTTTGCAATGCTCTTCAGAAACCTGTATCATCAGAATATTGAGGAAATGTGAGGTTGATAGTGTTCCTTGGTGCTATTTACCAAAAAAAAAAGGTAAGTTGCTATAATTTGTTGCTATACTTTGACCAACATTTAAATGGTATTTTGGAAAGGAAACAGAAAAGAAAGGAAAAATGAATCTAAATGAAAATCTAAAGGAAAATCTAAAGGAAAAATGAATCTAAATATAGCAAGTTGCACTGTGTAAAGCAAGGAATGTGGTTTTGAATTCGGACCAGCACGATGTAGCTGTTTTCTCTAACAGGGATCCTGGCCAATGACAAAATGTCCATGGATCTGGGGACTGTTAGAAAGGGGGGTTCTGTGTCCCCATTACCAGCGAGACTTACCGTGCTGGCAATAGACCGTATTTCTGAAAGACTGAATTGCATATTATTTAGCTCATTTTCAAAGGGCACTCTTTTTAGCAAGGATGCATTTATAAAATCTCCTACGCAGGCGTTTTGCCCATAATGGGAGATAGTGACATTTTCACTGCTTCCTGGGGGCTTCTATCCACAGTGCTTTCCTTTCTTTTTTTTTTTTTTTTAAAGGAAAGCTATTTTTTGTCTTAAAGGCGATATTCCTTATATCACAAAGTTTATACAAGAAAGCGTTTTCCACTGTTCCCTCTGCTCCGAGTTACATTTACTGCTTGGAAAGACACACACAGACAAAAAAAAAGAGCTTCAACCTGCGACCAAAGTGTTTTTCTGCAGATTTGCAGCCTTTGGGGTCTTTATCACCTGCAGGGCTGTTACCTGCAGTGGTGCCCACATGGTATCTAACTACCCCTTGAACATCAGCAGCTCTGAGAAGGGACTTGCGTTGTCTTTGTGAGCACAATGTGCCCGTTGGAACAGCCTGGGGCTGAAGAGTTGGACTTCCACGACCAGAATTGTTTTGATCAAAGGCAATATTTTTATATTTCTGGTGTAATTCAGATCCCAGTAAAGATGGTGACAGACTTGTCACCGACCGAATGCAGTGGGAGCAAGGCTGGGATTGTGTGCCATTGTTATTAATAAAAATAATGATGTATTTTTTCTGTGATACATGGTATTGAACAGGCAAATTTTACCAAGTGTTTGGAAGGTTGCTTATAAATGCTGAAAGGGGTTGCTTACAAATGCCTATAAATACTTAAAGGGAGGGTGTCAGGTCTTCTTTCAGTGGTGCCCAGGGACAGGACAAGAGGGAACAGGCACAAACTTGAACATCAGAAGTTCCACCTAAACATGAGGAGGAACTTCTTCACTTTGGAGGTGGCAGAGCCCTGGAAGAGGCTGCCCAGAGAGGTGGTGGAGTCTCCATCTCTGGAGACATTCAAACCCCACCTGGACACGTTCCTGTGGGACCTGCTCTGGGTGGCCCTGCTCTGGCAGGGGGTTGGAGGAGATGATCTCCAGAGGTCCCTTCCCACCTGGGATTCTGTGAAGGTTCATACCTGGGTGTAGCAGCCTCTGGTTCCAGTAGCACTATTTGGTAAAGGGCCTGAGCATTGACTTTTCCCACTGTGTGATGCTGAAAGGAGGGAAGTTCTTTGATTCCTGTAACCAAGGGAAACGTTAACTTGTGGGCGCGTTTCTTCTCTGGGCTGTGGCAGGAGCTTGGCCATTCGCTGCTGAGACAAACTGGAAAGGAAAGGTTTTGCTGATGCAAATGCTGTCCTTAAAACTGCTAGACAAAAGGGAGAGCTGTCTTGTGGAAAAAAGTAAGAGGAAGGACGCTGACAAGGTCATTTTTGTGTCAACTGGGACAGAAATGAGGGATCTGTGCATTTCTGGGCTGCTTTTATCTTCTAGAGCCATTTTCTCTGTAAGCAACAAAAGTGTAGTGGATAGATGGGAATTAAAACACATTACAGTGTTAATTTAGAGGATCTCCATTCTGGTTCCCAGTTAGGATCAATTTGATCTTTTTTTTTTTTTTTTTTTTAATGAAAAGACAATAACTACAAGTCTAAAGCAGCATCTCTCTGCTTCCTGGCCCTGGGCAGGCAAGGGCTGAGCCTGGGAAGGTGCCGGGGGAGAGCACTGGGGTCGTGGGGGGACACAGATACAGGGATGTGGCAGCGCCCGTGTCCTTTGGGAGTCACAGGGGAACAGGAAAACTGTAATATATTTTACAGTCCAGTTGCCAAAATGGTGATGCAAGTCTTTCGGGTGTATTCTTAAAGGCTTTCTTCCTTGTCCTACTATTTATTAGATATATCATGAAAATGATAACTGGGTTTATATGGGTAGTTTGTCCAGTAGTTCTAAAATAAGAATGAACGTGAAAAGAAAGACAACTAAATAACTGTAGTATCATAATTTTGCTTTTAAGTAGATGAAATATACTGTAATGCATGTATAAATAGTTTAAATACACTCTAAGGCTGTTTTAAGTAATTTCTGCTCAGTACTATTACTGTGTTCCGTGCAACTTAAAAGATGTTATCAAAATGTAGATCGTATTATTTCATCTGTTCTGTACCGTAAAATATACGTATAAAGAATTCTTAAGGGAAATATTTAGCATTTTGGCATAAACGGGAATTAAGCTCTAATTTTGCTGTATTTCAGACTAACTCAACAGTCAAGGCCGTTGTAAAATGTATCCATGGTAACTGAATGCAAAATGTTCTAAAATCAGACACAAAAATACCAGATCAAGTAAACGCTAAGTATAGTTGGCTGATAAGAAATAACGAAATAATTAAATACTTAAGTACAGTGTTCTGTGCCTAGAATACAGAGCAGAGATCTCCAAAGTGTCCCTCTTTAACGCGTCGTGCATCAAAAATTGGGAACTTCCCTTGGCTGAATTTGTTGAGATCCTTTCCCAGCGCCCGAGAGGTGCCCAGGCGTATCGCTGTGTTCCCGGCCGCGCTCCTGATAGGACGTTAGCGAAGGGTTGTGCCTCCCAAAAGTGCTCTGGAGTCTCTGATGGTTCCTCCTGACGAGGAGACCGAGCACCTGAGATAACGCCGTCTCGCTCCATCACGCCGGGCAGGAGCCAGGCGGAGCTCTTCAAGGGAAATTGCTGCAGGATGGTCCGACTTTCCATCAGCAGCCCTTTCTCCTCAGAAAACACCTTAAAAAGGCTTGACAATATTTCCAACCTACTGAAAATGCTTGTGTGCTTAGCCTATGCATCCTCACCACGCCGTTTTGTAAAATCAGTACTTTGTTTTCTCTCTTACACTGTTTGATTTTAGACTATTATTTATTGATTCCGGTTTCCAGGATCTTTTTGAGCATTTACAAATATTTGTCTGCCTCTGGCCGGTATTGCAAATAACTTTTAATATTTTATCAAAGCTTTGCTTTGTACTGCAGAAACAGAAAAATCCGGTTTGTTCTCGTGAAATTCTGGTAAATGTTTCAAAGCCGTTTGTGAGATTCTGACCTGGTTTCTTACGTTTGAACAATGTCACCAGCTCGATGACAGGGTTGTCTTTTGGCTTGAAGAACCAACTAAGACAATTTCTATTACTCTGCTTGGATAAGCTTGGCCAGGCTGGATGGGGCTTTGAGCAACCTGGTGTAGTAGATGTCCCTGCCCATGGCAGGGGGGCTTGGAACTCAATGACCTTAAGGTCCCTTTCCAACCCAAATGATTCTATAATTCTATGATAAAAATGTGGTTGATCTTCACTGGCTGTAGCAACACCTAATATTCCTGTGTAATAGCTCGGATGGTGTTTCAGAGACTGTGGCTCTCAGTAGCTCCGTAGCGTTTTGCTCTGTAATTCTATAATTCAAATACTCTGCATTTATAGCCCCAGGTGAGGCATTCCTATTGCCAGGGATGTTTTCACTCATTTTGCACCCAAACTGACACAATTTAGATGAGTGGACAGATTCCCGTTGGCTTCAGTGGGTTTTGAATGAGGCGTTTTGTGCTTCAGTGTTTAATTAGTCTGTGGTCGAGTAATTTCTCAGGGTGGAGAGATGTAATTCCCGGTTTTCCATCCTGCTGGATGTTGCTGGAGCTCAGGCTGGGAGACTTGGAGAGCGGCGGTGGGAGGTTGATGAGTCCCACGGGTCCCACCAAGGACCCATCTTGCCCTGGTCCTGTTTGTAGCACTGATCAGCTCTTACCTGGCAGGACCTGAGTGACATGGCAGGGGGGTTGGAACTCAATCTTTAAGGTCCCTTCCAACTCAAATTATTCTATGATTCTATGACTTGGTGACTCTAAACCTCCTTTCTTTAACATCCCTTTTCTATGTCATTTATAAACTAAACGAGCCTGTGCCCCAGCCCCTCCTCTTCCAAACACTCCTTTAAAATTGGTATTTTTTCCAATCCCTGGTTATTTTTTTATCCTTGTGAAGGCTCTCTCTGGTCACAGAGCAGGTTAGGGTAAGAACTTTCAGTGAAGGACCTTTGCACATACCTCTTGGTGGACTTTATTATCTGGCTCTTTCATACTCTCAGCTCTTTCAAAAGACTCCAGAAGTATTTTGGGTCATCCCTACTCATCGCAAAAACTGTGCTGAATTTCCCCAGTGTGTAACATTTGTCTGTGTATCCCCCTCGTTCTGTTGTTTGAAAGAGTTCCCGTTAATTTGCCTGGTGCAGTTGGCAGTCACCACTGGGCTGGGGTGTCCTCTGCTCATCCGGGTCTGATTTACAGATCGTGGTGACGTTGGTGACACACTTCCCGGTTGTCCCACACTGGAGTCCCGGGAGAGAGGTTTTGTGTGTCCTACCTACCTGTGTGTTGTCTGAGTTCTTGGCTGAGGGTTAACATTGCAGCATGGGAGCCTCCTCAAACTGCGTACAAATACAGAAAATTAATTTAATTTTCCTTTTCTGACCTTTTTTTTTCCACTGAGCATTCCTTTCCTATCTTTTTTCCATAGACTCTGGCAGCCTTCCTGCTCCTGCAGAGGCTGAGGGAGGATTTATTATTACTTTCCAGGCCTTTTTTTCAAATATTTCTGAAGATATTTTCCGGCTTTCTATAGGTAACCATTCTGTTCTATTTTCTTCAGTTGGAGGTGTTTTCATCTTCTTAAAGGACGTCTTCTAAGACTCCTAGGTTTTCTTCTGTGCCATGCCGGCTTTGGATTTTCTGAAGTCCTCAAATTGGATGTTAATCCAGAAAATTGAAAAGCAGGGTGTTTTCACAGAATCACAGAATGCTACGGGGTGGGAAGGGACCTCTGGAGATCATCTCCTCCAACCCCCTGCCAGAGCAGGGCCACCCAGAGCAGGTCCCACAG
>JAOTQQ010000004.1:33336621-33353742 GCA_026546715.1 Gallinago undulata
GGCCAGGCTCTCACCACCCTCCCACCAAACAAGTTCTTCCCCACATCTCAGCTCCATCTCCCCTCTTGCAGTTTAAATCCATTGCACCTTATTCAGAGTGTGGGAAAGCAACTACCTTGAAGTTCCTGTCAGTAGAGTTCTTCCAGTTCTTACAAACTGCACTTCTACAGTTCAAACTGCTGGATTCCACCTATGAAGAAATCAGCTGTTCTTTTGAGGGGGGGTAACTATGACTATAAACAGATATTTCATCTGTGACAACAGAGGTTGTCCTTCTGCTTTTTTTTTTTTCTGAGGTGCTCCTTGCCATCTCTGACAGCTTGCATCCTTCTTCCTCAATTAATGTGTAGATAGTTATTGGGTCCTGACATTTTTCCATCTCAAACTCATCCTTGCCTTTTTCTAGCACATCCCCATTTTGTTTCTCTGGCTTTCCCTTTAGAAATAATCCTGAGTTTGATCTATGTTCATGTTGTCTTTAGGGCATATTTCAGTAGAAATAGGAATCAAAAGGACTACTAAATAAGAAACCTTCGTTGAGAGTAAAATCCTTTTACTCTTGTTTTTTGGGTTAGCTGATTCAGTTAACGTTTAGTCATCAGATATTCATTAACACTTTTTGAACTTGGTTCATCTCTGTTAATCATTCAGCATCTTAAGTTAGGTCTTCCTGCTCCCTGGCAAAGTAAATGGGAAAATGGGGCCAAAACTGCATTTTCAGTCTGGCAGGCTAAAACTGGTGCTGGCTTTAATTTATGTTCATTCATTCCAGGTAAAACTAGCATGGAAGAGTATCAAGCATGTTCTGAATTCCTTAGATATTTGAATAATATATTGTATATCCTGGTGAAACCTAGGTTATTTTTAGTCAGCTTTTAGTAGTGTTTAGGAACTTAGAGTGTGTTTCTCCTCAAGTCTTCAAGATGGTGGAGACCCAGATCCCCAGAACTAGTCGTTTTGTATTAATTTAATAACCAAGTTGACCAATACTGCGGTGTTTACAAAGCACTTGCTGACTTCTCACTGTATTATTACGCTATAAACAAAAAATAAGTTGCGAAATACATTATTGACCAAATCCCAGATCTTTTGAGCAAAAGAGCGAGGTGCCCTTCGTGGTGGGGAATGATGCCGTGGGTCTTGCTGACCTGAATTTAGGTCACTGCAACGGGCCCTGGGTCTGTCGCTGCCAGACAGGGGGTTGTCCCAGGACATGGGGCAGTTTTTATTGTCATTCTGTCTATCACCTGTGAATATTGTGATTCTTTGTCCAAATGCGGGTGTCTTGTAGAAAAACCATCGATCTCTTCAGAGCCGCGGGTAGTTTCCGAGATGGGAATTTGGCCCCCAGGTTTGGTGGCCCTTAAGGGTGTATTTACCCTGGGGCTCTTGTGTCCCAAAGCTCACACGTCCCTCAAGGAATATCAGCTCTGAAGTTCACTGGTGGAATGGCTCCGTGTTTGCTGTTCCTTGCATTTTGAATGCTTTTAACTAGATATATTTTGAAATTTTGCAACCATGAATTTTGTGTGTTCAAGTTGTCCGTTAAAATCAGCATTTCTGATAAATACGAGAGTGAAAAGCGCACATTATCTCATTACTTGCTGGAAAAGGGACAACAGTTTAGCTAAGGCCATGTAATCCATATTTTCTTGCGTCTTCTGGATGGCATTCCTACACATTTTTTCTGAGATAAAGAGCATGAAATAGAAAATTCAAAATGTTAAGTGGTGATTTCCCGTTTTCTGTATCAAAGGATCCTTCAAGTAGCAATTTATTAGCCAAAAGGCACATTTTGTGGTCATGCTGTGAATGTGTAGTAGACAACAGGGATTATTTGGCTCCAGGAACGCAGCAAGTTCCCAAAGCATGGTGAGCAAGAAGCCACAAACAGGGATCTACAAAGAATGGCTAATTTTGTGCCGTGGGGCATAAAGTAAGGAAATTTGTGCAGCAGGTGAGGTGGACTTTCATGTAATTTAGTCCAGAAAGTAGAAACCTTATTTTTGGCCACGCACACCAGTTATGAGGAAGAGGGTAAAGGAATCCAGAAAGCAGATGCAAAATAAAAAGAGATTAAAAAGGTGTTTAAAAAAAAAAAAGGATAAAAAAATTATATTTATAAAGTTTTGATATGGGCATGAGTTTTGCAGTGGCCAATGAGATTTTCTCTGCGCTCTCTTTATTGGTGTAATTAGTTAAGCAGAAGTTGAGCTGAGAGGAAATTCAGGATGCCCTTCCCCAAGGACTGGAAAGCCGTGCTGGGAGAGGAGTTTGTGTGTGAACAAAGGCCAAAACTGTGAAGATTTTGCCTCTCTCTACAACCAGTTGAGGAAACCTTTCCAGTTGTAGAGTGATTCATAATTAAGGGATTAATTTTAGAGATCCCACCCCTTTCCACCATAAACAAACCTGGTGGGAATTTAGGATCCAATGTGGAAGGCAATATTTTAAGTCGGCGGTGTCTTTCTAAAACCCTTCAATTTTTCACGCAAACATTTTTGCCCGAAATCAGGTGTCCACATGATTTTTATGATGGCTGATTCATGAAAGAGCTCTATTTCCAGAGTTTGTATGTGGGACTCTTGTCTTGGTGGTGCTTTTTATTTTGTGCCCGTGATACAGAATGAGGTGTCACAGCTCTTCAGTGCCACAGATGCACGAGTTGGGCTCAGACACCACCTGCTTCGGGGCATTGAAATTGGTTTTTCTCATCTCTGCACCTGAAGATGGAGAGTGCCCTTGCCCATGGCCCAAACCGCCCACAATTGGGGATTTTTGGGCACCAGACGTGGCAGCAGCAGGAGCATCAGCACGAGTAGACTGTGCTGAGGCCGTTCTCCCAAAGTATATTCTGAACTCAAGCGATGCTGGCAGGCAAAGGCTGAGGGAGGCTGCCTCCTACTCTGGAAGGTTTGATCCAGAGGAGGATATTGGCCGTGCTTTATATTCTAAAAATTATATAAGTTATCTCGAGATTCACTCTAAACTGATTTTTCTTTGTAACCCATCAAGCGGTGTGTAAGTAAATAGCTCCTTGTGATTGTATCGTGGAATGCTTTAGGGTAAGATTGAACTTCTCTGCACCAGGTAAGCTGTTAACACTAAGGATTAATTTTATAATGGAACTTCTAAAGGGATTCATTAATGATTTTAAAGTTACATCGCAAGGTTTAAAATACTAAAGCTGGAAGAGACTCCTGAATGTGACGTTTTAACACCTTTGCAACCACAGCGTGAGAAAATACTATTTGAAATCAATACAGCAGATAATCCCGTAACGCAACATACTTAACTTTATTTGCTTTTTATTTCTTCAGAAAGTAGTGGTACCCATTTGTCATGAACTCAATGGAAGATAGAGCAGCTCTGTGTGTTGCTGTGCCAGGAAACAGAGCGTGTTTCCACGCTGTCACTGTCTCCATCCTACCTTTGGAGAAGTTATGGCCAACAAAAAGCACGCAGTAATTCAGGAGCAGTATGATATTGCCTCTTTCTTTATGCTTATCCTGCACATCTACTTGTGTCCCTGGCACAAATGCTTTCCACTGGGGAATTTTTACCTTTTTTAGAGATACTTTTGTTATTTATGAATACAGTTCTTCAGGTGCGGGAGTAATTCAGGCGTGATTGGAAGTTTGTGATTGAAGGTTTGGATAAACCTTTGGGCAGTCACCGTCTCCTGTCTGTCCGAAAGCTGGCCAGGGTTTTTATGAGAATACCGTGATTTAATTAAAATCATTTATGGCTGTTAACTCATTTGTTTTGCCAGAAACCGTAACTCAAGGCATTTTCTTGGTTATTTGGAGAGTTTCCAATGTGTAGAAAAGCGTCTTCTAAATAAGGCAGCAAAAGCAAACATGGAAGAGCATGAGAAAGTTATATGAGGCAGTGGTTACCATGGGTTACCGTGAGTGGGATTACTATGAATTGTGATTAATATTCATACACATGAATTGTGTAATGTGAGTTACGATTTATGGAATGTGAAAGTTTTAAAACTAGTGTGAGCGATGTTAATATCTCACCAAGTATTCGGTAATCTCTCTAAGATGCTCTCCCTGCTGGTGTTCACGTATTTGTAGTTTTTTCACTACGATGTTCCATTACTGTATTTAAAAATAATTTAAAAACAATTCACGTTATTCTGAACCTACCGTGAGGTCCATTTCAGTAGCTGAGAGTCACATCTTCTCCCTGTAACTCCTGCAGCTGCTTATGAATGGAAGAGTAGACCCAAATGCAATATGGATAAAGATTTATGTGACATTTTTGGCTGTGAGTTTTATTAGCACATTAATTATATTACATTACATCATTTAAGCAATGAATATTTAACTAAGCATTACTCATAATTGCACCTTTCCTGTTCCACCTTTATAAAATGACCTCACATAAAAAAATATAATTAATCTTTTCATAAGAAAAATGTAAGTAATTACATGAAAGAGATAAAAATATCACAAGCTAATGAAAACTCTCATCTAAAATTCCACTGGGCACATTTGGCAGTGTGCTTTCTCTTTGATATAGTACCAGCGAACTGAAATTAATCTGCCCCCATATAAATGTTGGAGTTTCTGGAACTCTGGATCCCACTGTAGGGATTACACAAAGCGATGTTTAAAAGTTGCCTTTTGTGATGAATTTACGGTGGTACAAACTAAACTTTTTAAAGTAAAACTTTTGGCCAAAGGCAGAATGAAGTATGAAATGCACAAGTTCGTGCCAAGTTGATTGTAACTTAGATTTCTGTTCATTTCATCTGTGAAGAGTTTCAGAGTTTAGCATTTCAAAATTTGTAATTTTGTATATGTATAAACAGGAGCTACCCAAGAATTATTTCTCTGTTCAGTCACCTTTTGCTTTTCTGAAGTCACAGACGTAAATCCAGATTATTTCTCATTTAAAGCCCTTTGCTGCCTAAAGCATGGTTGATACTAACTTCTGGTTCATCTTCTTATGCTACGTTCTTGTTTGACTCTCTCTTTTATAACAGCCAGGCTTGGTACCTTTGCTATGAGGAGCCAAAACACTTTCTAGTAGTTTATAAAGAAGCTGATAAAAAATTTAAAAATCTGTATCAAAACTGTATCAAATTTGTATGACTTCAGATTGCTTATAAACGTAACGTGGGTCATTTTCCTTGAGCAACTGTTAAAAATTATACCAAGATTTTGTGTTTGTTTTACACTTAAGTAAACATTGCTAACTTTTCAGTTCAAGGATTTTAGCTCGTGTTTTGAAGGTGGAGCCTATTGTTCTCATTTGTACCAGCATCAGTCTGATGTAATTCTTTTTGCAATACCAGCATCATTTGAGCTTTATTTTTATCTAAACAAAACTTGAACTGACATTTTGCAAGTAAAAATTTCATCTTGGGTGTCTCCTCCTCTGTTACAGGTCAATGCACAAGCTGACCCAGCTGGAGAGACTTGATCTGGGCAATAATGAATTCTCTGAGCTGGTAAGAAATGCACCATTTTTTTAAAATAGGAAATCTGTGTGTTTGGGGTGCTCTGTGTAGGGGGCATTAAAACTTGACTATTTGACTTAAAAAGCATTATTGCATTGTGGCCACGTGCTATGGTCAGAAGATGGATCGTGGTTCATGAGGTGACTGTTGATAATGCAATATGCGTCATCTACATCATCAAGGTCAGAGATGGGTCTCCCTCTGAGCTGGAATATTTTAATGTGGGATGAACTGTTCATCTCACTATAAATACTTTGTGTCAACGGTGTGTTAATTTCTTAATATCTGTCATTATGTCCTGCAAACATTAGCAGTTGCTATTAGCAGAAGTCAATTTTGGACTCTAGAAGCGGTTTCTGTCCCTAACTCACCTCTAAGATGAGAATCCCTTTCCCTGAGGTTTAAGAGCTTTCAGGAATTTTCTCTCATCTCAACATAGAGAACAGTCAAGTTGCCGTTCCCTTTAGACTTGTTTCTGCTACATCTCCAGGAGGCAACAATTCTCAGAAACAGCATGAGGGTGTTTAAACTGTTTTAAGGAGAGCTCGCCGAGCTCCTCCGGCAGGAGCTGCAAATCTGTTAAGAGAAGCAAAACTTAGAAAAACTGCAGCCTCATCATTTTTGAGGCCCATCACTCGTAGGGCTATTTGGGAGAGCCTGTGCCTTTTTTTTTTTGGACAACAAATTAATTCTGTGACACTCATGATTGCACTGATGGGCCAAGTAAATGTCTGTGTGGGCTTTATCCACTGAGAGCCTGTCCGGTGAAGGCTGGACCCCCTTTCCTCCAGAGACACAGAACAACCTGTAAAAATAATGCTGCTGAGTCAGGGCTTACAATTTTCTGAGGGTGATGTCTCCTGCAGATTTAATTAAAATGAAGATATTTTCACTCTGAGCAAATTTGGAAATGTCATCTAGCAGTAGAAAGCTGTAGCAAAGAGTCTACATCTGGTTCAGAGACAGTGCACTATCTTCTACTGTTATCGTTATAACCCTGTTAATGTTTACTAATTTATACTGGGAGAAAATAAATGGCTTTAACTCTGATTTTTAATTAAAACTAGATATATTTTTTTTTTGCATAGATAAATAGAATAAAATTTTTCAGAAGTGGCATTTGGAATTCTGATCAAGAGAAATATATATATATATATGCGCTTCCTAAATTCAGAGTGTGTCTTTGTTGGGGTTGGTTTGGTTTTGGAGTCTTTGTTTTAAATGGCTCCCAACATCATTCTGTGTTTTTGCATTGTAGCATAAGAATGGTAAATCAGGAGTCCGGGGCCCCCCCAGTGCTAGTAGGACCAAAGTCCCCAGGCTGACTGCTTTTTCAGGAAGCTGGTCCAAAAATGCAGGAGCCAGAATCAAAAGCCAGATGCAAAATGGGAGGGAGGGAACAGCATGAACCTGCAGAAGTGTTGGAGGAAAAGTGGTTCTAGCTTAAATCAAGATCACCTGGGAAAAAAAGGATCGAAAGGTCCTGGTTTTGTGGATTCTGAAAATTTGATTTGAGTTCCTTCTTAGTGAGAAAAATACTGCCCAGAACCATGGTGGTGTGGAAGAGCTTCATTTCTTTAACAGTCCGTCCCTGGACTATTTGCAGTGGGAGACTGTGCTCCACACAGGTGTGGGAGTGATAGGCATTTTATTTACCAATAAAAGTAGTTGCAAACATGAAATATTTCTGTTCATTCATTTTCCGGAAACAAGATTTCACGAATCATGAGGTAGGTATGTGTTCCTAAAATAGAAATTGTCACTCCCCAAATAACAGCCATATTCGAGTGACTTAATGTCATCAGGGATGGGAACAATCTGTGTCGCGGGTCTCTGGGCGAACTGGAGCATCACACCACGAGGTGTGGGTCAGGGATCTGAAGTCTGTCCATCTTTGAAGTGTCAAAAAATGGCACAGGAGGAATGATCACCAGCAGTCCCAGTGCCCGGAAGGAGGGGGAGGCTGGTGCCCTTCTGCGTCAACTCTGTGATTCTATACCACTTACCAAAGCATTAGTGAGACCTCACCTGGGTTATGGAATCATGGAATTGTCAGAGTTGGAAGGGACCTCTAGAGATCATCCAGTCCAACTCCCTTGCTAAAGCAGGGCTGCCCAGAGCACATCACTCAGGAGCATCCAGGTGGGGCTTGAAGATCTCCAGAGAAGGGGACTCCACGACCTCCCTGGGCAGCCTGTTCCAGGGCTCTGGCACCCTCACCAGAAAGTTCTTCCTCATATTTGAGTGGAACTTCCCATAGTCCAGCTTGAGCCCGTTGCCCCTTGTCCTATCGCTGGAAACCACTGAAAAGAGTCCAGCTCCAACATCCTTCAGCCCACCCTTTAGATACTTATAAACATAAATAAAGTCTCCCCTCAGCCTTCTCTTCTCCAGGCTGAAGAATCCCAGCTCCTTGAGCCTTTCCTCATCAGGGAGGTGCTCCAATCCCTTCATCATCTTGGTTGCCCTACGCTGGACTCTCTCCAGTAGTTCCCTGTATGGAACGCCATAATCCATACTCAAGAAATTTCAAATCAAACTGTAATATGTATGAGAGAGGAGGCAGCTGTTGCCTTTGAGAAGGGTGTCTGTCTAATGAGGGGAATTTAAAAGAAAATTAAGGGTGAGAGGGGAAATGATGAGTATCTCTAATAACCTTAGTTGGGGAACACTCTGGAGGAGCAAAGAACCATTAATCATCACAGGAACAAATAGTATAAAATGACCATTAATTCATTTAGCTTGGAAAGTAGAAGTGGTTTTAACCATCGAAGAAAAACAAAATTTCAATAAATTTAGCCAAGGGAAAAGGAATTATCCTCAACATATTGACTAATCATTTTTCAATGGGAACACATTATGTGACAACAGGGAAAATTCAGGGATTGAGGTCTCCTGATCAGCAGGTTCCTTCTTACCCAGAGATGTGTTGGGAGCTTCTCCCAGAATGTGCCATGTCCCCTGGGCAACTGGAAAATCACATTTCATGTGGGAGTTACAACATTGCAAGGAGCTCAGATCACTGGAGATAATTAGAGGTCTCTCCTAAGGTCCTGTGATGCTCGACAGATCCGTCTGTTTCTAGCTGGTTGAAACAATTCCAGTGAAATAGCATTTCAGACTTTTAAAATGCTGGAACCTGATGCAGTCAGAACCAAATGAAATATTTAGTATCGGTTTCAGGCAGACTTTGAAAAAATATCTCTACAGCTTTACAGAGCTAAGGCAAGTTAGGCAAGTTGAACGTCTTGTTTTACCGGTGAAAGTAGCATTTCATGGAGAAGAAAGAATATCACTTAAGCTGAAACATGGAGGTGTTTGTGCCCTGATAGTTCTTGATTTTCACAGCCTTAATGAATATGGAATGGTTTGGGGAATTGCCTTTTTCACTTTCGCTCACTACCACCCTACAGTGTTGAAAAGAGTAGAACGTCTTCGATTAAAGCTTAATATTGTAATTTTCAGGCTTGATCATTTATCAGCGTTTATTTATCATTTGATCATTTGTCCTGAATAGGACAACTGTAGACTTTTGTAGACTTAAAAGTTAAGCTACTTTTAAGAGTATAAATCATGCAAAAGGCAGCGTTTAGCATGAGCTGCAAGACAAGATTTGGTCTTTCTTTGCAATGCACTGTTTCTGAAGCTCCACAATTCTCGCTTCTCCTTTGCCATGGTCATAAACCACACACTCCCAATAGACTGTCTAGAACAAGGACTTGTGAGGAGTTCTTTTTTGTAGCCACTGCTTTTCCAAAGGGTTCTTAAATTTTATGAGTTTTGGAAAAGGGCAACAGTGGTTCAATGGAATGAAATGAACTCTTCTTGTCATTGGCTCTCTGAAAGTCTGAGGTGTATAAAAAGAAAAAAAAAAAGAAAGAGAAGAAGGAGACTTGTTTTAAAGAAAACATTGATTTATATTTAACGTAAAAAAATACTTATTTTTTTAACTGTCCATAATACTATATTCTTTTCTTCAGCCTGAGGTTCTCGAACAAATACAAAATCTAAAGGAGCTGTGGATGGACAATAATTCTTTGCAAATACTACCTGGGGTATGAACATTTATTTTATGTAATCAAATTATTTTGTGATATAGTGAGCTCTTTACCTTGCAGTAAATAAATGCATGTGCATTTTCTTGAATGGGTACATGTTCCTAGTTATATAATCATTCATTATTATCAAGAAATAAAAGTCTCAGCATAGCCATTCATAAAAAAAAGCATTTTAATTGTTGCTTTATTACATGATGGTGTCTAAATGGGGTAATAGTGTCTAATTGTGTGTTTTCATTGTGAGGGGAAATTTTCCAGGTGTCTGCGCAGTCACCATGCAATAACCAGCAGTTTTATAAAAACCCATGTGTTTTAAAAAAGAGGAAATATTAAATAATTTAAATAAACTTAAAAATAACAGGTGGTATGCACGGATTCAACTATACTAACAGCAGTTCTGAGGCAGGGGAATGAAGATCTGTTCCTCTAGAAAGCACTCCATTTAGAAGCAGAGCAAGAAATATTTTGAAATCTAAACATTAGGATTACGTTTATGGATTAGTGATGGTTTCCGAGTTGTTGCCATGCCACGGTAGAGCTTTGATTTTCAGTTTTCATTGCCGTAAATGATTTGAGATTTTCTCTCTAAAATACCCACGCTGGTGGAGGCTGGAGGAAGGGGTGGCATCCCCATCGATAGCGTTCTCTGCTTCCCACAGCGACGCTCTTGGTGCTGCAGGGAAACTTCAGAACTTTAGATCTCACTCAAACCTGCCGAGGTGTGGGAAGAAGAGGCATTTCCTCTTTCAGCTTTCAACATTCGTTAATCAAAATCCAATTTTTTTTATTTTATTTTTTTTTTGCACTGGGCAGTGACTGGGTTTTGTCTTCAAATTACATTCCTCTTTTGTTTGCTGCTAAGCAGGATGTTTGCACAGGAAACAACCATTTTCGGTCACCGTGCAAATATCCACTTTTTTTTGAGTGTTTTTTTAGTGGGGGGAAAAAAAAAAAAGCTGATATTGAAACCCCTTTTTGATAGTGAGACTGGCTGGAGGTCAGGAACAGAAGCGTTGCAGTATTGTTGCTGCGCTGATGGAGTAGAAGGAACATCAAATATACAAGAGAGAGTGGGCACAAACCCTTTAACTGTGATTCTTTCCTGTTCAAAAAGAAATGGGTTAATACTAAAATGTGCTCCCAACGGGGTCCCGCTGAGGTGTCCTCATCCCCGGAGAGGGGATTTGGAGTTGGAGAAGTTCAGTGGATGGTGGAACCCAATCTCAAGGGGCATAATTATTTTCAGTGAATAATTGATGTTCCCTGAACCTGATTCTACTAGACCCTACATGAGGTTTTTATGAAAGCCTTCTGCAAAACAAGAGGTTTAAAACAGTTAAAATTAGCTTTAAATTTTGAGCATTGAAAACAGAAAGGAAATACCTTAAGGAGGGCTGTTACGAGTAGATGGGAATTGTGAGTACGTGTCCCTTGGATCTGTGTCCAGCTGAAGAAACCACACAGCTGTATGGCTGAGCACTCAAACCTTCTGCAGATTTAATGAATCTGGAACAAATTAATTAGTTTGGTGTGTGTCGTTTAGTTTGGTGCAGTTCCTTCTGCTGTTATCTGAAGGGGAGGGCTGTTAGACCTCGTCTGATAGCCCTTCCGTGAAATACCTCTTGCCTCAAGGATGCTGAAATAACTGAATATAAGCCTGCATTACTATTGTTTGTCTTTAATTAACCTTAGAACCTGGCATGTGGTGCAGATCTGCTCAAGTAACGCTTTGTAACGTGCTATTAAGTCTATAGGGAAGTTAAAACAGCTCGTGTACCTGGATGTGTCAAAAAACAGGATAGAAACTGTGGATTTGGACATCTCAGGATGTGAAGGACTTGAAGATCTCCTGTTGTCATCCAACATGTTGCAGCAACTGCCAGACTCCATAGGTGAGAAAAGCTCAGCATTTCTTGTAAGCTTTTATAATTCAGGATTTAATTTATATCTTTTTTTTTTTTTTAATGATGAGATATTATAATAGCTGGAACTAGAACTTCCATTAAATTCCAAAGGAGTTTGAAATATTGTGGCTGAACAGTCCCCGAAGACCATTTTGTAAAGTCAGGAAAAAAATCCATGGTTAGAAGGTATCGATTATTCTACTTTGCTATTTTAAAGAAGAAAAAAAACAAAGCAAGATAGAATTGATCTGATCTAAATTTGAAACTAATTATGTTACCAGTGTTAAACTCTTGAAGGAAATTGCTGCTCTTAGTTCCAGTAGTGCAATCCAAACTATTCATTTTCTTTTTTAGGCTATTTTGCATGCATACAATTTTGGAATTATTTAGAACATACAGAAATTCTGGAAGCTAAGTGGTTGTAGGTATGCCCCTCAATGCAGCTGGATAATTCATTTATTTATATTTTCTTTGGAAACACTTGAGGTCTTTCTTCTGTTTCTTCCAGCCAATGATCCCACTATATCATCATCATCTTTTTCACTTTTCTCAGCGCGTCCTCTTGAACATGGAACTGTTAAATACCCCAATTTTGAATCAACAGAGTCCAGCCTCCAAACTCTATTGCTAACTAATAATACTGGGCCACGGGAATCTTCCTAGAAGTCTTCTACAGCTGTTTTCCATTTTGGTCTTCTACATCTCGCCATAAATTCCAGAATTTTTGCTCTTGGTGGTTTTCTGATACACACGTGCAGATGGGTTTTTCTAGGGCATTTGGCTCCTGTACAAAAGGAATAAATGTTTGCATTTTGAATTATACATTCCTGCAATTAGATATATTCAGTTCGCATTTCCAGATTCCTCTTACTGAATGGTAAGGGATTTTACACAAATAGAGCAAAAAGAGTCATTTTAATACTGCATTTTCAGATGACAGTTGCTGAAATACATTTTGGTGGAACTTTTTCCTCTTAAAATTTTGTTGAAACCTAGATGATGCTTGGAACATGCTGATATTAAAAAAGTTTTCAACAAAAATGTTCTGCGATTGAAATGGATCGTGTTTCTAGTATTCCTTTTAATTACACTTTTCATTTGCTTCAGCTTTCATATTACATCACGTTCAGCTTAATGTTTTTCTCTGTATTAGTGATTAATTTACATTATTCCCAGCATTAATTACAAATAATCATTTGAAAAACACTATTTCAATATATGCAGAATTCTTTCAAGGGAAAAACAGACTTTGAAATATTGATACTTGGAGAAGGTGGAAATTTGTTTCAAGCTCTGTTTCTAGCACTTCAATGCAATATTTTTCCCCATTTTTTCTGTCTTTGCTTTTTTATTATTTTCTCCTGCTACACATTGGCGAAGCAGAAGTTTCATTCCCTTCTTGGTAAACGTTACCCAGTTGGGCACCTGCTTACACCTAGACATACAACAATTCTTTTAATGATACCGGTTAAGCGCATATGCAAATGCCTTCAGGATTCATTCTGGGTTTCTGTCTACTCTACATATTGCGAAGCTTTATAAATGTAACATTTACTTTGGATAATTTACCCAATATCCTGGTATGACCTGAGCACCTCTTAAGGCTTAAGGACTTGGATTCAGTTGAAACACTAATAGATAAGTAGAAACACTGCTCCTCCTACACAGATAGGTACAAGTCTTTTTTTTTTTTTTTTTTCTTTTTTATAAGCTTTTTCAAGACTCCAGAAATACACTTAATATTTCACTTGTAGTTCAGCTTAACCTTTAATTAGTGCTTCATTTTGATGACACCGATTTTCAATGGAACAGGAATGTGTCTGCGTAGTGTCCTCTATGCAGATGTTTCCTAAACCTAGATCAGAGTTATTCGGTGTCAGAAATCGTTGTTTGTGTGAGGATATGGGAGATTATGGAAAGTGAAAAAGATTAATTTTCTCTTCCTTGTTCCTTACCTGTGTTGTAGGGCTGTTGAAAAGGCTTACGACCTTAAAAGTAGATGACAATCAGCTTACGATTCTGCCAAACGCAATTGGAAAGTGAGTATAACTCTCATGGTTTTCCACATGAAGTGAAATGTGTTTTCCTCCTGCTTGCGGAATGTGGGATTTTTTTTAAAATAAAAAAATAAGACAAAGATGTGAATTATAAAATAATTTCAAATGGTGTTTATAACATTTACATTTGGAGCAACACTATTACTTCTGGAGACTTACACTGGCATAAGTGATAGGAAGGTGAAACGTATCACATTTTCCAAGAAAAAGAACAAAGATATTTTTTTGGATGAATCACTTGATTTAGATGATTAGAGCAGCAGAAGTAGGAGAAATGGAAGTATTTGGGGGAATACATCTGTTTCCATAGCAACAGCCAGTACTTGATGCTGGAAAGAAAATGGCTGTAAAGCTCATCTGTATGAAAATTCCTTAAAATATTGAAGTAGCATAAATGAAAAAGTCCTGACAATTTCAGAGGTGTATACATCAAAATGGGAAAGTATCATACAGGTAATCTCATTGTGAAAAGCACTAATGATGCCCTTTAGCCATCATTTTGTCAGATCTTACGTGATCACTGGTGCAAAGCCTCCTGTCTTGTGGGTCTTCAGCCTCTTGCTAAATGAAATCTGCAATTTATTGGAAAATTCAAGGCAGACACAAGCCCGTCTCCAAGTACAGGAGGAGGTGATTCTTCATCTTGTTTCACGCTGCACGTATTCCTTTCTAGCAGAATATATCTTTAATATTGATATTTTTGTCATTTTCCTCTACATATTTTAGTTCTGAAATGCCATATAAACTGGTATTTGGGAAAAAAAATTCGGAATACATGGTCCCTGTCTGCCTTCTGCAGCTACAGCTCTAGAGTTTTCATCGCCCTCCTTGCAGCAGTGGTGGAGTTCAGCCCAATAACGACTGTGTGTCTGGTGTGACCAAACACCCTCCTGCATCCATTTTATAGTAGTAATTTCAATAATAATGCAGATGTTGATATGCCAGTCAGGGGGGAAAAAAAAAATACCCGAATTTGTAAACTATTACAACTATAGCATCTGAAAGCATAGGTTTGGCTTACCTGCATGCCTTTGGATTTACTGCTGTGCTTCCTGCATGTCTTTAGATTTATGAGATATTCTTGGAGAGTATTAGAAGTTGGTTATACGAAGCAGAGAAATCTTAAAAACATCGTGTAGCAATAAATTCTGACAGGCAGTGAGAGCCCGTGAGGCTTGAAGTGCTACTGGACACACTGCAAAAAGATTGATATAATGTCAAAGTTATCTTTAACAATTTGGGGGGTCAATTTTTAAAGCCTGTCATGAAGGTGCTTTCTTATTTATTGAATCATTCAAAATGAAGGGGAACTCCTCTTTTTTTTTTTTTCTTTTTTTTGTTAGCCTAATATCTGCTTAGTACTGTTTGTCATGGAGCCTTAATTACGTTGTTAAAGATGCTGCTGCTTTACAGAGCAGTAGGTTAATCACCTAATATTACTCCCTTATTTCTGAGTGATCGGTTGTGCTTTCTAAACGAAGTACTTTCATTTACCGAGGACAGTGTCTCCCCACATCACAATGAACTTCCTCTCTCTGACTCATCCATCTGGAGAGTGTCCTACTGGGTCTCTTTCTCCGGAGCGGTAGGTGTGGTACCCGCCGCCGTGTCTGTTATTGTCACACGGAGATTAGCCGTGCGGAGGAGGGGACTCTCCCGCCAGGGACCAATTTCAGGATGAGACACGGAGCCCTTCAGCGCTGTTGGAGTCGATGTTGGAACTGCCACCCTCGTTTTTGGCAGCCTCGTTCAAAGGACGAGCCCGCGAGAGGCGTTCGGGGTTTGACCCGGCACGATGCTCTACACGGTAGACCCAGCTTCATAAAACGTTCCTCATAAAAATCAATGGGTCCACGATAAGTGCCAAATTGGACCCAAGGTCTGGAGATTTCATCTGTAGGACCTGAGCGAATGCCCGTGCTCCCAGGAAAGTGTCACGAGGGAGGTCATGCCCCATCTGTAGTTCGTGGTGCAGTCGCTCAAGAGCCAGCACCGTGTGTTGGAGGGGTGTTTCTGGTGTTTCTGCCTGTGCCTAGTCTGTGCAGTACTGGGTGATGCAAAGAGAGGTGGAAACTTGTGGTCCTGGGTGTGTGAATTTCCTTTTGCCTGATGTTGGACAAATCGTGGGTGTAGCTAACCCTGAGGATCTACGAAATGGAGCTGAGATGGGTTGGACCTACTCTTTGTTCTCCATCAATCTCCTAGTCTTTGTTCTCCATCAATCTCTCTCTACTCGTCTCTCTCAAAATACTCCTCATCTACCTCAGGACGTGTGGTGTGAGCTGCCCCATTTCAATGGGTGCCAAAACTGAACATATCTGATTTTTGTCTGCCGTGCCTTAAACCTACCAAGAATGATCTGAATTTAGCCCAAGAAGACAGTAAGATTAATGATATTATAGCTACGTGAGCATTGTTGGAATTACAGCTGTTATTGTCAACTTACTTTCATGGCACTCCATGACGAATGAAAAATCACTTTCCAAAGTGGATATTTTTTTAACCGTGGTAGTTATAGAGATAAAATAGTGACTTTTGTTGGTTTTATTGTGGCCGTCTTCGTTTGTCCGCTAATGATGTCATCAGGAAGGAAAGCAGCTGAGAACGTCCCTGCCAGACGGTACCTTTCAAATAGAATTCTGTTGTCTGGTAAAGTCATTCTTCAGCATCAGGGAAGCTCCCACCCTTACGGTTCAGAGCATCACATTTTCTGATGGCCATTGGAAACACAGCAGTTCTCAACTAGCTTATCTGTTTTCAACCTTTTCTGGTTGTGTTATCATCAGTTAAAAGGCAAAATGCGTGCCTCTGTCTTGCTATTTGACAAACTTGGGCTTGGGCTTGCTCTGTCCAGCCCATGTTCTGTCCGAAGGAGGTAAACACGACTGAATTTTGCCTTCACTGAAATTGTTTTGTCTCTGGTTTGAAATAAATTGTGGTGGAGACAAAGCTTTTGTTAAAGAGAAGCTCGAACCAGACCCGGCAGGGCTTTTGGATACGTTCCATGCCTCTCTTCCACTAATCGCTGGATGACTCACTTTGGCTTTTCACGCTACTGAAATATGGCAATTACAGGGAAGTTCTGAGAATTCCATGGTAGGAGGAGCTATTTCTGTTTCATGTCTCATAAAATTTGAAGGCTGAAAGACCTTTTTTATAATTAAGAAGCTGGAATAAAGGTAAGTTAGGCGTTCAGTGAGGGTCCAGCTGTGACTCGCATAAATACCAAGGAGCAAGATTTGTAGCAGAGGTAAACTTTTCTTCAGATCTACCAAAATATTCGGAGAAAAAAAAAAAACCCAGACGATCTTCTGTGTGCCTGGTCCCTTCATCAGTGGACAGGGAGGTGACAAACATTGAGGAAGAAATAATTGCTTATAATTGCCATTTTACCTCGCAGGTCAGCACTCATTGCAAGAATTTCTATATCCAGCCTGATTTTTTTAGAGATACAGTAGATATTTATCGAGAATATTTTTTTATGTGTATGTGCATAATATATATGTAATATATATATGTTTTTATATATATAACATAAAGGAGAGATGTGGAGGGACTCTGGGTGAGGGAGGGGAGCCCCAGGAGGAGGGGGAAGGGTTGGACCCTGCAAGAGGGGAGATGGAGCT
>JAOTQQ010000004.1:33380031-33390296 GCA_026546715.1 Gallinago undulata
AGAGCCCTGGCAGAGGCTGCCCAGGGAGGGTGTGGAGTCCCCTTCTCTGGAGATCTTCAAGCCCCCCCTGGATGCTGCCCTGAGTGATGTTGCCCAGTTGCTCTGAGCAACCCTGGTTTAGCAGGGGAGTTGGACTAGATCTTTAGAGGTCCCTTCCAACTCCAACAATTCCGTGATTCCATGAGGCGCACTCAGAGCCATCCTATGCTACCTGTTAAGGCTTTCAATTAAAAAAAACCAAAACCCACAGCGTTTTTACCCCAGTTTTGCAGAGGTGCCTGCAGCTATTTGAGGCTCAGGCTGCGCAGAGTTGGCCACCCCTTTCGTACTCTAGAAATATCAGTAATTCCACAGGTGGTTTTTCACCTGTGTGCTGTAACCCTGCATTAAAAATGGATAGTAACTGAGCTGCAGTTATTCTGCTCCGTGTGGTCCTGAGCTGCAGATGGCTTGGAGTTCAGTGCAGAGTCTGCCTCTCTCATGCTCTTGCTGGCCTGAGCCCCACTCTGCCCTGGACTTCCAAAAACAACACAGTTCTGTAAAAGCTGTAGCTTTCACTGGCCATCAGCAACCTGGAAACACTCTCAGACGGTGCCAGGGACACCCTGCCCTCTCTGTTCCCACCTGATGGAGCTCCATCCACAGGCTCTTCCTTCTTAAAGAGAGGCTGGAGCCTGCTCGCTGGAGACACATCCCATCTTGGTGGTGAGAACATGCACAAAACAAATCTGGTATTTTTGTTTAAGAAAAAAAAAATTATATATAAGTGTAAAAAAATCTTCCCTTGCGCACAGAGAAGACTATTTTAAAACCAGGAGAATGCCTTCTGCTGGATTTATAGAGACACGGCATTGAGCCACGCAGGACTTTTGCCTGATTTCTTAGTTTCTCTGTGTACGGCCTTGCAGAATCTGAGCTCCGGTGCCAAGAAGTGCCGCAGCCCTCCGTGCCAAGCCAGCGGCACCAGGGGCACGTCTCCTAGTACCATCCCAAAGCCCGAGCATAGACGGGAGACTTTGAAGTTGCTTTGCAATTGCGATGTAACGCGCTCCAAGAGAGGGCATTTTATCTTGTTTGGGTTTTGTTTTTTTTGTGTTTTTTTTTTTTTTTTTTTTTTTTTCTCTGGCTTTTGCAGGCTGGCACAGTCGTTCCCGCAGCCCCTAGAGACAAAGCCATTGCTGAGCCAGCGGGAGCCGGCCCCGGTGGGGAACCTGCCGGCGCGGCCGGAGCGGCGCCCGCTGAGCGACACCTTCACCGACAGCTGGGCCGACGGCTCGCACTACGACAACACGGGCTTCGTGGCGGAGGAGAGCGGGGTGGAGAACCCCGGCGCCAACCCCCTCCTGAGCACCAAGTCCAGAAGCACGTCCGCCCACGGGCGCAGGCCCTTGATCCGGCAGGACAGGATAGTCGGCATCCCCCTGGAGCTGGAGCAGCCCACGCTCAGAAACACACACGACCCTGAAGTGCCTCCTCCCAATCCTTGGCAAAATTGGACCAGAACCCCTAGTCCTTTTGAAGACAGGACAGCTTTTCCTTCCAAACTGGAAAGCACCCCCACCACCAGCCCTTTGCCCGAGCGGAAGGATCATGTCAAAGAGTCTCCCGAAATGACTAGCACTTTCACTCCGGGGATAGCATGGGAATATCACGACTCCAACGCTAACAGAAGTCTCACCAACGTCTTTTCCCATATCCACTGCCGCCCAGACCCTTCCAAAAGCGTGATCTCCATCAGCAAGAGCACGGAACGGCTCTCTCCGATGATGCGGGATTTAAAAACTAACAAGTTTAAGAAGTCCCAGAGTATCGATGAGATAGACATCGGTACGTACAAAGTGTACAACATCCCCTTAGAAAACTATGCATCCGGTAACGACACGGTAGGAACCCACGAGCGGGTGGACAAGCTGCTGGGCCCGGAGCACGGCATGCTGAGCATGTCCCGCAGCCAGTCGGTCCCCATGCTGGACGACGAGCTGCTGACCTACGGCAGCGTCAAGGTGCAGCCCCAGCAGAAGTCCTCCGTCACCAAGAAGGTCTACCAGTTCGACCAAAGCTTCAACCCGCAGGGCGCGGTGGAGGTCACCGCCGAGAAGAGGCTGCCGCCCCCGTTCCAACTCAACCCCGAGTACATCCCCCAGCAGAGTAAGAACCTGCCCCAGGAGCTGGTCAGCCCCCGGGGCTACCGCGGCTACCCCCCGGTGGAGCACATGTTCTCCTTCTCCCAGCCCTCGGTCAACGAGGACGCGGTGGGCGCCCCCTTTGCCACCCAGGGGTCTCGGCCGGGCTTCTTGAGGAGGGCGGATTCGTTGGCCAGCTCCACCGAGATGTCCATGTTCCGGAGGGTCAGTGAGCCCCACGAGCTGCCCCCCGGCGACAGGTACGGCAGGGCTCCCTACCGAGGGGCGGTGGAGCGCCAGGGCAGCATCTCGGTCTCCGAGTCGCAGTTCCTCAAGAGGAACGGCAGGTACGAAGACGAGCACCCTTCCTACCAAGAAGTGAAAGCCCAGACTGGGAGCTTTCCAGTCAAAAACCTCACGCAAAGGCGGCCCTTGTCTGCAAGAAGCTACAGTACAGAGAGCTACGGCACCTCCCAAACCAGGCCGGTCTCAGCGAGGCCTACAATGGCAGCTCTGCTGGAAAAGATACCGTCAGACTATAACTTGGGTAACTATGGCGACAAGCCTTCCGATAACAGTGATATAAAGACAAGGCCTACCCCTGTGAAGGGAAATGAGAGCTGTGCTAAAATGCCCGCTGACTGGAGACAACAGCTACTTAGACATATAGAAGCTAGAAGGTTAGACAGGGTATGTTTGGCATTTCTCTGCAATTAATGCCTTTAGTTGTGTGTTTTGGTATTTCCAATACTTATTTGCACGTACAGTGGTGACCACCAGAATGCCCAGTAATGAAGCTCCTGCCTTGGTGTCAGAGGAACCGGCCGGCCAGGGGCTTCTGGGGGTGCCCCCAGCAGCTGGAGTGAGGGGTTCCCGGGTCAAGGAGGGACAAGCAGTCTCTGCAGGAGTAACGCTGCCCGTTACTGATGTAGGAACCGCTGCAGCACTGCCTGAAATCATTTAAAAACAAACAAAAATAATAATAATAAAAAAAAATCTCTCCTTATCAACAGAAGTGAACGTGGTGCTGCTGAAGTCCACCGCTTCAGTAAGGGTTTGAGGGCAGTAAAAGATGCTGGATACATCTTGGCAGTAAAAGGCGATAAAGAAAAACGTCACAGATAAAGAGTAAAAGAATGTATTTTAGCTGTCGTGCCACTGTTAGAGGAGGGGATTTAAAGGTACCTCTTAACCCTGAAATGCGCACTGCCGCTGGGTTTCATGAGCAATACGGTTATCGCTCCTTTTGGCCGTAGGAAGTTACGCTTATTTGCCTTCCATACGAAGCAATGCGAGTGCTTTAGTGCATGGGTTCAATAATGGTCTTGACTACTTAATGAATGCTACCCCATGAGCGTGGGATCTCCTTCATAAGCTGAAGTGGGTGTGAAAAATCACTGTTGTCGAGTGCGTAAGTTAGGGGTATGGACACGTCCTGAACCTATCCTACGCTAGCTGCTCCTGAGTTTGGTGTCAATCTATTCCTTACCTATTCCAGTTGCTCAGATGTGATGCCTATTAAAATATCTCTTAAGTATCAAATGGGTCAAGTTCAAAGTCTGGCTGGAGGGCTGAAGGTTTCTCCTCCCTTCCTTCCTTCAGCTCTTTTCCTGATGTCCTGTAAAACTGCCGGGAAGATACAGGATACCTAGGCAAAATAGCCCACCCCGAGCAGGGACATTTCTGGTGGAAATAAACACTTCCCAGGTGTCGCTTGTTGGAGAAATATCTCTGCGCTTAAGTTTACGATGTGTGCTTGACTTAAGAAGTGCTTTATCTCGCGGAGGGCTGTCACTGGTGATTGTATCTGGTTAAACTGAGCTCCCAGTGATCCCGCCGGCGCCAGCGAGCTGGTTGCTAACGGTAGGGATGGGAACGCCGTGCCATGGCTGCTCCAGGAGAAGACACTGCCCCCGTCGCCCGTGTATGATGCCAGGCTGGACCGGAGCTTGCCCCCGGTGGGCAGCCACTAGCCAGAGAGCAGTGGCAACCGCGGCGGCCGGGGCAGAGCCTTCTCCTGCGGGGCTTTCCCTCTGCCCTTGGGGCTCCTGCTCCTGGGGCCGATGGCCGTGCTCTGGCCCTGCCAGGGTTGCGCAGACGTACCCAAATTTGGCCGTATTTGCAAAAATAAAGACTTGTACCGTGTTATATACTGCGGTTTTCAAACTACAGATAACAACATATCTCATCTGCTGTCAGCGTGGAAGTCTTTTATGGTACCCATTTTATGTATAACTAGCGATGTATTTGCTTCCGTGTGACCCAGTGGCATGCATCAGAAGGCTCTTTCTTTCTCGGTACTGTTTTGTTTGCTTAAACTAAAACTCTGTGAAATTAACCATATATGTGTGATATCTGATTCGATGAGCATGTGTGTTCATATCCTGTCACGTGGTTGTTTCCTCTACTCAGACCGCTGCTTACAAACACAACACAGTTAGCCTTGGCATGCTGCACTCTGGAGGGTTTTCAGCAATGCATGCCGGCAGAAGCATGACTTTAAACTTGCAGACTAAATCTAAATTTGAAAACCAAATGCTTCAAGAGCTACCTCTACCGAAAGTAAGTATGGGATAGCCAGCGTATACCAGCATTACCAAATAAATTAATGATACTCCTTGCTTTTTTTTTTTTTTTTTTTTTTTCCCCCCCGGTTTAGCTTTTTGCCTATTATCCATGCTTATACTACACAGGATCCAAAAAGCAAAGATAACAGCAGCGCGGCTTTCCTGCTTCAAAAATCTTGCTTTTTGGATGCTCCCGTGGCTGTCATTACTGCTTCCCGCGCTCCTGTGACCGACTGAGGCCATGGTTCTGTTTTCTCAGTGACCTGATCTGTGCGTGGAGACCGGGGGGGGGGGGGGGTGGGGGTGGGAATTGTTTTGGTCTGTGACTGTTTGTTTGACCTGAGGAAAAGCAATGCGGCAACGTTTGGTGTGTGTTCAAACAGGCTCCAGGAGACAGGGATTTTAACACGGGGATGGTGATTGGGTGCGCTGGAGAAGTTGATGAGCTGTGGTCGCATGCCTACCACACCTAAATTTGGTTCAAACGTTTGTTGAGTGATGCCTATAGGAAGAAAAGATTATTATTTTTTTTTCCACTTTTTTACTGTTTATTTTGCAGCTGTTAGTGATTTATTGTTGAAAGTACATGCATGCACACACACAATTACACACAGCCAAAGGTTTGATGGGGAGAAGCACGTATGAGAAGGCAGAGAGGGACACTGCTGAGGTGTTTTCAGGGTACCAGAGAGGATGCTGAGACCTTACCCCTCATCACATCTGGCCACCCCGGTGTGACAGCAGCAGCCTGCGATGGCAGGGGGCTACCGCAGCGCTAGAAGTGACCAGCGTCCTCGGGAGCCCTGCTGCATTAGCATCAGGAGCTGGTGGGATAAATTAGCACCATCTCTGTGAGTAATTAAAGGGTACCAGAGCAGAGATCCAGGCGCCGGAACGGGATCATCTGTGCTGTTAATTGCTTTGGCCGGGGCCAGCTGGCCCCCCTCCCAGCCAGTCCCTGGCCCACACTCCCGAGTCGGCACTGGCCAGAAATCCCCCAAGGAGGGCTTCAGTGCCCGGTGTAGGGTTTTGGAGCCAAGGCTGTTTAGAAGAATAGGATAATTGAACGGCAGGGATGTGACCAGATTGTGCTGGTTGGCCAGAGGACAGGCTCAGCGCTGCTGAGGTTACCCCTGCGGGCACATCCATCCTACGCTCAATTTTCAAGCCAAGCCCTGTGAAGTTCACACACACACACACACACACACACACACAGAGTCATTGTTGGGCTTCTCCTGCTGTAATTTCCTCTCCAGACACCCTTCCCCTCGTTTACACCTCCCGTTCAGCCTGTCCCTGGATCCACACGAGTCCTAACGTGAGTGTGTGCTTCTCTGTTGTGCAGTTTAACAACATCGAGGTCAAATCTTACCCGTAGACGTGTGTGTGTGTGTGTGTGTGTGGACACAGACAGTTTTCCCATGTTGGTCATACTGTTGGTTTGTTGTTTGTTTGTTTGTTTGTTTTTCTTTCAAAATTTTTTTTTTGTCTAGTTGGGTATAAACTAATTCTTGTCCCAAGTCCTTGAAAGAAGCCACCCACCCCAAATAATGGTGCTATTTCTCTACGCGCATTTAGGAGTAAGATATTTTATATCACTGGGGAGAGTTTTAGGCTGCGGATGAACATGGTTACTAACACAGGGATGTCTGAGGGAATCCATGGAATTGTTTTGGGGGGGTGGTTTTACGTGAATGACTCTGCTTTCTATTTCACCAGCATTTCATTGCCGCATACCCATGTGAAGCTGAACTGCATGCAGGGGGGTGTTATTCTCTCACTGTACTGTTTGGAAAGCCATGAAAAATGATTGTTGAGCGAATAATGGGAATGTTTAGTATTGTTTGATTTTATTCCTTCACACGTTCTAAAGGATTTTGCATTTCTTAAGGAATCCAGGCCACAGCAGCTTAATATTTACCCTTCCTTCCTCTTTACTGTGGCCTAGATTCGAGAGAGTAATGAGTGAAGTCTAATTGTCCAGTGGAAGATCAGGAAATCAACTGTAGCAATTACTTATTTGGAGAAAGTTTATTACATCGATTCTACTCCGTGTATGAAATGTTTGAACTGCTGCTTTTCATTTTTTACCTTAGGCTTAATAGATGTGCACTTTGTTTGCAGTCTGTCCAAGCTCTGGAAATGAATAATATTGCAAGTAGTCAAATTCATTTTGCTGCAGAAAACGAGAAGGAAAACCTATTGGCACAGAATTTTCCTATTTATTGAGAAAGCAGAAAGCACCCTCGGTGTTTTTTGTTTTTATGTTGGGAGTGGGAACTCAGCTCTGCAGATTAGTCGGTCCCTTGTGAAAAATGGCACAGCCCATTTTGTCACATGCGGTGACAAAAGCAGCCCTTTTCAGGAGAATGCTTCCCATTCTGGGCACCCGGCTCACAGTTCTTGTAAAAGAAGTTTATGGTTTGGTGCACTTCATCCCCAGACGTGTGGAGGGCATCTCCCTTCAGGAATAATCTGTCTATTCACGGGTATCCCTTAGGAGGGAAGGCAGAGGCTCCTGTGGGAAGCATCCTCCCTTGTCCCCTGTGTGACAAACCCATCTCAGGGGGAGGAGGGCAGACCCCCAGCCCAGCCCTGGGCTTTCTTTTTCAGGTTTTTTTTTTTTACTACTCCACAGAGCAGAAACTTTTGCTTTTTTTTTTTTTTTTTTTTTTTGCTATGCTGTACTGAGTGCGTGCCGAATATATACGTTCTTTCACACAGCTGGCTGGGGTGTTTGTGGTCGCCTGTTTTACATGTAGGGGAGGAAGAGGAGGAGGAGGAGGAGCTGGGCTAAGACCCTGCCTGGCTCTAGAGCTGTGCGGGAAGGAGACGGGGAGCCCAGGGCTGAGCCGTCCCGTCCTCCATCACCCACCTCCAGCAGCCCCGGGGTCAGGCCTGAGGATGCCTGGAGACAACGAGAGACATTCGGGCCCCCAGGGGGGTTCCCTGCTGGGAATGGGACCCCAAGAGCCCCTTAGGCCTCTGAAGCAGGGTGGCACAGCCCCCACCGAGACGTTGCGTTTAGCCCTCTGCCTCCGAGGCTCGAGTTGGGGTCTTTATTGTTGTGATGACAACAAGAATTAGCTAATTTTTTTTTGTTGTTGTTACTCTCCTTTTTTGTCACCTGTGTGGATTTTCAAATCTGTTGATTTCACTTAAGCTGGACATTAAGTGTTTAAGAAACTGCTGGGGGCGGGTGGGTGGGATGGGGGAACGAGGGATCGTTGAGGTTTTGTTTACTTTTTTGGCAATGTCCAAAAGCCGCCACAACGTTTCAGGGCGAGCGAGAATCTGGAGTGCGCGGAGCTGCCCCGGCTCCGTTCCTCTCTCTCGGCATTCTCCGCATTTATTTTTCTGAGTTCCTCTCTGGTTTGCAGCTGTTGGTTTCGTCCACGGGCCCGTGGTTTTCCGACGTGGGTGCCGGATCCTGAAAAGCCCAGCGTGAATTCCTCCCCATCCCCAGCAGGCGTTGAGGGACCAAGCACCCGGCTTGGAGGGCGCTGGCATCCCCCGCCGCAGGGATGCTGGGAATAGCGGGAGGGATGCGGAGCTGGAAGCTGTGCTGCTGGTGGGGATGGAGGTCCTGGCTTAACTCCTCCTGGACGAGCAGAGCTGTTAGAAAGTCCTAAAAAAATAAAGGTTGAGGTTAGGCTCGGTGGGAAGGAGCAGGTGAGGAGGGGTGCTGAGGTTGAGGGGTGTAGCCCGGCAGGGTTGGGGCTCTGGGGGGGAAGTGAGAGACCCCGGGCAAGGTGGGCACAGGGAAGCAGGGGGTACGGCTGGGATAGCGGGTTATCGGTGCCGGAGGAAAGCCCGTGCCATGGAAATGCGTGGAGGAGATCCCATCGCTGTGCGGGAGACATCACGCCTGGCTTTCCCACAGCCCTGCCTGAGAACACCTTGTTTAAGAGAGTTTCTTTCTTTTTCTTTTTTCTTTTTTTTTTTTTTTGTTTTCTCCTTGATTGATTTTGTTTATATTCTTTCCTCCTTCTTTACTTTCAAGAAAAAGAATCTGTACAGTTGAGGGGGAATTTTGTACAAGAAGAGTTTTGTCAGCTGTTGGCAGTGATCAGAATTATGGAAAAAACGCATATATGGTTAAGTGGTATCTCCTATCACCATTAGAATAATGTGAAGAATTGCTTACAAGGACCCTGTCAATTATATATATATATATATATATAAAATATATATATATAGTTTTGCATTTTTTTTTTACTCTGTGGTTTGTAAGATCCTTTTAGAAGCTTGGAAATAAAATTTCCTTCCCCACCTATTTTCTTCCCCCCCTTTTTTTTTTCACTTTTATTTGGGAAAACGTAAACTTCTCTTCCCTGAGTCCGTAACAAGTAACAAATGTAAAACTGGAATTACACCTACCTGTCTCCAGCAGAGGAGGCTCAAAGGCTGCCCAGGTTGGGGGGGGGATATTGTATGAATTCCTGGCATGGCTTGATTGTGTGTCCTGTGGGTATGGGGCTCCCCTCTGCTGGCAGTTGGTTGGAAGAGTCATCTGGAGGGAGAAGATGATGGAGAATGGGCAACGTTTACTTGCACATGGCTCTTGAGTTCAAGGAAGATGTCACGTTAAGCGAAGTCCTTGGAAAAGCACTAAAATATCTGTTTCTCAGTAAGGGTTGGGAGATGGGGCTGTGATCCAGCCAAGCCTGCTCCAGCCTGTAGCTTGTACCGGCGCGGGGAACAGTGGATGTGACCCTGGTGGCCCCAAAGGGGTGATACACCTTCTCCTGGGGCAGCGAGGCTGGCACACGAGGCTTCCCCTGCTCCCACCGTGTCAACGCGTGGTGCTGTCTTCTCACCTCCCTCTGCTTCAGGGCTCCCCCCATCCCTTGGGGTAGCCTGGGGCTGCCTGTACCCACCGCTCCCTTCCCTGGGGGGACAGACCCAGCACCCTCCCCGCTGCCCCACCACGTCTTACCGGTGGGGTTGGGAAAGATGAGATCTCAAGGGGGTTTCCTTCGGGCTTGGCGGGGCTGTTGGGTTTTCCCTTTCATTGGGTGAAGAGCAGAGCAGGCGCGTGGAGCAGAAGCTCTAAGGATGCCTTTGAAGGAACAGTGGATTTCTCTTTTGGTTTTCACCCGAGAAGTGAGAGGAGCTGGGGGGGGGCAGCAGGGTCTGCTCTGTTTCATTGCAAACAGCTGAGCGACCACCCAGAGCAGCGAGGGAAAGGACACCCGAGTCATTCTCCTCCTGGAGCTGAAGCGCTCTCAGGGTGACCCGACCTGGATTCAGGTGTGCGGTTTCTCTTCAAATGAAGCCCAGTGAAACTCAAAACTACTGTTTTTAAACAGTGAAGCACACAATGCACTTTATTTTTTTATTATTTTTTTTTTTAATTTAAAACAAACATAGCCTTTGGAGAAAATAGTTTGTAGTAACCAAAGGCCCTTTCTTCTGGCGATGAAGTGTCTCTGCCTTTTATCTGCTCTTCTAAACTTGAATTGAGCACACCCATTTTAAGGGGGTCGTTAGAAAATTCCTGGCCCAGGTTGCCCAGAGAAGCTGTGGCTGCCCCATCCCTGGAGGGGTTCAAGGGCAGGTTGGAGGGGGCTTG
>JAOTQQ010000004.1:33390396-33400689 GCA_026546715.1 Gallinago undulata
AGAAACTTTTGCTTTTTTTTTTTTTTTTTTTTTTTTTTTTTTTTCATTTTGGAAGCTGTTTGCTGCCCTGGTCTCAGTTGACCTCCCCCCCCCCCGTGTGGATTATTTTATGTGGGGAGATACAATAGCAGCAAACAGGGCAGGGATGGCTCCTTCCTGAGTTTAGGGAGGCACAAATTGCCCTGCCTGCCCCCAAACTGGGACCCAACGCTCTGACCTAGGGACAAACTGGGCTCAGCGTGTCCCAGTGGGACTGGTGCACTGGGACCAGTGCCCGCTGAGCTGTGAGGGGGAACCTCACAGGGAAAAAATGCTGAGGTTGGTCTGGTTTTCCCATTTTTAACGGGTGTAAAGAAAGCTCTGCAGGGAGCTCGTGTAATTGCAACAGGGGAAAAACTCTTTTCTAGTGGTTTTTAATAAGGAAAATCACGTCTTTCCTGATTTTTCTGGAAGACTTCTTGAACGATGAGAGAATTATAATGAAAGCTTCCTTTTATTTTAAATAATTAGGGTTGAATTTTTTTTTTTTACTTAACCTCCGAGGAGTATGATTTAAATCACAATTTACTTCTATTTACTTTTAAAGGATTTTTAAGCTTGCATTGAAAAAACTTCTTACTCAGCCAGCTACCAGCTTTCATGTTTCAAAGCAACAGTTTCATTTGTTCTTCAGTCATCTAAGGAAGTGCTTCATGATTTATTTATTTATTTTAATCTAAGCTGAAGAAGAAATCGATTGAATATCAGAGGGGAAGAATAGACTTTTTTTTCTTCTTCTTTTTAGGTTACCATTAATCAGAAGTGAATAAGGAGTTAACTGAATAAGCACTATATAATGCTAAGTGCTGTCAGCGATAGTATAAAACGTTAACATTTTGGAAAGTCTGATATAAAATTTCAGCAAAATTTCCAGCTGTGGTAAAGAAAATCAGGATGGTCCAGAAAAAGTACACGTGCCCTCTAAAGCACTGAAAAAAGGAGTCAAACAGCCTGGGAAAAAAATTGACAAGAGAAACAAAAACATGTAAAAAAGGAGAGAAAAGTGGAAAATAATAACAAAAGTTTCAAGCTGGTTTAGGAAGCTTTAAATGTGTGTTGTGTCCCTTCCTATTCGGGAAGGCAGGTAGTTACTGGTTAATACTGTGCAGCCGAGGGATGTCCTGTTAACTTAGACCCAGAGCAGGCTGGGGAGGTGTGGGAGAAGCACCCCCCGGGCACACCCCCAGCCTGGCGCCGGGGAAGAGCAGTTGCCACTAGAGACTATTTTCCCAAGAAAACACAAGCATTGAATTTATCCTGGTGTCAAATGCTTAATAAAAAAAAAAGGTTTTGATGCGTGAGTGGCCAGTAAAAATTGCTCCGACTCAAATGATAGATGGCAGACTGCACCTCTAGAGATGGAACTTTGCCCAAAACTTGTCTCTCTGCAAATAATGAGCTGCGTTAAATTAATTTTCTCTTTTCTCTCATCATTCATTATTCTCGTGATTTCTCTTGTGTATCTCTGACGGCCTCCCGCTTGCGGGGGGGGGGGGGTCCCCACAGCGCCCACGATCGCACCTTAATGAAATGCTGTAGAAACGTCGAAGGGTTTCCATTTTAGCAGTAGCCTGTTGCCGTTTAACCGGGTCGCTTATTTGAAATAAATGTGTGTGTGAGAGAGAGAGAAGAGTGAGAGAGAGAACGTTCCTGCCGCGGTGTGACGGTGACTAAAGGCTGCCCTACCGTTTCCGCAACAGACCCCGTCGCAGCAGAGCAGCATCTTGGACAACGGGCAGGAGGAGGTGTCCATCAGCAGCCAGTGGAACCCCTACCCGCTGGGCCGGCGGGACGTGCCCCCCGACACCGTCACCAAGAAGGTAAGAGCCACCCCTGGCCTCTTCCCCGCGGAGGAGGAAGGGCAGGGTAAGGAGGACAGGTTTGGGAGAGGCGTCGTTGCCTTCGGAAGAGTAACGCAACGATCGTTAGGGATTAAGGGTGGCGTTTCCCTACCTGGTTTGGGGTGTATTCCTGCAAACGCTCGGGGTTACATCCACGGTGTGTGAAACGGGCTCGGCAGAGGGATTCCTGCACGGAGCAGCTCCCTCTCGTCCGGAAAAGTCTCCGCTGAAATTTTTCATCCCAATTGCATTCTTCAGCTCACGACAAAGAATGAACGTGTTGAGATGGAGGGTGGCCCGGTGCCTGGGCAGCCAGAGGCGTTTTGGCAAGAGACACCCTGGGCACGCATCAGTTGCTGATAAACGCGCCAGAGAGGCTTCTAATTTCTAGAAGCCTCTTTTCAATGCCTACCTCGTGGTGGCATGTGTTGGATTCCAGTGCTTGGATCTGGCCTGCTCCTATGGAAACGCGGGCTGCTCTCTCCCAGACCCAGCTTGGCTCTGCTCATCGGCTGAGAATTGCTGGTTTTGGATGCTCTGATCATAAAGGTGGAGAATGGAGGATCCTGACAAACTGAAGGGTGTTTGCAATCAGCTTTAGAAGATGGAAACACACGTGTGAGTGGTGATAATTACACATATAGAGTGTTATCTGTATGGAGATCGGTCCTGCTGGAGGATGGGAGACAAAAGCCATGGCCCCAGAGCAGCCCAGAGGCACCTTCCCAGGCACGGGAAGAGGAAGAGGACAAGAAAAAGAAGGAAGAGAACAAAGAGAAGGAGGAGGAGGAAAAGGGTGAGCACCCTGCCACTGTCTGACAACCAGCTTATTCCAAGGGTTTCTCTGTCCTCTGATAGACAAGAAATGAGAATAAGAAATTTAAGAGGAGTCACTGCTTATCTTCTCTGGCATATTGGGATAAAACCTGGGCTTATCGGTTCACACGATCTCTGTCTTGCGTTTGTGCATCATCAGTGTTACTATAAGAAGAAACTGCGGATTCTGTTTCATTCTGAATGTTTTGGTGTCTCGCTGCTGGGATGAGGTGAGCACGACCATGGTGTAACCCTGCTGAAATCTGCTTAACTCACTGGAGCAATCCATTGTTACATCCCTCGCCAGCTACTTTAATTACACTGTAAATATTGGACACTGAGCTGAAAATAATTAACTTTTGCGGTGGATGTTATATAAAGTAAAGAATACAAATGAAATTGGGGAAGCAGTCTGCATAATAGAGAGGGGTTTTTTTCCTGCAGAATAAATAATTCCATTTCCAAGAAGAAGGGCAGCTTCTCCTCCTCCGCGGTGTGAATACACACGAGGCCCGTGATACGATCTCTTCAGAGTCGATTAACGGGAGGGAGGAAATGAATTCTGGAAATTGTTTACCCACCGTCCCCAGGAGGTGGTGGGCAACGCGCTGCTACGGCAATTGGTTTCCCAGCACCTGGGGATTAAAACACAGCAATCGTTTGCAGTCGGACTCAGAAGGTCTCCTGGAGAACTGAAGTTCGACAAACCATTAAATGATGTAAATATAAGTTGTGGTCCGTGCTGTAGCTTTCCACTGCCATCACGCCTCGTGGCAGGGCTTTGCGTGGGAAATCACTGGGAGAGAAGCTGGGACTTGGTCTTCCAAGGGTTAGAGCGTGCACTGTAGACGGATGGGCTGATGAGACACGAATATAGACACAGTAATGTGTTCCCAAATTAGCCACACAGAGGGCTACTGGACATGCGGCGATGGCTATTGATGTATGTCAGGTGAGGTGGGAACACTACATGGCCATCTCTACATAGTTATGGGGGGGTGAGTCGTTGTTTCTGTCTGATTTGCTGTTCAGAATACAGATTAAATCTAGTTTTATTTTAACTATGATCATTCATGTGATCATCTTAAAACTTAGGGGCTATTTCTCTTATGGAAAAGATGGCTATTTTAAACTTCAAGCTGAATAATCCACTGAGTTGTTAAATGACTACAGTATTTCTGCGTCCTGGAAGATGACGACTTCCGTCGTGTCAATGAGACAGAAATCAGTTACACACCTGATTAAATCAATTGTATTGAATTAAATCAGTTGTATTCTGAGCTAGCTGCTCCCCTGTACGAAGAGAAGGGGTAGAAGTGGGCTGGGGGGCCACCAAAAAGGAACCTGGAAATCAGTCCTTGAGAAAGAGAGAGGATGAGGAGTGAGAACGAAGGTGGAGAAGGACCAGACGTCAGCCTGGCCAGCGTGGGTGCAGGGTGATGCCCCTCCACGAGCTCCACAGGTTTGGAGTCACATGGGACCGTGTCACTTGGGCTCTGCTGCTGCAGGATCTCCGCTGCCCACGTGAAGGCTCCATGTGAACCTGGAGATCCCTGCATGGACTGTAAGGGTCTCGGTGGCTGTGGAAGGAGCACGTGCCACGGAACTGGGGACCTCAGGAAGTGTTTGAGTCACCTTTTCTCCCCGGTTCTGGTGTGAGAGTATTTCTCTGAGCCACAGCCTGGAGGCTGGAGGTTCCTCCTGTGTCATTCCCATCGTCTGCTGTTCAATACAGAGGGTTTTTTACCCAGGAAAGGATTCGAGGCTTTTCAGTGAAGAAGCAATTTTATTTTTATTTTTTAAATTTGAACTAGGCATCTTCCTCCGAGACAGACAACGCACCTGCTGTGGCGGATGAGGGGTTATTTCTGGGGCAAATAGCAGAATTTATGAGATTCTGCTTTTTTGGGGGATCCTCTTGTGCTGAGTGTGACACACCGTGAAGTAGAGACCGGTGCCGCACGTGGTCCCCTCCTCGCCTTGCATCTCCTCAGAGCAGGGTGAGAGGGACTCAGCCATCCTCTGTGGGCATGGCTCGTTGTCATTCGGGAGCTAACGAACAGCTAACGAGTCTGTCTGGAGCGTTTCCTTCCCTTCTGGCCTCGGATGAACTGAAGATCTCTCTGACCTGTGTCGTGGGATGTTGGCGGCACGGACTCAGGGCACGAGGCTGTTCCTGGAGCCAGTTTGTGATTATTAAACACTTCCATGTACTCAGGTGAGCTGTGTTTTCAGAAGAGTTTGGGGACTGAGGACCTGGGCACAAGGAACAAGAGATTTCTCTGTCATCTCTCACTTTGAGACTGCCCCTCTTGTCCTGAAGAGCTGTTGGACGTGTTTTCTGCCTGGTCCTTTCTTCGAGTGTAGTCAGCAGAAAGTAATTCAGAGTGGATTCAGATTTTGTTTGCAGTCGCTGCGTGTCTTGCTGGGGTTCTGTGTTCAGTGACACGAGTAGCTCCAACTGCACCCCAATTAATGACACATTGTGCAAGCAAATCTTGGAGATCCGTTGAGATGCATTTTGGCTACGGCAACGAGCAGTTAACTCTGATGCCCTGCCTGCTGTGACTTCCGAGGCCAAATCGTTGGCCCACGGGTAAGAAATGTTTTGAACTTTTGCTCTCTTGAGTTTAATCTTGTTTGGTTGGTTAAAATCCATTCTCACAACTGGTGACTCTTCCACCGGGGCCATAAAGGTTCGGTAGGGCTGAGGACTAGACCATTTGATCATACAACAGAGCCTGAATTTTGCTCGTTCCCTTACTGCTAAGTCGCATGCCGTTGTTTATAAGCAACGCCATCTGAATCCTGTAAATAGGAAAAGTGTAAAGTTGTCTCAACCGGGTTTATTTTGCAAAGATTTGCCTCAAATGCTGGTGTAATTCCTGTGCCTAAGTCGCGAGTGTGTGTTGAAGAGTGAGCAAGGATGCAACTTCAGCTTGTCAAGAGCGGCATCCAGAAAGCAAACCTCCCCCGGGAGAGCCCGGCTGCAGACCTGGAATGCCATGGGATGGTGGATGGAGAGGGGTGATAGCAGTCACCCTTTTTTCCCTGAAACTATCAAAAGGCCGAGTCAATGTAAATGCAAAAATTTCACTTGTATTTACAAAATATTGCAGCTTAAAAACAGTAGAAAATATCTTAGAAATTTGGTAATTTGATCAGCTGTATTTTGTTAAAGCCACATTTGTTTCTAGGACGAGGCGTGGGATTTCGATGACTGTGCTTTCCCTGCAGTGGACAAATCTGGCCAATAGCTGCATTTGGGTTATAAATCTTATTCCAAATTATCCTCAGAAAAAAAAAAAAAAAGAAATAAAAAACGAAACCAAACCAAATCATTCCAGTATCTTCAGAGGGTGCTGTGATGGATAATCCACCCTACTTCAATTTATTGAATGTTTTCAGTTCACAAAACGTCCGGAGCTGAAGTGTATGTCCTAATGTGAGGGAAAATAATCTTTTCTGTTTATAAATCGTGCTGCATTTGGCTAATTGCCCTCCGGCCTCCCAGGGTCACCATGCCACGGGGATGTCCTTGCCGCGTTTAATCACGGTTGGGTTGCTTCCAACCCTGGTCAAAAGGCAAACCTCTGCTTTTCCTTGGCTCTGTAAGTTGTACTAATTGCTTCTTTTCAGCTTCCTGAATTTCTGGCCTAACGGGTTACGTTGCCCACAGGCAGGTAGCCACATCCAGACCCTCATGGGGTCGCAGAGCCTGCAGCACCGCAGCCGGGAGCAGCAGCAGTACGAGGGCAGCATGAACAAGGTGACCATCCAGCAGTACCAGCCCCCCCTGCCCATTCAGATCCCCTCCTCCCAGAGCGCCCGGGCACCCCCCACGGGGCGATGCTTAATCCAAACCAAGGGGCAGAGGAGCACGGACGCCTACCAGGAGCAGGTGAGAACGTGTGTCCACCCAATAACACTTCAACAAGAACTTTTGGGGGGTTTTTCTGCTTTTTTTTTTTTTACAGCAAGGAAAGGGATTGCAGGGCAGAAAGAGAAGGCATCGTGGTTGAGCTGGAGGCTCAGCTCCTTCCCCAGCACCAGCAACTGGGACCAGTTTTTTTTCTTGGATGGACCAAGCCACACAATCCGGCACTGAAATTCCCAAACAGAGCTGACATCCCCCAGGTCATCCTGAATTAATTAGCAATCTCTGCCAGTTCCCCAGTAACCTACTTCAGTGCTGACTGTGCAGCAAGACTCTGGTCTTCTTGGCTTTGTATCTGCTGCTCCAGTTCAGCCCTGCAAAAGCCCTCCAGTGCTCCCAGCCTACCAAACTGGGCGCAGATGAGTTTCCTCATTAAGTGGCCCTATTCCCGGTATATTTGGCCTTAATGATTGCAGTAACCACTGGAGGCACCTGAGAATGAGACCCAGAATCATTAGCAAACCTTTCTCCTCCCATAAAGCAGTGAAGGACCCATGCAAGAAGCTGCCTGAGTTCAATCCCCGAGGGCAGCACGGAGATTGAGCAGCACTTGCTTGTGTGGGTCACGGGACGTGGCTCCATGAGTGGTCATTAAGCTACACTGAAGTCGTTTTTATTTTTTATTCAATTACCCAGTGCCATTTAGAGAGAGACTCACTGGTTTTTCCTGGAGTGAGGCCCTTGTGAAAGTGGTCAGTGCAGGCTCTCGGGGCTGGGGCCTGATGCTGAGGGTGGTGGGAACATCTCGGAGCTTATCCCTCGTACTTATGCCTTGGGTTTGTCCCAGGGGGATGTGAGACACCTTCTGGAAACAAAAAAAAAAAGCACACAATATGAAGTCTCACTGACAGAGATCAATGGTCAAGTGAAGGTGAAAAAATCAAGCAGTGTGACCTGCTCTCTCACGGGTCCAAGGGGTTTTTTTCCTACTTGAAAATAAAATTTTAAAATGTCAGCCCCTCTCATTAATGGTGAAATGGGATATAAGAGACAAAGATGCCGTTGTTGAGGTGGGCTTTAGTGTTGGCATTGACTTATCTTGCCATATCTTTTCAACCTAGTTTTGTGTGAGAATAGAGAAGAATCCTGGCCTTGGCTTTAGTATCAGTGGTGGAATAAGTGGACAAGGAAATCCATTCAAACCTTCTGATAAGGTAAGTTATGAATTTCTCTCTAAATTATCTTTATTTTAGAGTGCCATTTAGTGGAGACGTAGATAACGAGTGAAATTTTTATGCACTTCTGTTGTGACGATTGAAAAAAAAAATCCCATATTTGGCTCTTTTTTTGTTAGGAGATTGGTGTTCAGGGTTTTTTGGTTAATGAAGATGAGAAAATCAAAACAAATCACGCAGGGGTCTTCTATTCCTTGTATATTGCCTTATATTGCATGTGTAAGATAATTTTTCAGGCTGTTTTCTGGAGAATCATCTCTCAAAGCTGTGAATTCATCTGTTCTGTGCGGTAAAAGTGACTGGAGCTTTTTGAGAAACAAGTGCTGTGGGTACCTCTCTGCTAAACACGCTCTTAACATTTATAGTCTTGGATAATGCTGCCTTCAGTTCTAAGAAGCAGTCATAATCTCCCTAAATAGAGAGAATGTTTGGCAAATGATGAAATTAAAACTGTCTTTTAGTTTCAAATTTTGAGATCTGTGTGCACATGAAAAAAAATAATTTCCCCACCACTCTGAATTGCAATGGAAAGCTGATTGGAAATGTAAAATACGCTTGGAAACACCAGTCCCACTCAATCTTGATTCTCTCATTGATAATCCCTGTTTTGAACGTCAAGAATAACCCCATTGGAATTGCTGTCCCTTAAAACATACCCAATTTGGGTGTCCTTTGAGACACGGCACTGGGATTGCGCTTTGTAACACCCTGGTCGACTTTTCCACAGTTCAGTGTATGCTGTTAGAATTGAGCTGTATTTCCAGAGCTGCCGGGAATTATTTAAGGAATCACTCGCCTGGAATTACTGAATAAGAGTCCACGTCCCAGTGTGAGTGTGTCTGCACCAGTAACACGTGTGGTGCGGTGACAGCTTAGACAGACTGAATTCTGCCAGTAAGAGAAACGCAAAGTGGTGTCCAACGGGGTGGCTGTATGGGAAGAATTAATAATTCAAAGGTTTTTGCACGTGGTGTTGCTCTGAAATATCGCTTCCCGCGCCGTTACATCGGATTTCTCATGTTTTCAGTATCCGGGAATTGATGAGAGGGGGCTCCTGGCTCTGCTCTGGCTGGGGGTTTTATAAGGAATAACAGACATACTTGCCCCAGAAGGCTGTGACATCCCCCAGGGACACCCCTGGTTTGCGTGGTGACACCGAGCAGGGCATTTCCCTGGTGTCCCTGGCACAGTGGGGATGGCAAAGGAATATAATAATGTGGATGGAATAGGATGCGAGGTTCCAGAGTCTGCTTGGAGGTGAGGCTGAGGGTCTGGGAGTGTGGGAAATACTCCAAATATTCATCGTATAGAAACTCGGACTCTGATTCGGGGTTTTATTAACATCTTGCACTGAAATTCTGAAAGCGAATCTAAAAATAGCCTTTATTGCTTAATATTTTTCCCCCCTTCAAAGTCACTCACTCCTCAGACACTGGGTTTAGTGAGACCCGTGCACCGCTGGAGTGAGTATCTCGAGGGCTGAATGTCAAGACTGCTTTTTTAGAAATTGTTTTAAACTTTATTATTTTTTTTTCCCAGAGGAAGTAAACAAAGATATAGATTATGTAATTTATTATTCTAATAAATCAATGCTTGCTGCATTTTAATTCTCCTCCTGATGAGCCTGTTGCTCTCGCCCTCTTCAAACTGGGGGTTAATTTTGTGGCGTGGAGCGTGAGTTTGGAATGACCCCCACTGACACTTGCAGCGGGCGATAGGCAACTAGCTGGGGGGTCACAGAGAGCCACCACGGACCCCTACTGCTGCTTGGAGAGAAAAAAAAAATAAAAAAAAATCAATCAAAAAGGCTTCAGCGTTTAGAGCAGTGGCAGAGTACGTGAGGTTAGGGAGATGCCTGTGTCGGGCAGTAGTTCTGGTGATAGCATCCTAACCTCTGTTACTTCTGACCTATAGGGTATCTTTGTTACTAGGGTTCAGCCTGACGGACCAGCCTCCAGCCTGCTCCAGCCCGGCGACAAGATCCTCCAGGTAGGGATGGCTTTGACTCAGCTCCCTCTCTGAAGATGACGTTGTTTTCGGTGCGAGTTACCTCCTAATTTTGTTGTTGCGGTGCTCCGATAGTGAGGTGTAAGGGGGGAGGTTGGTTGGGCCGTTCCTGCTCCCTCCCCATGGCCACCGGTGGAGGCAGCTGGATGCCAGCACCAGCCTCCTGGGGCCGACGGGTTCATGTCACAGCAAGGAGCCAGGTGGCACCCTTTAAACTCCATGATAAAAATATTCATAGAATGCTATGGGGTTGGAAGTGACCTCTGGAGATCATCTAGTCCAACCCCCTCTCCGGAGTGGGTCTACCTAGAGCAGGTCCCACAGGAACTTGTCCAGGTGGGTTTGAATGTCTCCAGAGAGGGAGACTCCACCACCTCTCTGGGCAGCCTCTGCCAGGTCTGCCACCCTCACAGGAAAGAAGTTCCTCCTCATGTTTAGGTGGAACTTCTTATACTCCAGTTTGTGCCCATTTCCTCTT
>JAOTQQ010000004.1:33430933-33459702 GCA_026546715.1 Gallinago undulata
CTTCTCCAGGCTGAACCCCCCCAACTCTCTCAGCCCTCCCTCCCAGCAGAGGGGCTCCAGCCCTCCCAGCATCTCCGGGGCCTCCTCTGGCCCCACTTCACCAGCTCCATGTCCTTCTGATGGTGGTGGTCCCAGAGTTTGGGGGTGTCTCCCCAGATCGGAGCAGAAGGGCAGAATTTCCCTCCCCCACCTCATCCCAGTATGGATCTGTGCTTGTACAGAAGTACCCTGGAACCTCAGTCGCCATCTGGATGCCCTCTCCTGCTACCGGCACAAAGGACAGCTTGGGCTCGGCGATCCCTGTCACCAGGACAGCCCCTCAGCCCCTGAGGCGAGAGGCGGGCCGCCCCGGCGCACACACACACCCACACCGAGCTTCCCGCTCTGCGCATGCGCGGGGGGGGGCGCCGGCGGGCGGGCTGCGCAGGCGCCGTGCCGGGGCGAGGCCGGGGCCACGCGCAGGCGCGGGGGCGACGGCGGAGGCGCGGGCCGCAGGGCTGCGTGTGGGGCCGCGCGCAGTGCGCCTGCGCCGTGGGGGCGGCGGCGGGGGATTGTGGGATACTGCGGCCCAGGCAGGCTGGTGAGGCGGGCGGGCGGCCGGCGGTGCGCGGCGGGGCCGGGCCGGGCGAGGAGCTGCAGCCGAGAGCTGCTCGGGCCTAACGCGCTCTTCCTCTCCCCGATGTGTTTGTAGCAGCGGTGCGGGCGGCAGCGCGATGGCTTCCAGCAGCGGCACCGACGTGATCCAGGTCACCAACGTCTCCCCCAGCGCCAGCTCCGAGCAGATGCGGACGCTCTTCGGCTTCCTCGGAAAGATCGAGGAGCTGCGCCTCTTCCCCCCTGAGTGAGTGGCGGCCCGCTCCCCTCCCAGCCTTCTCCTCTCCTCCCGCGGCGCTCCCCGCGGCCCCTCCCGCCTCCATGGCGGCGGTGGACTCCCGCCGCGGCGGAGCTGCTAGGCCGCGGGCCGCCCCCGCCCCCGCCCGGTGGCCAGGCGGCGGGATCCCCTCAGGGCTTCCTCGGGCAGCGCCGTGGGGGTGCGCTCGGGGGATCTCCGCGGGCCGAGGCGGAGCCAGCCGCTTCTGTACGCCTCTGCGGCCTCCTTTCCGCTCTGCTGTAAGAGGTCATGTGCCTGTTACACTTGTAATTACTCACGTAATTACGTTATGCACGTACGGGGGGGGGGGGAGGCACTCCTTTACGGCATGCGATTGCACGCGGGGTGCCTCCTGTCAAACCCCTATTTTTCTCTAGGAACCGTTTGGTCCAGGACGGTGTAACTAACCTCCGGAGTTCTGGTTAACCTCCGGGGCTATTGGGGAGGTTTAGGATGGAGATTGGGAACAATTTCTTCGTGGAAAGGGTTGTGGAGCCTTGGCAGAGGCTGCCCAGGGCAGTGGTGGAGTCCCCATCCCTGGAGGGGTTTCAAAGCCGGGCAGACGTGGTGCTGAGGGACATGGGTCAGGGGGGGTTTGGGCAGTGCTGGGTTGGTGGTTGGACTCCATGGTCTGAAAGGTCCCTTCCAACTTGGACGATTCTAACTCTAGGCAGTTTATGGGTGCTTAGCCATAAAACTAGAATTTTTACATAAATATGTATTCCTTGCAAAGATTTCTATGCAAAATGTGCAGGTAATCACTAATATGCAAATAATATACATTTATTATGTTAGTTAGGTGATAAGGTTGATTTTGGCTATGTCAGTTTGATGTGTTTTACAGAACCTGTTATCATTATACGTTGATCTCTTGCATCAGTATTCAAGTTAAAAGGCTTCATTTTGCCATGATAAGTAAGGATTGTTTGAGGAAAAATCAAACAAGAACACAGTCACTTATTTTTAATATCCAAGACTATTTGGATTTTATTTTTTTTCATTTTAGGGAAAAAAAATCCCACAACCTATTACAAAGCATTCTTTTTATCATCATTGAATCTTCAATCCTTGCTCGTGCAAAACTGGGAAGATTCACCCATCCTATTGTGCAGATTCAGAACCAGTATTTCTGGTGGTCTTGCAGTTTGTTTCTTTGGGTTGGATTTGGGCAATTTTGTGTTGGAAATGGAAGGAAATAGGATGCATGTGTAACTGAAACCGAGGGACAGTTCCAGACGAGAGAGTTGTGGTGTTAATAGCGGGGATAATTGGCCTTAAGTGGCAGAACCATTAATGCTTGGCAGCCAACTGAGCAAATCACCTCTGAACAGATGCAGGTATTTGTTGTGCTGCTTTGTACTGCAATATTTTGTCTGGCTTTTGAGGAGGGTTATTACACGTGAACTCTGTTTCTGTAACTTTGTAGTTTCAGATACTAAATAAGCTGTTAAAAGATTACTTTTGTGGTTTCAGAATGAAGTGCCCAACAAAAAATACTTTCTGATGTTGGATGACACAGTAATGGGCGAGATCTTTTGCCTTGTCTAACACCTACTAATGGAAGTTATACCAGGACTCTATCAGAATGCCAGGTTTATGTGCAGTTGCCACTGGTAGCTGGTCTGCTGAGAAAAGAATGACAATTTCTGTTTCCGAGGGAAGCATACGGGTTGGTTCTTTTTTTGGTGGATGTCTTTTTTGGGGTTTTTGTGGGGGGAGGTTAACTCTGTTTCTTCCTGCCCACTGAATATGATAATGTTGAAGGATACCTCTTGCATGGACAATCTATTCACTCCAGCCTGGTTCTAGCCTGATTTTTTACATAATAACAATGTCAGTAATGATGTTTGTGTAGGTGGCAGAAATATCCCTTAAAAACCCCCAGATTTAATATTTAAGCTGCTGGTTGCAATATGAGTGGACTTTGTTGGAGTGAGTAGTTGGAGTTCGTGATAGGAAGATTGGATTTCTGCTGTATTTCAGAACCTGTACATCAGAGTGGGTACGTTGTTCAGACCCCCACCACGTAACTCCTCGTGTGTCTCAGCATTCCTTGGCACGATCTCTGGGAGACATTTACTATGTTTTTCGATCTGTGGTGCATTAGAATAATTATGGCCTTTTTTTGGTAACTGTTGAGAACATCCTGTTCTTGATGAATTTCACTCAGCCACAGCTTGGATTTTAGAGAGACTGGAAATACATTTTCAAAAATTAAATGCAGTGACGTACGTTAATTCTCAGGCTGGATTAGGCACAGCCATACCTATTTTCAGTTGTGTCTATAGATTGAGCTAGCTGTGCAGTTTAGTGCATGGTGGTACTTAAATGTATAAACAGTGTCTGCTCTGTTTCGTGTTCCCTATTAACACAGACATTTTAGGAAGGTTTGAAAGTATTGTATTGCATTTACATAATAAAGATTTTATTTTATTTTTTTTTACAACTTAGATTAGTATACCATTCAGGTATGCCATAACTCCTCGATTTACTTTTCTTTAAAATTTTGCTGCTGTGATTTTGTTAAACAGTGTCTGCTAATGCTGCTTTGGTTTTTACGGTTTTATGCAAATGCCTTAAGAAAAGGCACCATTTTGGCAAGCTACTGTGTATTCCTAGATACAAAAGAGCTAATAGTTTCAATTTTTCTATCTCTGTGCCATTTATTGCTACAATGTTACTTTCCAGTTATTAAATTAGCAAGATGCTGGCTGAAGTGGATGTTTCTAATTTTAATATTTTACAAGCTGCAGTACACTGTCTCCAGTCTGATTTTTAACATCAGGTTAAATTCAAAGTTATATTAAAGTGTGATCTGACAGACGTTTAGGGCAGCGGTTGAGTTTGTGTAACTGGTGTGTTGGGCTGATCCCGCGCTTAGCGGTGGTGAAGGTTAGATAGGGGTTTTTTTTTGGCATTTGCACTAACGAAAATAGATCTTGGACGTCTTTCTTGTTGCTGCCGAAGTCGTTCTCCTGAATTCTGACAACACCCTGCACTTTCACTGCTTAGACTTGATCAACCCAGTTATTTTGGCAATGGGGATGCATTTTGAAGAGGTATTATAATTGTTTTAGAGAATCTAGTTAGTAAAGTTGGATCTTTGTCATGCAGAATTAGTATTTTTCAGAGCTACCTCTTTAGGTTAATTTGTACCCCTGGTCCTTGTGGAGCTGAAGAGCACATGTACCCTGGACTTGGTCAGGAACCTGGGCTTTAGGACTTGCTACTACTTTCAGTACCTGCCCTGTGGCTTCTGGAGGCAGCTTTTAACTCGTCTGCTGCACAGCTGTGTCAGCATAAAAATTTTTCATGCTGTCTTTTAGTTTATACATCTGATTAAACCCATTTTCCGGATATATGGATTTTTGAAACCCCTCTGGACCTTCACTGGGTTGATTCTGGTCTTTGGGGATTTGGCCTTCCTTCAGAGAAGGAGAGGGGTGCTCAGCTGTATGGCCTGAAAGTCTTTCCTTTTGTTGTAGGAAGCAAATTTTTCTGGTGTGGTTTTTTTTCTTTTTTTTTCAAGTGACTGAAAACTTCGGTGTTCTCTTTTGGATTTTCTATGCCTGGGATTTTTTATGGAACTCTGCTGACAGATGCTCCTTTTGAGCTGTGGAGCAGGTACAGCCCTGTCTTGTAAAGAGGCCTGTGTTTACTGATGGGTTCTTTAGGAACTTTTGACCTTTTGAGATTTTCAGCTTCTTGAATTTCTTTGTGTTTGGTTCAGTTACTGCTGCATGATGGATGCTCATTTAGCCATGTACATCCCTCCAGAGTGAACTCGGCAGTGTCTGTATGTGCAAGAAGCAGCACAGTGAAGTTTGGTCTTGAAGCTTTTATGAAATTGGGTTGCCCTCTCCATTTCGTAATTTACCCTAAGTAATTTGAGAAGTAAAGCAGAGAGTGTAAAACTACTGGTTTTATGAACTCATGCAGTATATTTAATTTTTTTATCTTTCTTGAGCAGAGTTTTTCATCTCCTTCCCTTCTCACAGACAGGTCATGAAAACAAATTTGCATTTAGGTGACTGGTCATAGATACATTGTCCAGTTACAAATGAGGCAATAAAACTATTTCTGCAATTTCATAGTGAATTGGCTTCATTTGTGTCTGTAATTATGCAAAATGGCGTTTGATTCAAAACCTGAAATATCGTAGAGAAGGACCCCATAGTCCCTTGTGACTTCCTCATTTGGTGAAGGTGGGGAGAGGATTGAAGTTACATGCTCCACATTGTCCAGCTTGCTTCCATCTAATTAATTTCTTTCTTTCTTTTTTAGTGATTCTCCTTTGCCTGTGTCATCGCGTGTCTGTTTTGTAAAGTTCCATGATCCGGACTCGGCAGTTGTGGCCCAGCATCTGACAAACACTGTATTCGTTGACAGAGCGTTGATAGTCGTACCATATGCAGAAGGTTTGTGAATTGTTTAATGGCCTATGAAGCCACCGTACGATGGCATTTTATTCCAGTATAGTTCACAAAAATGGGGATTAGTAAAATGTCAAGCATATAAGATATTACATTTTGAAACCCTTGGTATATTGCCATTGGCCCATGGATTAGATAATTATTTTTATCTGGTAACGGTGAATGAATGGAAAGTTTACCTCTTCCTGATTTTGTCTGTCTTTCAGTTTAGAATATTAACATTTTTGTTAGAATTATGTGCAAATTTTGCTCTTTATCAGTCTCAATGAGGCGTTTTCCTGAACAGACTTATGCAAACAGGTCAACATTTTAAGGAAATTTTCCCTTAATAATTAAGCGTTTGCCACTTTCATGTAGGCGTAAATCTCTTCATGAGAATGGTTTCTCCCTCCCTGAGAGTGCGTGGGAGAGTAGATGAATATTTCTTTGGGATCTGCTGCCACTGCGTTTGGCAGGAGCTTCCCTGAAAAGGCACTCACTCCTTGTGAAGTCCAGTATACCAAGGGTTTGAATAATTACACTTTAATTTGAAAGTGAGATCTTCCCAGAGGTGCCAAATTGGGCACTGGTACTAGTTTATTATTCCAAGTTTTCTTGTTCATCCTTGATATATTTTACAGAATTTCACTAAATAATAAATTCTTCTCTCTGTTATTTGTGTGTGTGATTTTTGTAGTGGAGAAGGCAAATGCAAAGCCCTTCCAGATGACTGAAAAACAGTGGGTCCTCTGCAGCTACAGGGGATTCTAGACATTAACTAAAGGCCAGCAAGCACTCAAGTCCCCAAGTGTTTTCCTGGTGTAACCACTTGTTAACTACATTTTCTCTTCTTCTTTTTATTTTTACATTTTAGGGTGTTACAGTAATTTGAAAGGCAATGAGCAGGGTTTTTGGAACTTACCTTAGAAACAAAGTGCTGAGAAGACACCTCTTCTTACAGAAGTCTTATTAAACTCTTCTAGACTTGCTTTAGAAGTAATTGATTTCCATTGTACTGTTTCTTGCTTTACTTCTGAAATAATGGCATTTCCCAGATCTCTTGAAAGAAATAAAATCTCTGTAGATTAAGTCATACTACAGTAATAAATTTGGTACGTGGCCTGGGTTCAGAGCTATAATCTAGACACTGCAATGCTGTAGGCTGTCTTTTGAGGCCCGGGGAGCTGTCTTACCTTTGTATTCCTTAAACTTAAAAAAGATACGAAAACTTAATTTTTGGAATGTAGGAATCTGCAGCATGACCTTTGATTGAGAGGTGCTGCTGTCTGGGAGCTGTACAGAGCACATTCTGAAATTGCCACTGAGTTACTGCTTCTGCTGTCGCTAGTTTAGGGTTCGTAGCGGAGTAGAAAGGCATCGTGTCCTCGTCTTTGCCTTAAAGCATGACGTGGAACAGTCCCTCCGAGTTAGCGCTAAGAGATTCGCCAAGGCCCATGGTGAAAGAAACGAATGTTTAACTTTTCCAACGAGGATAAAAAAGGTTTTTCTCTTTGTCAGTCCGACTTTGTCCATTGTGCTTGATGGTGGATAAATCTGGCGCATAGAGAAAGCTGCCCAGTAGTTACGGTTCAGATGGCGTATCGAAAGCAAAATTAATATAAGTAGAATATTCTAATGGGCCTGTTTAAATCAAGGAGTTCCTCATGGACTGTTTCCTGCGGTGTCCTTAGTGGTTCCGAATGTTGATGGTTTTGGCACAATGATGTAGTGTATCATAGCCAATGACTTTATGCCCCAGGGTGTGTAACCACACGCGTTTGTCCCCGAGCTGGAGTAGAGTTTCCCCTGCGAAGGCAAAGCGCCAGGGTCCCAATTCAACAAGCTGTTTAAGCACGATACAGCAAGATTCTTAAAACCCTAGTGCAATTGCTCGTGTGCTTAAAGCCAGGCATATGCTTAACTACTGTGCTGAACTGGGCCCTTTTATCTCTTATTTTCTATTGTGATAATTCTGTCTTAATATTGCCTGTCACTAAAGCAAATGTTTGTTATCTGTTTAGTGCAATAATTATCCCCTATATCACAAGCGCACTCCAGTTTTAGCACACACAGACATTTTGCTGTTGGCTGTTGCTTTGTGTTATAGAGCTATACACAAAGTCTACGGTAAGGCTTAGTATTTGTAATTTTCACTGTGATATTCCTAGATTTGGAAGGAACTCTAAGGTTAAAGGTGGCTGGGGGGGGTATTTAGGTTCTTTGGTTAATGTTTGTTTCTTTTGTCTGTTTCTTTTTCTTTCATTTCTACACATTCATGCAGTATTTCATGGTTCTAACAAAGCAGCAGTAAAAAAAGCTCTTGAAGCATGAAAATTAACTGGTGAGGGGCCTCATTGCTTTTTTTAAAATTGTAGTTTATTTATTTCTAAATACTTTTTTAAAAAACGATCAGAGGATCAGATGCATGATTTTTTTAATGGATGCAGATCTTCTATGAGGTGTCTCAAGATAAGTCTGAGGATTTGTATTTAGATGCCAGAAATGTTGTAGTTGCACTAATTTGAAATGTTTAGCTATAATTTATAAATATCCTCTGAGACATAATTTTGCATGCAAAATTACCCCATAATCTCTCTGTAGGTATGTTAATATATTTATGCATTGATGCCCTTTATCTAAATGACCTTTTTCCCCCCCTCTCCCTCCATAACTTTTGGTATCTAAATTGATGACAGCTCAATGACACAAGCAAGATAACAGTGCTGTGTATTATACATTTGTTTATATTATCGGCACTTCTCAGTATAGGTGGAAGGAACCATTACCTTTATTTAACAGTGGTTTTTCTTTTTTGTTGTTGTGTTTTACAGTTCTTTTCCCTGGTTCAGCCTGAACTATATACCAGGCCCTGCTGAAAATACCACCCAACAGTTTTCTTCTGCAGCTTATCCAGTTTCTCTTAAGTGCCCTGTACATATTGTATGTTTTATGATGAGATGCAGTTTCTTAATATGTATTACAGAAACACTACTGGTATTTGCAAATATATAGTAAAATTGTTTTATTGAACTCTCATTTTGGGGGCTTGGGCACATTAACAAATTAATCCATCTGTATAGGGCTTTTGCTGTTGGATAGAATAAAAACACCTACACAATTACTTGTTTCGTAGTAGGGCCCTTAAAATTCTCTGTGCAGAGCAGGCAGTGAAATAAGACGCTTGTCTTAGTTGGCTGCAAGATTTTGGGCCAGAAGTTTCTTCTGCAGTGGCAGTGTGTAGCAGCATTCTTGGTACAATAAGCACGGCACATATTGGAACAATTGCATTTTACTGCACAGGTAAGGAATGTGCCGCAGTATCTGTATGTTTGCACCCCTCCAGCCACAGACACACAGACACAGCGCGTATTTGAAGATCTGCAGAGACTTTGCATTTTCATTTGACAAGTCAGCAAAAGCCCTACGCTTGATTCAACCAAAAAAAAAAAAAAATATTTCCATACCTTCTCTTTTAAGTTTTACAAAATTTATGTGGTAGGTGTAAAAGAAAACATAGTGAACTGTACCATATTATTAACCCCTAAATCAAACTTTTTTTGTCTTGTGTATCTTGATTTTTCTGTGTGCTTTATAGTGAAGCAGCCGACACGAGTCGTTGTTCATAAAACAGCTTTTGAAAGTTGAGAGCACACCCCTGGAGAACCGACTGTGCTTGCTTACGTTTGGTTCATGACTTAAAAATCGAGTACAGGTGATGAAATCTTGGCAGTGTTAACAAAAAAGTAGTGTGTATTGTGCTATTTTTTTGCTCTAGAAACTTAACCATTTGTAGAGAAAAAGGAACAGTCAAATTTTCACCCATTGAAGTTTCATTCTGACAAAAAAAAAAAAAAATTAATGATAAATATTAATAGACATCAAGCTTTGTATTTTAGCCAACATAAGTACTTTCAACAAACTCAGGTGGTGTATCAGGGAGACATTTTCTGGGTGTATTTGTGTATTTTCTGCCTCTGGAAAGGAATGCGCTCTAATGCCAGGCTGTTTCTCTGCAGGAGTTATTCCTGATGAGACTAAGGCTTTGTCTCTCTTGGCACCAGCTAACGCCGTGGCAGGTCTGCTGCCCGGGGGGGGACTCCTGCCCACTCCCAACCCACTCTCTCAGGTAGGTTTGCCTCTCGGAGTCGAGGGAAACCATTCCGTGTTTTCTCTTGCCTTTTAACTTACTTTCTGTTGGTTGTTTTTCTCAGGACAAATAGACTGAGGTGCTAATGCTATTCCTAGAAAGTTTGAATTGATGTTTCTTGATTGATTCTTACAGCTCTCTGATACAAGTTGTGGCAGAACGGTGTTAATTTATTACATGGGATGCTTTGCTTTCCCTAATATGAGGCTCCTCGTATCTCGGGGGTCCTGTGTTTTTCTCTCTCCTCTCTCTTTTATCCATTGTACGCCCACAGACAGATGTGACAAGCAGTAGAGATCTCATAGATTTTAAATTCGTGCAGTTGAAGGAGTTGATGTGCTGTGGAGATACCTCCCTTAATACTCCAACCAAGGGGAAAAACTTGCAGCCTGTATTCCTTTCTTTTCTAAATACACAAGAATTCAGGCAGAAGATGAACAGTAAGAATAATACAGTGTGGGAAAAGTTTCAGTCAAAGCACATACCTTACTAGAGAACAAAGAATCAGGAAAATTAACAAGACTAAAGCTTCATTCATTCTGCAGTTCTCAGATCTACTTCTTGTGCTTGCCTCTTCTTTGTGTATCTTCTGTTATGATTTGTGATTGCATGAAACATACTTGCCGTTGAGTTGTTCAGAAGGTCTCTTTAACCCAATGTAGAAGGAAAAGTCGGAAGTTTAACTTTGAAACTCAAGGAAAGGGATGGAAGAAACAAATACAATCTTAAAGATTTCTTTCACCAAAAACTGTATGTATGTAAAGTCCTGAAAATGGTTGTGGAACCGTCTTAATTTTAGTTCTGTCAGTGAATCCCAGCCTACTCCCAATCTGCTTAATGGTAGAATTTATTTAACTCTTCCATTTATGGTCATTCTTTTCAAAGATTGTTGTTTAGCTCCTTTTGACTTAATTGGAGTCGAGCATTTAGCTCAGTAAAAACGCATTGAGCTGTGGTTTTTGTTCACAAAATCAGCGTGAGGGGATGTGGCTGTTTCTTTTGGGGCAGCAGGGAGAAGCCTGTGCTGTTTCAGGAGCTCAGTGAACTCAAGCTCACTGGCAAAGAGTGGAAGGTTCCTGGCTCTTGACTACGTGCTTTTGTGCTGGCTCTGGAGCAACTCGGGTCCCTTGGTGTTGTGTTAGCTCAGTGCAGCCCGCACAAAAATACGTTTTTTGACGACTCAGTGAGCAGACAGTGAGAAGGAAGAAAGGGAGAGCAAGACCTCAGCAGCAGCAGAGCATAAAATTAACATAAAGTCACGGGGATTTTAGCACAGGCTGTGTTTTGTTTCAGTGTATGGTTTGATTGTCTCACTTCAGATGGCTAAAAAATGAGGTTCTTCTATAAGGCGTTTAGGTTAATTTAAGGAATTCAGACCTATGCTGTCATTCTACTTTTTAGTCCAGTAGCTTTTTGACCCATTTCCCAATTCCAACCAAATTTAAGAGATTTGCAGAGATACAATAATATTACATTGTCTTTTAACATAAATGATGTTAACTTCAACCCTAAGTTGATTCAGATGTATGGGAGTTGGCTCAGAAACTTGTAATGAATTTTCATTTTAACACCTGAAAATAATTTCATTTTAAGCTATTTCTTGAATGTAGTCTTTTGGGTTTTTTTTCCCTACCCATTGGGATGCAGAGGAAACAGAATTTCATTTTAGAATATTTATAGGGAAAAAAATATCTTTCATGTAATGAACTTCAGAATATCTGAATAGGGAAACCTGAAATACTCTTGCTAACTTTAGTATAATGTTTTCTGTAGCTGGAAACCTAAGTAAAACCTAAGTTTCCCCATGTCTAATGCTTGGGAATCTTGATCTCAGCACTTTTTATCCAATGAAGATGACTTTTTGTCTAATTGCTGTTCTCCTTACAGATCGGTGCTGTCCCTTTAGCTGCTTTAGGAGCTCCTGCTCTCGATCCTGCCCTGGCTGCTCTCGGGCTTCCTGGAGCAAACTTAAACTCTCAGGTACCTCACCCAGTCTGCAGTTTCTCAGCATTCAGAAGTATATTAAATATATATATATTTATATATATTTATTAAATATATATTCCAGCAGGCTGAAGAGCTGGAAATACTATACTTGGGTCTGAAGAAGTGTTACAAAAATACTACTTTTTATTACAAGCTTGGCTCAGTGTAGCCTGCACAGGTGGCTGGTGCTTTGAACTTCTGAGATTTTTAAATAGAATTATGTTTTTGGGAGTAGCAGGTTTACATAGGAACACTTTTCTTTTGCTACGCTCTTTTCTGTATTTCAAGTATTTTTCATTTGTATTGGTTTAACAGCCACTGTCTGAAAAACCTAGTGATTTGGAATAAATAGTATCTGCGGGAGTATCAAATTAAATGCAGGAAAGACCTAAAAATAATTTGGGACTAGTAATGAAGTGTTTCAGATATGCTCATTATCGAGTGCTGAATCTGTTCTGTACTTACAGTAAAAGAAAAATTGTTTGATGAAAACATGGAGGAGACTTTATTAGACTGTAGTCTTTTAAAATGAATAAAAAAAGATTTAAATACTAAGTACTAGTAGAATATTGAGTTAATATTTAAGACAAGAACCAAATACTGTACAGAGAACATGTGTTACAAGAAGTAATAATTAAATGCATTGCTAAGAAATCCGTCATTTAGCATTCTGTGTATGCATGGCATGTGTAGTAACAAGCAAATAATGGTGATAAAGAAGTAAAAAATTTAAAAAATCATCCTAAACACATATTAGAAAAATGTAAATGTAATGTGATGAAGGGTTGTTTCCTTTGTCCATTAAGGGAGCTGATTGCAACAAACTGTTAGGATTCAGCACACGGTTGCCTCTGGATAAAGAAAATTGGTGGAGACTAAACATTCTGCTGTTAATACCCCACTGGCACAGGAGGTGGCCAGTTACAATAATCTCTGGATTTGCCTCAGAGCTGTAAAACATATTTTTGGTGGGATTCTTAGAGTAAAGAAGCTTTTGGTTTTTGTTTATATATTGACATTGAGGACTGTCCATAGGCAGGCAACTGGGTTCTCTAATGAGGTCTCTGTTCTCTTGAAGGAACAGAGAAATAACCTGTAAATTTATTTTAAAGTGCTTTAATTCTGCCCAGGAAAGGGCCAATGTTTGGCCACCATGGGGAAAAAAGGTACCAGAGCACAACCGAAAGGTGAAATTCTCACCCTCAGCAAATCTACAAATTTGAAAACAGAACAATATGCCTTTTGTCTGTACCTTCTTTGGGGTGTGGGGTTTGTTTTATGGGGAGTTTTTTTTATCTATGGAGACCTTTTACTGTAGCTGTTGCCAAGGAAGAGAATCTCCTTAAGCATACGCATCTCCCAACATGGCTTTAACTTCTTTTTTTTTTTTCCCCTCACAGTCTCTTGCAGCAGATCAACTACTAAAACTTATGAGCACAGTGGATCCAAAGTAAGTATTTACAAATATTTACAAATATTTATATTGCAATATACTCAATCTCAGGAATATCTATTGGGATTCACTATCCAGTCTTTGTCCTGCTGGGTCTGACTAAGGTTGGAGAAAAACAGTGTCCTGGGGATCTTGTGCAGACACTTTTTACTGTGGTAGAGAGAAGAAGCAGGTACCGTGGTCCTGAAGGGCCATGCCCATGGCAGGGGCTGGACGAGGGGACCTCTAAAGGTCCCTCCCCACCCAAAACATTCCGTAATCCTGTGGCTGAGAAAGAGCCAAGACCAGCAACTGGTGTAAAAGCCAACAATAAAAGAGTCTATTTACGTTACAGCCATCAGGAGATAATAAAAGCCAACATGTCTTATTACGTGGTAGAAAAAGGGAGCAAAAAGCAGTAGCGTGAGTATTTGCTAGTTTTTATTTCAGTATTCAGAAAAAGGATAAATTTATTCAAAATATTACGGCATGGGGACAGCAAGTAGGGAAGGGTGGTAGCACTTCATGTATTCATGTGCCATTAAGCTCTTGATGAGGTTGGAGCAGGATGGTGAAGAAAACATGTGCCATAGGGAAACAGCTGTTGGACAGATTAGTAGATGAAAAGTGCAGTAAATGCAAAGAAACCGCTTCTGCCTTAGAAAGCCTTGGGGCTGCTAATTGCAGGGAGCTTTGGGGAGAATTCTTTCAACTCTGGGCTTGGGGAAGGTTTGTCAATGTGCACTTCTGCTGCTGGATTGGCTAAATAGATCTTTCCTGCTATTTACAGTTTACTGGAATTCTGAGAGCTGTACGTGCAGGTGTCTTGTGACACCGTTCCCACATCTTACACTTACTCTGTTATCTGAATGGAGTTGAAACACAGGCAGATCCTGATTCCCTTGGATCAGCTGCTTTGAACAGGCTGCAAATCTATTTCTTTGATTCCTCAACACTGAATTGCTGTAATCCTTTTTCATCTGCCAGGTTGAACCATGTTGCTGCAGGCCTTGTCTCACCCAGTCTGAAGTCAGATACCTCCAGTAAAGAAATCGAAGAAGCTATGAAAAGAGTCCGAGAAGCACAGTCACTAATCTCTGCTGCTATAGAGCCCGGTGAGTTTAACTCCTACAGTAGGATTTAAATCCTAGAATCCAATTCACGATGGAGTTTTGATGTACGTGATAAAAGTTAATGGTCTGCAAAATACTGGCTTAATGCTTTCATGTTTTATAGGGACTTAATTTATAGTTGACAGCTTTTTAATTGTCCTGCAGCGTGAACACTGTGTGTGTGCTGCAGAACGATGAAGGAATTTACTCATCTGTTGTGTTTTTCCCAAAATTCACTTGATTTGAAGATTGCAAAATGCTTGAGCTTCCCCTGGTGGAAGTTCATACTGGAGATCTGATTGGAAGCAGCAAGTGGCTTAACCACTTGCCATCCTAGTGGTGTTTGTTCTTGGGGATGATTTTCTTTTATTGGCATTCCTAATCTTTGGAAGTTTGTAAATAATTCTTTGGTTTTGTAGTTTATTTCAGTAGATTTTAGTTTAGAATAAATTGCAGCAGTTCATCCACAGATCTCAGAGCCACCGAAGTAACTTGCAGCACTGGAAATAGAGTTTTGCAGCCTCCTGATGGTTCTCAGGAAAGAATAGAGCTCCTGTTCTTTTACTCTACTGGAAAAATGTGCTGATTGTTTTGCTTTTTGTGGGAAATTCAAAACAGTAATTTGAGAGATTCTTTAGCCCTTTGCAAAACAGCAGAGATGCTGAGATTTTCCCAAGACCTCCCCTTGCCCTGCAGCTGTCACCTTGCAACTAACTTAAATTTAACGTTTTCTGCACTTTGACTTCTCCAGTTTTGCATAAAACTTTCTGTTGGTTTTATGCCATGTACACGCCTGTGTCACATGTTTGTACTTTGTGTCATCTTTGGAGGAAAAGGACAGATAAGCCTTAATTTCAAATGTCAAAATATTCCTTAGGTTTTCCTTATCTTATGAATATCTAGCGTGAAGCTCAACTTCCTTTCCTTTATAAAATCTTCTTGAATGCTAAAGTAACATTGGGGGTTTTCAACTGTTCTTTTCCTTTTTTAACTCCAGACAAAAAAGATGAGAAACGAAGGCATTCGAGGTCAAGGTCACGCTCAAGGAGGAGGAGGACACCTTCTTCATCTAGACACAGGTAGTTGCCTTATTTGCTTTAAGGAAAGAAACAACAAAAAGGCATAGCTGAAACAATTCCTTCAAAAATACTTCTTGAAGTGACACTCCTCTCCTGGTGGAGGAACGGAAACAGTGTGAGGAAAGCTGTGATTTGGCTGGAGTGCGGGATGGAGCCTCCCTCTGCTTTTGTAGGAAGGGTGGGAGAGAGGGGAGAGCAAAAAATACCTCAGGAATAGCTTAAACTGCAGCAGAAAGAACTTGGGGACGCCTACTCCTACCTAGCAGTGTTTGGACTCTGGTTTTATTTAACAATAAATTGTTTCTCGTGTCAGATAAGAAACACCTTACACAGAGGCTCGTTTGCTAATTATAATTTGTGTATCAAAATTTCCTGTATTTGCCTCCCCTGTGCCATGTGTTCCCGGCAGACGGTCGAGAAGCAGATCGAGGAGAAGGTCCCACTCAAAGTCGAGGAGCAGGAGGCGATCTAAAAGCCCCAGGCGGAGGAGGTCTCACTCCAGAGAGAGGAGCAGAAGGTCGAGGAGCACATCCAAAACCAGGTAACTGCGTCAGTACATCTCTGCTCTTTGCTAGAGATTAAACTATTACATTAACTTAAAAAAAAAAAACAAACAAAAACACTGGGGCAGAATGAACTGGTGGCTCTTTTTAAAGTCAAAGTCTCTTGTAATGTCTTATAGAATGATATAAATGGTATGTCTTTGGAAAACAGGAGCTGCGAGCATCCACACTTGCAGATATCTGTATGCAGAAGCTACAAATGAGCTGTTCTTTTATTTTGTTGTAGATAATTGTAATTTTTGTTTCCACTGAAACAATGTGACTGGCCCCAGAAATACTGAGCAGCATACTATCCAGTGTAGTCACTTCATTCCTTTCCCTGCGTAGCAAAAGTAGCGAATGCTGTTTTGACTAGTTTGAAAATCAAACTTAACATCTGTATTTTACTAAAAGGGATAAAAAGAAGGAAGAGAAAGAGAAGAAACGTTCTAAAACTCCTCCCAAAAGCTACAGCACAACCAGGCGATCGAGAAGCACAAGCAGGTATGGAAACACGGCCGGTTCCCTCCATCTCTGCTTCCAGCAGGCAATGGCCACTGTCACCGAGCAGTCTCGTGTGTCACGGGACCGTGACCCAGCTGGGAATATATTGGCTGCACACACAAATGAGTGAACACTCTCTGCCTGGGTCTACAGGATGCTTTATTTTTCCCCTGATGCTGTAATTTTCTGGAGGAAGAGTTTCTACTTGCTCTGTATCAAAGAGTGTGATGCTTTGAGGTCACTGTTCAACTCTTTCCCGATTTATGGAACGAATACATGCAAAACATGTTATTCTTTTTTAAGACTTTTCTAAAATTAACTTGCAATATTAACAAGAACAAGCTGTTTCGTTTCTATTTGCAAGAAGAACCAGTGTCCCTAACACAGCGTGAGCTCGGCAGCTTGTTCCTGAGGGTGGAGGTGGAACAGGGAAGAACTTGCTCTGCTGATCAGCAGCTGGGGGGCGGGATTTTCAGCACTTTCAAGAGTAAATATCCATTTGGAGTTCTGTGTATTTGCTGCCTTCTGAGCCCTGCTGGGCTTGGAGCCAGAGGGAATCACAGAAAGGTTTGGGTGGGAAGGGACCTTAAAGATCATCGAGTTCCACCCCCTGCCCTGGGCAGGGACACCTCCCACCAGACCAGGTTGCCCAAAGCCCCATACAGCCTGGTCTTGAGTATGTGTAGCTTTAAAAACAAAACAAACAAAAAGCCAAAAAAAAACTTTCCTCACTTTTTCCTGCAGGGAAAGACGACGTAGGAGAAGCAGGAGCGGATCCCGGTCGCCTAAAAAACCCAGGTCTCCTAAAAGGAAAATGTCCCGGTCCCCATCGCCAAGAAGGTCAGTTGAGCCTTTTGGCTAAAAAAAAAATAGTAATAATAAAGGTGTCTGGGTGGGAAATTCCCAAGGAGTGAGCTCTGGCCACAGTCACGGTGGGGATCGTTGGAACATGGGGTGTGTTTGGTGCTTGGCTTAAACCCAGGCGTGGGTTGACTTGAGAGAGGAGGTGGATCTCTGCTGCTGCTTTTGGTGCCATTTAATGTGTTTTGAGCACAGAACTGCTCTGGGAATACCCAAAAACTCCAAACCTGGGGTATGCCAGGGCTGAGGAGAGACCTGGAGTTCCCAGCCCGTTGGCTCTCTGTGACAGGAGTCACCTGGGCATTTGGTGATCCTCAAACTGGAGCTGCTCCTTCATCAGACCCTCTAGAGCTGATGGGCTTGCCAGGCTCTTACCCTGGTGGTGTGTTCCATCCAGACCTAAGAAATGAGGTTTTTTGGTTATTCTCTGAAAGCCCGTGGTGTGTTGTAGTTGCACAGAGCTCGTTCTCCCTTTGGGTGTGTAATTTTGGGTAAGGTCAGGATGTGGTCTGTGTTCCAGTTCCAGAGTGGCGAGGTCGCGCTGTTCATTCTTTCTGTGCTTTTCCCATTGCAGACATAAAAAGGAAAAAAAGAAGGATAAAGACAAGGAGAGGAGTCGAGATGAGAGGGAGCGGTCAACCAGCAAGAAAAAGAAGAGCAAAGACAAGGAGAAGGATCGGGAACGGAAATCCGAGAGCGACAAAGACGTGAAAGTATGTTTAAAACCCTCCTTAGCCACGCGGCCTGGGCTGTCCCGTTACCCCGGAACCGGGGCTTTGAGAGCAAGTTTTACCTTTTGTTTTTTATCTCGGCAAAGCAGGTCACAAGGGATTACGACGAAGAAGAGCAAGGGTATGACAGCGAGAAGGAGAAAAAGGAGGAAAAGAAAATGGCGGATTCTTCTTCCCCGAAAGGAAAGGAGTCCGGGGCCGAGAAAGGGAGCGGGGATTCCGCCCGGGAATCCAAAGTGAACGGGGACGATCACCACGAGGAGGACATGGACATGAGTGACTGAGCCCTGTCCCCGCAGCCGGCGCCGCGGTCGGTGTCATTCCTCTGTCATTCTTTTATGCTGTACCTGTTAATCCTCAATTAGATGTATGATAACAGCTCTGCGCTACGCCCCGTTTGTAAATCCCCCCCCCTCCCCCCCCTACTAACTCCCCCCCAGAAGCTTCCTGGAGGGGTGAGCAGCCTCCTGGCAGCCCCAGGGGTGGCGGAGCCCGGCCGTCGCGGTGTAATTTCGGCGAAGGAAGCGCTGCATGTGTCTCCAGCGGGCAGGGGCCGGGCGGCGTGTGGCCCCCGGTGACCCAGCTCACCCCCGTAGCGTCCCCCACCCCCCCCCCCGCAGACCTCCTCCGGGGCACAAACAGCCTCCCCGTGCCCGGTCCTGCCGCTCCGGGGGGACCTACTTAAGGGTCTTAAGTGTGACTACACAAAAAAAAAAAAACAAAAAAAAAAAAAAAAACAAACCTGACAGTACATCTGAAAACGAGCGTCCCGATCCTTCCGATCGTCCTCATCCTCCTGATCTAGGTAGTTCTTGGTTTCTGTTGTATTTTTTTAAGCCATGTGGCTGGGGTTGCTTGGTTTTGTTTTTTCTGGTTTCGGTTGGCTTTTGACAAGAGTTAAAATGCACTAACCTTTTTGAGGGCTTTTGTTGTTGTCGTTGGGTTTTATTTTTATTTTTTTAAAAAAAAAAAAAATCCGTTCCAGTCCATCTCAGGCGAGGTGTGGTGGTTCCCCAGCCTCGGGAGGGGACAGACTCCACCTGATCGGCGCCCGGTGACGGACGGTCGGTGCGGTTTCCCCGGCGCAGGCGGTTTGATTTCGTTGCAGAAAAGGGTAGTGCATTTTAAACCTGACCTTCCTCCGCTTTCCAAAGCAGGTCGACTTGATAATGTACTTTTTACTTGATCTCAAGTTGTATAAACTAATAAATTTGTGTTTGCTGTCACTGCAGTAGTAGCCTCATGCGCACGGTGAGCCCACCTTCTCCGCAGAGTAGTTAGAGAAGCCGTTTCCTCCCTCGTGCCCCTTCCAGAGCTTTTACTTTTGTGCAGGTAAAAGAAAAAAAACAACCCCGAGCCGAGCGTGGGCTGGGTCTGTGCCATGTCGATGTACAGTTTCTGAAATTGTTTTACAGAACTTTGATAATAAAACCCTTAAACTCACAGTCGTGTCGCTGGAAACCTCTGCTGGTGTTTGTTTGCACCCCGGAACTTAGGAAACTTCACCTCCCTCCCTCAGAGCCTGCCTTTTTTTACTCATCCCACCCATTTTTAAGGTGACTTAAGGTAAGGACTTGGTCTCTTCAAAGCCTGGAGGTGAGAGCTGAGGAGGTGCCCTTGCAGCTCCTTAGGGTAACTAACAAATTACTTTAATTTGGGGGAATGAAGGGAATGAGCTTAAGTCTTCTAAGTCTTCTTCAATCTTATAGCAGTAGAGCAGATCTGGGGTGGTGGGGTCCCACCAGTCCCCCCCCCATTCCTCAAGGGCTGCCTGTAATTAAATTTAGGTTGTTTTGAGTTGATTTTACTGGGGTGTGTTCTGCCGCCCACTGCTGAGCCCAGACACAGGAGGAAGGTGTATGGTTTCACACCACATCTGCTTATTAATATTATTAATAATTAATCACTGTCCATCCCCTTGGATTATCACCCCCCAGGGGAAGGGGGTGCCTGGGATGAGATGTCACCTTTCCTGGGCTGCAGACACCCCCCTGGGACCTGGGGAGGAGCTGCTGCTCCCAGCTCTGGGTACAGCACCTCCCACGGTAGGTAGAACTTTATTTTAGTAATTAGAAGGTGGTTTGCTAATTACTGCAGAGCGTAGGGCTCTGGTCCCTTGTGGTGAGCCCCCTCCCCAAGCCACAGGACCCCCCCAGGGGAGTGATTTTAAGTCAAAGACCCAAACCCCACAAATCTAAAACCACCTCCTTCCAGCCAAACTGAAACTTTACTTTCAGGTTTAGGTCTCTGAGTTGTCCCCGATTCCTCTGAGACGCTGCTCTTACAGCCAACGGTCACAACTTCTTGTTTAAATGAGCGTAGTTGTGGATTTTAAGATAAAATTTGTGTAATTCCTGACCTGGAAAGGTTTGTTTCCTCCCTCCCTCCCAGGCGGCTGCTTCTAAACTCTGACCCCTCAGCTCCCGGCCACCGTCCACGGCCTTCCTCCTCACCCTGGAGCTTCACAGAGGGCAAAGAACAGTCTAGAATGAAAATGCAGGATTTTATTTTTAAAAATGACCAGTAAAATGCCCTTGAAGGACGCAGCAGGGTGAGCTCAGCCCCCGGGATCCAACCCCTGCCCAGAGACACGTTCCCCCCTCCCCGCAAATACCCCCTGAACCCGGTGGTGACAGCGGGGCTGAACAGAATCAAAGAGCACGGTTTGGTCTTTATTCTAACGAATGATACAACCAAAAATTCCTATTAGTGAAGGGCAGTTAAAAACATGGACCAGTAAAATGCAAAAGAAAAACCCCAAAAACAAACCCAAAAGCCAACAAACCATACAAAAAGCAGGAGACTCCTTAGCACGGATGAACCAACACCCTCCCCTTCCCGGGAGTTACAGGTCAAGAACAAATACATAAAACAACCCCAAAGCAGACAGTGGCTTTGAACATCACCCTGGGCAGGGGGGGGTTCCAGCACAGACCCCCCCCCAGAGGGGGTTTTGTAACGGGGAATGGTGTGGGGGGTGTGCACGGGCCGGGACAGCAGCTCCTGGGGAGGGGGGGAAGGAAACACTTTCCCTTTTTGCCACAACCCAAAGCAGTGGTTTGGAAGATCAGGAAACCCGCTGGGTAAAGGAACAACCCCAGGAATTCTTTTGCAACCATTTCTTATTTGAGTTTACCAAAATTAATGGCTGGGTTTTAATAGTCATTAAAAAAAAAAAACAAAAACCAACCCACAAACAAACACCTTCACGGCCATCGGGGGGAAAAAATAAGTAGTGAGAGTGAAAAGAATTGGTGGCCAAACTCTGAGATGAGGTGGCCTCTCCCGAACGCTGGCAGCGAGGGTTTCCCCACCTCGGCCACCACGGGGACAAGAGCAGCTTCAACACGTGGGTCTGACCTTTCCCACGGTGTCCTGGGGCCAGGACAGTCCCCACACCCACGAAGGGTCAAGGGTGTCCCCAACATGGTCTCAAGGAGAAGATAAGGAGGGGGGGAAACAAAAAATTAAGTTTCTCTAGGTCAATCCTGCTAGAAAACATGGATTTCCAGCAGGGATGTGGGGAGGAGGTGGGGGGTGAAGGGCTCCCTCTGGGCCGGGAACACTTCTCCCTCCCACGGAGCATCCAGAGCCACAAAAAAACACACTTTGTGTCCCTACAGCACAAAAACCTCGCAAGAGAAACAAGGGCTACTGAGTAAGACATGAACGTCAGCGTGGAGAGCCACCACTACGGAATGGCACCAGTACAGCCAGGCTGCTGGGACACCCCGAGGGCATCATCTCGGGTCCCCGGGGTCGGCTCAGCCCAACGCCCCTCCGGCTCCCGAGGATCCATCAGGAACCTGCCCCTTTCCAAACTCGTCCCTGGGAATGTTGTGGGCAGAAAACACATCACCAACAGCCGGAGGGAAAGGACTCGAGGAACAGCTTCATGGGGCTGTCACAGGAATTTGGGAATAGTCACCGAGCAGAGGGGACAAAGTGGTGGGAGCCAGGTCCTCAGGGAGAAGAACAGAAACAGCGGGGTACACTCACCCAAAGAATGCAAAAAGACCACCAAAGTCCCCCAAATCCGTGTCTACCCTTCTCTGCTGACACTCCCAAATGAAAGCAAGCCCTAGTGTACACCAACCCGCTACTAAAAGTTCCTGCAAATCTTCAAAAGTATCAAAAGTCAGTGGTTGTGTACTCACGAGGGGTAAAAAAAACCCCACAAAACCTGCAGCTGGAGCCCGGGGAATCCAGGCAGAAGCTCCAGGACCCTCGGGGGCTGGGTCAGACGCCCCCTCCCACAGCAGGAGGCAGGGAGACACAGAACCCCCCCTTCGCACCCGAGGCTCCACAAAAAGCTCTTATTTTTATTTTTAAAGCCTGGAAAATCCAGTCCATCCCTGTCGGGTCCTTGGACACAGGAATTTAAACAACCAAAAAACACAAAGAAATACGAAACGTGTGGTTTTTTCCCTGTAACACTAAGAAATAAGGATTTCTGACGCTCCCCTTCTGCAGAAAGGCGGGGGGTTCCCCAGCACCCGGCAGAAGACCTGGTCCCAGGTGGGAAAAACCCAGCTTTGGCCCCACCGACACCAAGTGCCAACCTCCAGCACCCCGAGGGTGACTCCATCCTGACACTCAGCCCCCATCGTGGCTGCTCCAGGTGGGTGTCCTTATCCCACTCACGTGAAACGCCTGGGGAACTCATCATCACTTGGGAGACCAAGTTCTATCATTCCCAGGGGAGACCTTCCACAGCTGCTGCCGATACGGTACCTCAAAGTGATCACAGCTCTACGCTTCCCTTTGCTCCATCAACCCCCCACCTACAGTTTTATTTTGGGTTTGATTCCGAGTGGATTTGGACGAGAGCCCGCAGTGCCAGCCCCCCCTCACCCATCCCACTCCAGCTCCACGGGGAGCCTGAGGAGCATCAACCCCGGCTTTGGGTCCATCGGGACTTTGCTGACCTTCCCCTGGTTCCATAGATCCCGTGGTTCCATCCAGCAGTTCCCTCTTCTCCAGAGCAGCCCCTGGGGGGTCACACAGATGATTCCAGAGGTTTCCACAAGAACATCTGCTTCAGCTGGGTGTTTCCATGGTCCCTCCATGTGTCCATACGGCCACCTCCATCCACCCCCTGCAGGGTCGCTCCGCTTGGCTTCCTTCGCTAAGCGCCGGTGACAATCTTCGTTATAAAGTTTGATACTTAACTCTATTGTAATTTCCAGAAAAGAGAATTTTAACTACAGTGCACAAAGAATATAATTTTGAAAATATTTACATTATTTTTTTTTTGTACAATTACACCACAGCACTTTAATCTAAATTTCTTAATACAAACAAATAGCACCATTAGCCTTTTGCACAAGTTCTTCCCAACAGACCCAAGAGCTGGATTGCTGTCAACGAGGGGACCGGGACCACTTGGACCCAGAACAAGCTCGAGAGGGGGGAGCGCCGAAAGCCAGAACGCTACGAGGAAGGAAATTAATCTGGAAACTCCCTAAGCATCTGCAAATAAAAAAAAATCTTCCAAGGTGAGCCCCTATTCCGTGTGCGCTACAACGGAGCCAACTCCAAGAGAAACCTCCTCATCTGAAGATTTAACGCTCGAGCTCATGGTTTCAGTCGCTCTTTACCCGCACCCCGTGCCGAGCAGCAGGTAACCCCGGGGATGCTCAACCCTCACGGAGCAAGTCTCCCAAAGTGGAGGTGGAAAACAAAAAAGCAGGGACAAAGCGAGGATTCCCAGCCAGGGAAGCTCCGAGCACGACCAGGGACAGGGCAGGGCAGAGCCAAGGGGGCTGAGGAAGGGCCGGGGGAGGAAGAGCAGGGTCCGAGACACGGCCAGCACCACCACGGGTGGCTCTCGGGTGCTGGGGGGGTCCCCGACTCCCCGCAGAGCCAGCGCTGCCTCTGAACTCTACTGCGGGAGGAAAACGCAATGATTATTTTTTGTTTAATGGTTACCATTTGGTTCATTCCTCTACAGAAAACGCATTCCTTCTAATATACGTTCGACTAACATTCAAATTACTGAGCTATACAGAATGATACATAGTTTACAATTCAGGAAAACAAAGCTTGAAAGAATATAATATGGTCGTTTTAAGAGTGGCGGGGTGTTTCACCGGGCTAACATCCAGCTAAGACATCTCCACTTTGACGCTAATGGTCCAAGAGTGCTTTTTGTATCACCAAGAAATGTAGAAAAAATTTAAAAACGAATGCTAGTCCTCAGGGCTGTTGAGTGTTGTGGGGTGACCGAGGCGCCAGACCCCCTCGCTCGCAGCACTGGATGTAGAAAAAGGGTGAGGGAGACACGGGGAGACTCGCTGGAGACCAGGAACCACATCAGATGCCCGTTTCGGGGACTACAGCAGCCAGTCGACGCCTGTTCCCTTTTTCTTCTGGGTTGTTTAAGTTTATCCCTTTCTCTCCGAGCCACTTTCCCATCTCTGTCCGTGGGCCGTTGGCATCCCGTGGCTCTCGCCGCGGGAAGGCTGGTGCCGGTGCTCACCACGAGGTTCCAGTTGAGTTAGAGATCGGGGAAACGGCTGGGGTCCTCCTTGTAGTCGTCGGGAATAGTGAAGATGGAGTCGTCAAACTCGTCGTAACGGAACTCCTGGAACGTCACAGTGGCTGTGATGGTGGGAAATACAGGAATATCTAGGGAGGAGGCAAAAGGGAATGATGAGGAGCAAAGAAACAGAGGTTTATCAGCAGTTACCAACCACCACCCAAAGGTTTGTAGCTTCAGATTTGCTACAGCCACAGAGGCTTGTTTGGTACCTGCAGGCTGGTGATGCACAGCTCTTAAGGAGGAGGTGGATTAAAGCAAGGGATTTCAGAATTACACTCAGATACCCCCAGTGCAGAAACAATACCCAACTCAATACACCACTCAACATCTGTCAATATTACTAATTATAAAATTCTATGATTAATTCTGTGGGTTTCCTTTCCTGCCACAGACACCGAGGTGCTGTGAACACCCAGATTAATCTGTTAAAACAGAGGACGTTGGCCTGGGAGTGATACAAGATCAATGAACCTTGCCCCACGTAGGCTTCAGCTGAGCAAATCCACAGGAAAAAACAAGTCTTTTTAATGTTTGCTTTAAAACATAAGCCTTTTCCATTTTGAACTGAGGATTAACACTTCAGTTACCCCCACTAACCCACCCCCAATAGCTCAGGAGGCAGGACGTGGTCAGTTCAGAATCCCTGAGCTAAAGCAGTTTCCTGGGATGCAAGAAATCCTATAATGCTTAGAAAAGGCACCAGGAATTTTTGGCAGCTTAGGCTGTGATGATCTATACCACGAATAAACTACTTTATACATTTCCATGTTAGAAGTGTAATAGTTTTCTATTTACGCGTAAGTGAAAAATACATCACCAGTAATCCCTGAGGAAAAAGAAATATAAATAATGCTACAAAATACTTAACGGATGACCAAGATCATCCTTTAATGCAGGGATAATTCCGCATCTCCACATCCCTCAGAGCAAGACACTAGGAAAATGTAAAACACAGAGCTCTCTTCCTGACTGGACTATATTCACCTTTCAGCTCCAGATTTTCCATTAATGTCACTTCCACTAACTTAACTATTTCTCCTGAAATCTACCGCAGCACACTCTTAGGAAAGAGAGTTTGTTTCCAAAAACTCAGCACAGGTTTTGATCCTATCACCCCACTACAGCCGCACATTCTGGAAATACAAAGCCCCGAGAGCTGATCTCACCTAATTTTACAGGAAAGCCTGGTGGAAGCTTCATCTGAACAAATTCTCTAAGTTTGTTAAAGTGCTTGAAGGGTGCAATTACTTCTAAAACATTCAACAATCTGAAAAGGAAAACAGATTTCATTACAAAATTCATCTTTCAGGAGCTGTCCCCGTAGAAAAAGGTAAAAATGACCCAAAGAAGATGATAAAAAAGGAGCTGAAAAATTACATCATGCTTTATATACAACATCACAGCTATCTCCTTAGAGCTTCAGTACCAGAACCCTCACACACAGTTCTCAGTGCTCCACACTGTATTGCTACGTGTACAAATAAGTCCAAATAAAGATGGAAATACTGGGTTTTCTCCTCATTTTACACAGGAGATGGAAGCCACACCCTCTGCCCCGTGGGCATAAGGGACCCTGCGTGGCCTCTGGGGGTTCAGAGGACCTAACTTTGCGGTAAAACTCGTTACGGGCAAAACGGTTTCAGGATCCTGTGGAATGGGGCCTCGGGAGGAGTTAATGCTAAACCTGGTGAAACCTCTGCTCTTATCAGGCAAGATAAGCGCCGGGCTCTCCCAGTGACACCAGCACCGAGGGCTCCAAGGCAGGAAGAATTCCACAGTTGACAGCCCCGCTAAAACACCTCCCACACCGGAATATTCCCGGCCAGGAATTCCCACTTACGATTCAATTCCTAAGGGGAACTCCTGGCTCATGGCTATGGTGGCTTTGAAGGTTTTCTTGCTCTCTTTGCAGACCAGCTCCCGGCCCAGGTGAGGAGCCCTGCGAGGGGCAGCGGATAAAAACAAAGTCAGCTTTTCTCTCACTGAAACCTTGGCTTTTAAAGGAAGGAAGGAAAACTCAGGTTTAAAAACAGCAGTAAAGAAGCCCTACAATAAAGCAAATACTTGAAAAGTGAAAGCTGCGTGAAGTAAAGATGGGGTCAAGAATTATCACTTGGATACGGTGAGTTTTGCTCAACTGGGAGACAAGACAAAAGCAGGGAAACGACTTAAAAATCTTCAAATAATTATATATAAACACAATAGAAAGACATGTGGAGATACTCTGCTGTCACTGGGAGGCAAAACTGGAGAAAGCAGGACAGGACATTCTGCTGCGGGAGAGGGACAGACAGGTAACAAGAGAAGAGACCTTTTCCTCTTGGCTTTCTGCTGGCTAGAAACCTCAGCTTCCCACTGATCTCCCTCCAGTTAATCAGATTGTTAAAGAAGGAGAAACCTTAAACATAAATAAATATTTCTGTCCCAACAGTACCAGCTGTTCAAACAGAACCTACTTATTCTGCTCCAACATTCGTTCTGCCTCAAATACATTAAAAAAATGAATGAATTTAAAAAAACCCAAGCCAGATCCATGTGCTGTTTCAGTAAGCCTGCAATATCACCACATTCCCTGGTAAGGTCTGACTCCAGGCCAGTAGAACACCTTTGGGGAAAGGACTTTTCTCACTGTTATTTACGGGACACAAGCATTAAGTTTGTTGCCCCCCCCCCCATTCAGCAGCCAGCCAGCTGCAGGCTGGGGAAATGCACTCAACCACCTGCACCTCCTACAAACCATGCTTTTGTAAATTAATTTAAATTATAGCTGTTCACTTCCTAGTTATGCACCTGCAGGGAAGTACCTTCCAAGGACCTGTATGTCTTTGGATTCCAGGAGCGTGCGCCTTTGTACGCTGCTACTAGAGTCTCATTAAATCATAACTTTTATTTTCAACACGGTGAATTGGATTATTTACTACCATAAGAAAAATGAATTACAGCAATGAATGTCAGAAAATCTTCTTTGAAAAAAAAAAAAAAAGAAAAAAAAAAAGAAAAAAAGGAAAAAAAGAAAAAAAAGAAAAAAAAGAAAAAAAAAGAAAAAAAAAGAAAAAAAAGAGCCAACTTAGACACGCATATTTTCAAAATGTTTAAATTTAAGCCGTGGGTACGAGTAGGTGCCAGTCCAGTGCTTTTATCACCAGCTGATGCAGTGATACTGGTTACAAACACGGGCACCAGCTTCCCAGCCAGTTCCTGAGGAACCTTAAACACCCGAGACATCAAACCCAGTGTCCCTCTGTCCCCAGAAAACTAAACAAAAAGCCCCCACAAACCACAGAACCCTCAAAAAAAACCCCAAAACACGACCCCAGACCGATAACCTAAGGTGTCAGCACCGTCAATAAAGCACAGCCACTTACTTTCCATTCTCAGCAGATATGTACTCTTCCCACGTAATGGTGTTGGGCGAGGGTGGAGTGAGCGACTGCCGTCTGACGGGCTGCTCGGAAAAAAACAAGGTTACCTTTCCTTTCGTGCTCTCAGAATTTTGCCATTCAAAAGATGCAACTGTATTTCAACGCTACGAAGGACACCAACTATCCAGTTGGGAGCTGGGCTCTTCCATCTCTAGGCTCCCTTTAGGGATTTGGCCTTAAACTGTATTTTACATCGAAGTTGGCTGGTTTAATACATGGGTTAATCAGATAATTCCAGCGTCTGAATGATGAGGAACAGAGCACAAGGCAACAGGGAAATAAATTAATGGTTTTTCAAAGGCTGCGCACGTGCTGGCAGCCAATGCCTGGCTCGCGCTGAATAGCTCTTGATTTCATGGGGATAATCACAGGCTTAGCCCGTTATAATGAAGCTGAATGAAAACATGATTGAATAAAAATCCAGGAAGGCATTCTTCATACTAAGAGATTTGATTTAAAAGAAGTTAAAGTGATTTGCCACAGCCAAACCCATCATCTTTTACTAAGAGGCAAATTAAAGACTGAAATATCCAATATAATCACAGGAATTCCTCAATGTGAGCACTAATCAGGGTAATTCATTAACATATCATCATGATTATACCAGTAGGTCATGTTTATTGTTGGAAAATTAAGACAGTCAAAACAGAATAAAAACATTATCTACAGATTTTGCTAAATGGCTGGTGTGAGAGATTATTCTCCTACGCAGAAATTCACGCGCTGTGAAGAAATACTTAAGTTACCTCAAAATTTTGTTCCATTAAGCTGCCACCTTTACTCAGGCTCTCCATGATAGCTTTATTGCGAAGAATATCCTCCTCACTGAGATGCTCTCTTCTTTTCCTGGACTCTAATACAAGTCCATTCACCAAGTAGAAGTCAGCCAAGAAATTTCCTACTCTTTCCTGCATGAAAGGAATTGGACATTAATGACTCACGGAAGATAAAAAAAGACATTTAAATTCTCGTACATCCAAATAATTGTACTTCAGTGCAATAAGATACAGAAAGGACTGAAATGTTATGATTTACACAACTAATCACAAGAGCCCCAGGAGGAGGGGGAAGGGTTTGACCCTGCAAGAGGGGAGATGGAGCTGAGATGTGGGGAAGAACTTGTTTG
>JAOTQQ010000004.1:33460527-33475319 GCA_026546715.1 Gallinago undulata
CTGCCCAGGGCAGGGGGTGGCACTGGGGGGGGGGGCTTTAAGGCCCCTTCCCACCCAAACCATTCGTTTCTATGACACTCCTACAATAAAGCAATTTTCAAGTACAATCTTTTCTCCCCCCTGCTCAATAGCTGGAGTTCGTTATCTTTCTTCCAGGCTCCTGGAATATGATATGTACATTCAATTCATATATATATTCTATGTGACAGTTTGGGGGGAGACATTTTTCCTCCATCCTCCTCTATTTTTCCTACATCCTGTTCTTTTACTCTGTATTTCTCCCCAACCACATCATCCTAAGGCCGCCTGAAGCATTTCCCCTCCAGCAGCGTGGTCTGGAGGTGAACTCAGTCTTTGAACTCACGGTTTTGTCTTCTCGAAAAAGCCACCCCGTCTGGGCCCGCGTGAAGGTAATGGATTTGGTTGATAACGTTGCCGAGTAAATATCACTGCTCATCAAAATGTCAACCTCTTCTTCTGTTTCCATCTCAGATTCCTAGCAGAAAAATTCCCAAATACAGAATAGAAGTTAATAATAATGATTGCTTCTTACCAAAAAAAAAAAAATAAAAATCAATTAACCTTTTCTTTTGGAACTTTTCCCAAAACGAGCATTTCCTGAATTTTGAAACTGTTCTGCAGAAGCTCTGGCCAAATGATTACCAAATAGTTTAATATTAAATATTAATGCAAATAAGGCATCCAAATGTGGCTTAGCAAGCAGCTCAGCAGCCAGAGCCTTCCACAGGCACAGAGCCATATGCTTAAGCGACTGAGGAATAAAGCTGTAATTAAAAGTTTTTAATTACAAGGGGTAAAGCCTAAATACGAGGGGTCCAGTGAGTCCTTCTTTGTGTTATTAACGACTGAAATGGCCCCAGAGTGAGTAAATGGATGTGAAGCAGTGACAAGCACGTCTGAAAACCCACCCGAGGACACCGAAATTAAGCCCACTGGAAAGATCAGAAGTAGTATGTGTCGTAACTTAAAACATATTTATGTGTTTGTACGTAAAACGATGAAAGATTTTCCCCAAAGATTCCCATTCTAGCTTTTTCCTCCTTTATAAGTCTGTATTCCAAAGCACTGCTTAACATAGCAAAACCTTACGTCACCTGTACAGCTGAAGTTATAACAGCCAAACAAAAATTCTCTGGTCTGTGGTTTTTGGAGCTTGTTTGGGTCTTTTTGAGAGGTAAGGTTTGGTTTAATACACTAAGTCAGACTTCTGATGTGAAGGAAAAGCCCGATGGGTTTCACCCCGATCTTTACCTCGTGGTGTATTCGCTGGTAAACTTTTTGTTCATTGTCTAAAACTACAAAAGATTCGGAGGGTGCGGCATCACCGTTAAAAATGAAGCTTAAATCCCCTCGTTGGCACTTCATGTCGGTAAAGTCTATGAGAGTTGTGTCCAGCCTGGGAAAAGATACCAGTGCTTTAACAGAAGTTACCCATAACCACTCAAACACACCAGTAAGCTCAGTGGATAAGCAGAAGTACTTATATATTATTTTTTTTTAATCACAACCAAATGCACTCAGGCCTAAGTTTTCACAGAGTATTGCATTAGTGATTCCTGGATGCAAAAATTAAAAAAAAAAAAAAATTGAGAAGTTTCACACTATAACATCTCTACCCCTGTAAATGCATTCCTAACTATTCTTATGCTAACTTCAAAGGAAAAGGTAAAGTTTTCTTCAGAAAAATGTATTTCAAAGCTGCCAGCACAAGGAAGTGACAGAATTTATACAGCTGGTACGTGCTACACGCTGAGAATACAACCCCTCCGTGGGCTCAGCTCCCTATTCTACAAGAAGCAGCCACTGACTCGAGTAACAATATTAGGACATGACCTAAATTATGAAGAGAACTAAGAAACAGACTGATTTTTTATTTGACTTATTTTAGTCGCTATTTCTATTTCTTCCCCTCACCAACACAAAGGAGACGCTTCTGCTGACCTGAATAACGAGAAGATGGAGCCAAGGACGAAGATCTCTCCAGCAACTCCTATCCCTCATTGCTAGAATAACTACTCCTTTGACAAAGGTGGTTAGAGAACCTGAATTTAGTGACTGCTTCAGCTCTAAGGGGTAGCTGCTTAACACTCAACACATATCGGCCTCTGCTTTCAAGAAGGAATCTGTAGCTATTTCCATAGTGCCACCATTGTTACTCCCAGGGCACACAGACAAGAGAAGGGGGAAAAAAAAAATAATAAAAGATCTCAGACTCAGATTTGACCTAAAAAGTCAGTTCCCACCTATGCTAACAGCTCTAACAGAGCAAAATTCTCTACAGATCAAATCTTCTATATCATATTCTTGATTTTCTGTTTGTTTTACACTTTAGAACCTAAAGAAAAAAAGACAGGAAAAACATCTGAATCCCAAACTAAACCAGTTGAAGAGCTGAGCTTGGGAAGACTCCTGGAAGCACCCTTTTGAGTTTGTCAATCTGTCACATAGAGCACTGTAAAAAGAGAAACTCTACCACTTTTTTTTACTACATAGACTGGAGTAGCAGTATTTCCCCACAAAATAACGAAAGGTCATTTATTTGAAATTGTGTTAAAAATAGCAAATTCCTATTTTTCAATTAATTGTTGTCATGTCTGGGAGATACAGCCTCATACAGCTCAAGTGCTTTTGCTTTTCATTTTAAGAACTGAAGCTAAATTCACATCAATAGAGAAGAATAAATCCTCGGTGATTTCCTTCAGACCACACCGACTCCAGGACTTTCACTAATGGGCAGATAGCCACGACTTAGATAAAACACTGCAAAATCAGGACTTACCTGATATTTATACCTTGTTTGTGTATTTTACATGCATCAGAAGGCAGAATTCGGGAAAGTAAAGGCACTAAAGGGAGGGAGAGAGAATGCAATTAGGACACTGAGGTTCCTCTGCGAAGTATTTCCATTAAAACTATATACCAGTTTGAATCCTGATGTATTTTAACACAAATAGAGCATCCCCATCTTCCATCAGGATCTCAATACAAAGACAACTGCCTAGTTCAGTAACTGCAAAACTGATTTGTGATCGTGCAGACTGCTTTCAGCATCAGGACATAGTTTAAAATGCCCTCAAGCCACAGCTAAATCATTTATAAATTCTAATAACTCACCTTCTGGCTCTTTGAGATTTTAATCCTGTGATTCGGTAGCTTATTTATACATTGTACCAACTGAAAGCCTTGCTGCAACTAAAACACAACACCCACAAGCAGGAAAAATAAAATCCAATGTACTAAGCTTAGTCAAATTCTAGATTTGACACAGTGGAACCGCGAGTCAGTACAGTATTATGAGATGGAGACGCGATGTCTTATCGACCAGCTAGAGACACTTCAATATTTTACTCCTGCAATAATCAATTTCTTAAAGTAAACAACTTTTTCTTAACAACTCTTTCTTAAAGAACAACAGCTTGTTCCCCCCCCCCCCCCATATTGTGTCACTAGATTACAGAAGGGAATTCAGCTCCAAAAATTAATAAGCAAAAATAACTCAGCAAAAAAGTTGTCTGTCCTTTCTTTATAACTTGGATCTTGAGAACTGGACTGTGAACCTTCCAACACACGAACCTGAGCAGGATTTAAGCTCGAGAGAAGGAACGTGCTGGAGACTGATATATTATCTCCCTGTGGAAGGAACATGCAGTCACTTACCCCAACTTTGAAAATCCCAGTGAAGCTCTAGATAGAAGTCACCTAGCTGGGAAAAGGAAGAACACATTAACAAGCTTTTTAGTTTAAATGACAACTGTAAAATTTGCTGACAGACTGTCAGAAACTGTGTTTTGCCAAACAAGGAAACTTTTTCTCTACTGTCAGTATCCAAGGTTATACTCAGCTTCAACATTGCCGAAGCATTAACTAGAGTAGAATCAATAATGATCATTTTATATAACTCATTCGAAGTGGTTTTAATCATTTTTAAAAATAGTAACTTGCACAGCTATTAAGTTGTGGATTGTAAAAGATTTATTGTAAATATGTGTTTATAAAAGATCAGTCAAAGCTTGCTTTGACTGATCACACCCAACCCCATGGAACTACATGTCCTGGTTTAAATTAATGAGTCAAGATTCAACGAGAAACCTACACAAATTTCAATTTGCTCTCTGAAAATATGCTTACATGATTGTACAAAAAATTCCTCTACCTCCATAAACACATGCTGACCAGCTCCTTTACACCGCACGCAAAGCCAGGAGTGATTTGCTGAAAATCAGCAAGTGTTAAATAAAGCCCTGTGCTTTATGACCATGGCTGTAGCACGTCGGCAGCAGTTTGAAACAGAGGAAACCAGATTTTTCCTCTTGGTTTCCCTAAACTGAGGAATGTCTCACTGTGGTCGAGAATTGGCTGCTGTGGGTAGATGGAGAGTTAAACCAAAATTCTCTTTCATTGCTAAGCAAGAAAAGAAAGTGTCACTCATGATTAGTGACTAAAAAAACCACAGTAAATTGTTCACCAAAACAAAATATTTAAGAAAAACTTAAAAATCTAATGAAATATACAGATTAAAACTGTAACTTTTAGATTGCAAAGAAGACTAGCAGCCCTGTCTTACAGAAACCTTTCTGTCTGAACTTCTGGAAGCCGAGAAGAAAGCATTATCTTAAAAATACCTAAAACAGGCAGTACAAGTAAAAACCTTGTTTACAGCTTGCCAGAGCATCCACACTAAGAAGAGAAGCCACTGCCTCCCAGCACCAGCTGTTTTTGTCAACACAACTGCCTTGAACTTACCTCTTTCAGGGCTTTTAATAATCGAGGTCGCTTTTCTTCAACACTTTCCCTGGACTGCTGTTTGAGCTTCCTTAGGAGTGCTGTAACTGAACAGAAATTAAACTGTAAGGTCAACCTATTCTGTTTGTTCGTTAATTACAGGTCAGTGTCAGTATTTGATGTCTCAAAAAACGACCAAACAATGCAAATGTAACATTTCATCAGACTCTGGAGAAACTCACTTCAAGGTACAGTGATTGTACATCGCATACTCACAGCAGGAAGAAAAGCTTCAATAATTGTTTATATTATAAAGTATACAATCATGTCAAGAGGCCTTTTACACGTGTACTAGTAAACGTGCAGGGACACAGGTATATTATTGAGCACAAGCGTAACGTCTACTCCCACTGAGAAAATTCTTTAGCAGTGAGGAGTTGATGGGCAGAGTGTTGTTAGGATATTACAAATTGGTGCATTAATATATTAATTATATATTAATGTATACATAAAATATATCCTGAGTTTTCTGTTATGGGACGTGATAATATCAAATACTACTAGCATCCATGAGTGAGTAGCAGTAATTTCCCCTTTACTGTATTTGCCTACTGGCCTGTTGAGATGCAAGAGAAAAGCACCATCCCACTGACAACTGATACAGTAAATACAAATAAATACATGGAGTAATTCCAATTAGATGGCCCCCATTCAGCTAAAACACATTCCCAGCTTGTAACTCTGATTTTAAATAGAGAACGCTACCATATAGCTTTTACAATCACTTTAAGCAAAGCCTTAACTCTACTCAGCATTATATATCCTAATGCCATTTCTTTCTCAGCAAGGAAATGGACATGTAGAGCTTGTTGTATCACGTTGATATCAAAATTTCATCTGATTAAGATAGTCTTCAGAGAAATAAATCGGAGTATTATAAAAAAAAAAGTCTAGCTTGAAAACTTTCGTTTTCCTATTGTGAACGAGGCCTCACTTTCTGATTAATTAGGAATTAGAGGTTCTTACTCATTTGTCTGTCTCCATAGCTGATGGCTTCTGCAAGAGGGCTCCATCCCTGAGCATTTTTCACCTTTACTGGAGCATTATGAGCTAAAAGCAAGTGGGCACATTCTGTAACAGAACAGTCATCATTAGTTACAGTAAACATCAAGGACGTAGTAATACAATTCATAATAAAGGAAACAGTAAAAAAGGAAAAGTAGTTGATAATTAATATATTAAACAGTCTATCAAAATACATATATGGCAAACTCTAAACAAACAAAAAACATTTATGTAAATCTTTACAGCACTTCCCTCTTCAATGTCAGGACTAAGAACATGCCGGGTGATCAACCAACGCACATAGAAAGGTGCATGGAAGAACAGACTCCAGGCACCTCGAGAACACTGTGTGTATGGGGGGCAGAAGAAGCTGTGGCACCAACACATCCCTACGTGCTGCAGCATCTCGTGGTGAGATGGCACCTAAAGTGGGCAAACCAGCACACTCTGACCTAGGAAACCTCAGAACATACACACAACCAGCCGTACAGCAAGAGCAGGGGTTGTAGGATGAACATCTCATGACAGGAAAGACTTTGAGGGGCTGGAGTGGGTCCAGAGAAGGGCAACGGAGCTGGTGAAGGGTCTGGAGCACAAGCCTTGTGAGGAGAGGCTGAGGGAGCTGGGGGTGTTCAGCCTGGAGAAAATGAGGGTGAGGAGAGACCTTCTCGTTCTCTCCAACTCCCTGAAAGGAGGGGGTAGCCAGGGGGGGTCGGTCTCTTCTCCCAAGGAACAGGCCATGGGACAAGAGGAAATGGCCTCAAGTTCTGCCAGGGGAGGATCAGATTGGAGATTAGGAACGATTTTGACACAGAAAGGGTTATGAAGCCTCGAAACAAACTGCCCAGGGCAGTGGTGGCGTCACCATCCCTGGAGGGGTTTCAAAGCCGGGCAGATGTGCTGCTGAGGGACATGGGTCAGTAGGTGTTTGGGCAGTGCTGGGTTGGTGGTTGGACTCCATGGTCTGAAAGGTCCTTTCCAACCCCGACCATTCTATGGTTCTATGATTCCATGGTACGTGGAGCACTGATAGCAGAGCACACAACTCACGGTCCTGTGCTCCACTTGCAAGACACTACATTTTTCACCGAGACCATCAGTAAGAGCATGTGTCACTGCTGTCCCCAACACTCGGTGTGCACACACTGTGCCGATACAGCACCACCACCATCCCAAAGCCACACAGTTCTCAGCCAAGACAGCTCAACCTGCCCTCCCTTCTCTGCCTACGGCCAAAAGGTGACGATAGAATGACGAATACTCCTTAAAATTAATGAGAGAAGCTAGCATTCTGTGTTTCCACGCTTCGGATGAGCTGCCCTCCCTTGAAACGGTTCTTCAGTTTCGGAAAGTTTTACGTCAGTTTTAAGTCAGTTTTATGGAAAGTTTCCTCTCTGCATCTCGTTAAAGCCCCATCGCAGCCGGAGCTGCAGGAATGTCTCCTCATGAGTAGATGGGCAGGAAGGAGGGACAGAGGCACTTCCCCAATTATTCTCCAGCTGTAGGTGTTACAGGAAACCGCACCAGTCCTTCCAGATGCAACAACCGTGAGTCACTGGCAAGCGCAGAGCTTGGAAAGGAAGAGATACCTCACCAGTGAATATACTATCTTTTGTGGTAAACAAACAAAAGCCCCGAGTGCTTTGCCAGCAAACACAGAGAGGTATTTTTATGGCTGCTTAAATATAGTGCCTAAGACAATAACAAGGCTGTACACTGAGCAGGCAAATCAGCTCCCGTTTCCCAGCCAGGTTATGTTTCCAGTTAAACAAACAGGATGGAAATTCACCCCGTGCTTCAGAAAAGCCTGGCTGCAATGCTGTGGTACCCAGGCAAACGGTCTCCAGGCATCACCCAGAAAGACAGAAAAATGACTTTTTGATATCAGTAAGAGGGATTAAGGAGGTAGGAAAGGACCTGGGGCTCTCGGTGGATCAACACCCAACCCACAGCGAAAACATGCACCAAGGAGAAAAGGAGCAGAGGGAAGAAACACCTCTCCTTGCTATGCTATACACGAGGGGAACCCATCCTGGGAATCTGCCAGCACTAACTGCTTTTTACCCTAGAGCTGAAACATAAAAGAACATTTTAAGAGGGGCTTGGAATAAATACTCACCCGTACCGAATTAAAGTTGGTAAACTCTTTTCTAGCAGTTTTGTTAGAAAGAGCATCTTTGATCAACGTTGTCTGTATTTATTATTGTGGTGTCATACTACTCCAGCTCTATGGAAAGCATCCCTTCGTGACAGCTAATCACCTTGTAACCAAAACCACACAACCCCTTCTGCACCCAACAGGGCAAAACTTCTCGAGATGAACTAATGACCGTGACAAACCACAGCTTGAAACAGACACTGCAACAAGGCACAAGAGGAGGCACTTACACAGCTGATCACCAGTGCCTAAAAACACACAGTAAGTAATTACAAAACCAAAAACTATCCTACAAAGACAAAATGCCTTGTTTAAGACTGAGAAATTACAGAAAGGTTTCCGCCTCTGTTTCCTTCTGGGGTTCCTCTAGTCTGGGGCCCTTGCTGGAAAAGAGTGGTTCTGATAAAGCACCATTTTTTGCCAGTTGAAAAAACCCTCCTATCTGTGACTTCTAGCAGGCACCTGTAAGAAGTATTTGCCTCACTGCTACCTCAGATTTTCCATATCTTTTTTTTTTTAATTTAAGAAGTATCAATACTGGCCGACTCCAGCAAGCTCTACCACTTCCTCTTCTGCATAAGCTGCCTCTCTCCCCTCTTCCTTCCAAATTGCTTCCTGCTCCAACTCTCAATTATCTCAGATAGTTTCATAGGTATTACCAAAGTGTCCTAAGACAACTGATTGCATTTCCTGCATTCCCTATGCCAGATCTACCCAGTGATTCGGCCAACAGCACTCCCCTGGAGCAGCACCGGGCACAGGACACACGTGGCTGAACGAGCCCAAATTGTTGGTGCTTCAAGATGAATTTTACTGTGGCAGAGACCAAACAATCACGCTCTCTTCCCAGTCTTGAAACACGTCTACTTCCACACCTTCTCTTTGAAGTAGAAAAGAAATTTAAATCCTGTGCCTTGAAATTCTGCAGTATAAGGAAACCCTCAAAAAGGAAAGAGAAGAGCCATCATGAGCCAAGAGGCTGCAGAGTCCTGCAGGTGTCCCAGCCCAGACACGGAGGAAACAGCCCAGCAGCCAGGCAGAAACGAGGGAAGGAGTAGGCTAAAAGCAGGTGAGCGGTTATGTTTCCACTCACAGGAGCCTTTTTATTCTAGAGGATGTTCTTCTGATTCACTTTGCTGGGAAAAGCTCAACAGGGGCCATTCAACACCACCAGTGAGGAGATCAGCAGCAGAGACACCAATAACCAGAAAAGTGTTGGCAAAGAGGAAGGGCATCGTCAAACAGAAATTGATAACCCTTCTGTACCGTGAATTAATTAGAATAAATCATGTCCCCTGCCTACATATACTGAGTGTCCCTCTGCTCCAGCGGCTCAGAAGCAGGTGTGACCACTCGTGCCTCCACTGCTTCCAGTTCTACCTCAACCTTCTGTGATATTCCAAGTTTCCCGATTCCCTTCTAACTCTGCAAAAAGAGAGAAGCCGGGTTCACCCACTGTTTTTTTTTTCTGGGCTCAAAGACTCCAACTGCTACAGCTCCCTCCAACCCTGCCCCTTTCACTTCCAGCTCCTTGATTTTAGCCCAAAACAGCTCCCGTTTCTTCTCCAACTCTCCTCTTCTAAACCCGTGTGGTACCTTCTTTCCAGAAAGCTTTGAACCAGCTTCAAACACACCACACTCAGGAAAAATGAAAAAAAATCTTTTCCTCTCGCCCCTAAGCCTTCAGGATAATTTAAGAGCTCATAAAATTGATGGTTTTACTTACCTTTATGTCCCAACATCACAGCGAGATGCAGAGGAGTGTTTCCTAGAATAAATAATAGAAAGAAAAAGGTATTAGATTCAAGGTAACAGAACCCATAGCGACCCTCCAGGGGTTTGCACATACAACTCAAATGTTACCTGTTAAGAACCTTCAGCTACGCGACCTAACGAAGGAACACGCTAACCCACACCACAGCAGTTAGATTTATTTGAACAATTCTAATTCAAATGCTTGCTTAGAAAAATGTATCCGAACCACATTTTTCACGGGTCAAGAAGGCTTGTTTTTCTTTAACGACATTCTGAAACTTAAGAGGTCCAATTGTATCTTCAGAAGGAGATAACATGCACCTCTATGCTGATCATGGTGTGAGGAGCCTGCTAGTTTACAAAGAGTGACATATCTGGGTTAAAAGCTACTTGAAGACATGATACTGATTAAAATTTTAAGAGCCCGTTTTATTAATTTAGTACAAAATCTTTAGTGATACACTATTGGACAGATTGAGAAGCAGCAGTAACTTCACCGCAAAAATGGCTTTTGGTTATTTTAATGCCTTGTTTCTAAAGAAAGCTTCCGAGATTATCAGCAGCCATTACAAACAGGACTCTATTCTCCTGGCTGTGCGTGTGACACATTTTGTACTTCTGTTCTTAAACACGTGCTGGAAGGCACAGAGAGTCATTTTGCTGGATTAACGCTGCTACCACAATCCTGACACGTTTCATTTCGGTACCTTCAGGACGCAAAATTCTTCCATTTAACTCCATTGCTCTGTTTACACAGTTAAACACTTTTTTTTTAGGGGAGTTAAAAGACAGATTGCTGAAAACAAATTTGTTTTTGCAATTGTAACAAATGGAGTTGATTTTTAGGGTTGTTTCACAGCGTGGTGTGAGCGATGAGCACTCGGTACACGGGAAGGATGCTGTGCTGTACATGGAGGAGATGCAAGGCAGAGCGTGGAGCGGCTGCTGGGCAGTGGGGCTGAAGGAGCCATCCCAGGCTTGGTACAAAGGACTCCTGTGGGTCACCAGCAGCATCCCAGGCAGCTCCAGCCCGTTTCGTTGTGCACTCCCTAACGGTGCTAACATCCCCTGTTCTATTAATAGAGGGCTGTAACATCTGGGAGCCAAACCAGAATTGGGAACGCTGGATGCAGCCACCCGTCGCTAAGCCACTGAAATAACGACGCTGCTGCGGCACAAACTTGAGGAAGAGCCAAAGAGTTTACTCTGAACATTCAAATTATGCAAGCCAGGGGCAAACGTTTTCCTCACCTTATCAAGCACCTCAATATGATATATTTATAAAGAAATAGCTCTAAGCTAAGGTTTCTCTTAAGTTAATAAATGTTAAAATTTACAAACCTCACCCCACCCTTCAAACGGTGGATAAAACAGAGCCAGGCAGTTCCAGCAGCTACAACAGCTTGGTGCAGTGGCAAGGAACGACAAAACTAAAGCTAACATGAGGCCCCTGAGAGCTTTCCTGAGAACTTTGCTGGATTTGATTCAGCTGATAAGCAGAAAGTGCAGTTGTGCGATACCACCCATCATTTCCCAACTCCTCTGGACAAGGTCCTCAGCAACCTGGGCTCCCTCCAGCGTTCTCTCTGCTCTGAGCAGGGGGTCACCTAGATCATCCCCAGAGAGCTTCTCCAGCAGAGACTTTTGCTTCACTCAATGATCATCTTCACCCCCAAAAGCAAGCAGCTCAAAAATGAGATTGGAAACCTGGATACGGCAGAGATGGGGGAGAGGAAGAGGAGCAGGCAGAAAAACTGACTACGATAAAGCACAGAAACTAGTATCTATTGATTCCAGAAGACAAAAGAAATTAAAAGCTAGTTATGAGGAAACTGAAAAGAGGTAACAACATCCTGCTTGATGGTCTTTAGCCAGCCCTGGCAAGGAGTCCTCTAAAACTGGGGAGAAAAAATAACGGGTTAGCTGCTGTACCAGCAGGAGAGGAGCCAAACTAAAGGGTAAGCCAGGAAAGCACCTTTAGGAAAGGGTGGAAGAGGGAAAGAGAAGGCAAACCTACAAAAAAAGGACATTATGAGACTTAGAAAGACCATAGTTCCTCCCGTTCTGAACTACCTGGCCAGTCAGGCCTTTTTCCTCCCTGTCCCCGATAAACTCCTCTCCAGACAACTCTTAACCTCCCCAAAGGAAAACGGTCCCAGGAAGAGCCGAGACACGACGCTTTGGCACATCCACAAATCCCACCTGGAACAGCACTTTGCAACGTTCCATCCCTAATCATCCCTCCTAAGGGCTGATAGCTGGGGAGGTCATGATGTTCTTTGGGCCTAACAAAATGGGGTTTATCAGCAGCAAAGTTAATTCTCGCCTTATCAAAACGTGCTGCGTGAGGCTGCGGGTCACAAAATACAGGAATTATGGCGAGGAGTCGCTCAGCTCACAGAATGCCTCCGTGCAATCTTCACGTTCTTCCCCCCAGCAGGAGAAAGGGAAGAGGTGTTGAAGCAGAAAGAGCCCTGTCTAACCCCAGACTCTGCCCTAAAATACAAATCATGTTCAGTTACTTCACGGCGGCACAAACAGCTGCGGCTCCACCAGAACGTTTACGATCCAGAGCACACAGAGTAATTCCAGATAAAAACCTGCCTGATGATAAAATGAAAAAAAAAAAAAAAAAAAGGGGGGGGGGGGTGAAATCCATGAACTCCACCACTAATCAATTTTTCCTGCCAGTGCACAACGCAACTGCGCATTTCTGCCCAGAGAGGCGGGAGAGGGCAGCTCCACTCCTTCCAGCTGCACAGATGGTTCTAACAGCTTGAGGTTTCCACCAAACCACAGCACAAACCACACGGGGAAGCATTAGATTCCACGAGAACAAGGAGCTTTACAGGGGACAGCTGCTGGAGAGAGAGGAGGGTGCAAATGTACAGCTCTGTCCCCTCACCTATGGAGGAGAGCCGCAATAAAGAGGGCGCTGTGACTAATTAAGTGGCTGACTGTGTAGTTTTGATGACTTCCACGCAATCTAATTGTAACGAGAATGTTGTTTGCTATCAGCATTTCTGCACACTGACCAGAACACCGACGGGCACACACACACTTGAGAGGCTGCAATCCAATTCATTCCCTTTTGGCAACAGCTCGATTCGCCACACAAATGTATCCCACCTCTCCCTTCCACCCAAATTCCACCCAATCCATCAGTATCTAGAGCTTTGGCAAAGAAGCACATACGCTCCCCTCCCCAGCTCACACGGGCTCTTCTTCCAAGAAAGGAGTGACACAACCTGCACGTGTGTATCCAGGGCACACAAACAAAACCTGTTTGTGCGAAAATGCACGTAAAATCCAGTATTTATCCACAGGCACGTGTGTGTGCAGCTCTGAACCTTTGGTTAGGCTCCTGGACACCTTCGGGGAAGCTGAGCCTGTTTTCCAAGAGCAATTCAGCAATAAGATTGATTTGTCTACCCTAGAACACAGCATGGTTTTATTCTGAATATAAGTTTAAGCTCCTACATGCATATTATAGTAAAAATAGAAGTAATGTAATGGGTATATGTACATGCCTCTCCGAAGAAACTCATTGGTTCTGGAATAATGATACTGGCCTTCCGATGGGTAGTGTTTTGGGGGGTTAATTAAGAGCACGAGGCAGCCTGCACTCAACTGACAGCCACAGCCAGTGTTTGGTTTTTCAGAACAGCAAGAGTTTAACGTTCTACAGGACTTGGCTATTCCGCACTGAACCACACACTAAAACTGGGACTGAAATATAAACAGTAACTGTTACTAGAAGTTCCCTCTCCCCCGTCACCTCCTTATCATGTACTGGGAATCCTCTGGCTTATTTCTGGATATAATTGTAAGCTGAAGTTCTCTCCCCCAAACAACTCACAATTCAAATATGTAAACAAGTGACAGATGGATTCAGGCAGAAAGAAAACAATAACAAGGAAATACTAGTCAGGCCTTTGGTATGCCAAGACATCCAGGGTTTCGTTGTTGGTTTGTTGTTGTTTTTTGTTGGGTTTTTTTTTTATGTAATAGCAAAGGAACACTTAAAGTAAAAACTTGGGGGATAATGAGACACAAATCCCCCCCAAAGTGTTCGTGCTGTGAACAGCATTGAGAAAGCAGAAAGGTGTTAATTTAAAAGTTTTTTATATGTATATATATACACACACGTGCACGTATATATATTTATTAATAAGAGGATGGTGTCATTGTTTGTGCTACACAGCGAAGACGATAGCACAGCAAAGAGAGATCAGCAAGTGCCTTAAAAGTAAAGATCTCGAGCGCCTGACGATGAGCTTTTGATGAGGAACTGGAGGAGGTGCAGGGAGAAGCCGGCAGAAGGAATACACCGAGTGAGAAAATTCCTTCCCCAGTCTGTTGCTTTCATTCTACCAGTATTTGCTGCAACCTTTGGAATGAAGATGGCAGGATAAATATATCTGTAGCTATATTTATAACATACTTAGAAAAACGTTACGACAGTTGTAAGGAACACTCCTCCCCATCCCGACTGAGGCAACCCAGCCGTGCATTACTCTGCATGCAGCACTCTGAGCTTCGGAGCACCTCACGTTAGCACAGACATGGCTTGTAATTCCCAATTACGTTATTCTCCCCGTTGTACCAATCCCAAAGATTGCTCTGCCTTAGCATTCCTTTTTATTTTACATAACCCAGTTAGGTAAGACAAGAGGGAAGATTTATCTCTTAATCAGAAAAAGAAGGTAACTGTGCCCTTTAATCACAACCTCCCCAGACACCACACAGGGTAGAACCTGGCATTGCCCAGCAGAAACTTACTGGGAAGGGGGTAGGAAATGCAGAGATGAAAACTAACCACCAAACTTAAGCTGACGTGACAGGCTGGTTCATTTTTTTTTAAACAGCATAAAACATTCCCCAACTTAAACGTATTATTTTATAATGTCCTGGGGAGATTTTAACTATTTAATGGTTTACAGAGCAGCAGGAGGCTCACTTTTCTACCTTTGCTACTGCCACCTCTGTGCCCAGGCTCTTTCAAACCCCAAAACTACAGCGTTTAGAAAAAGTTCTAGTTTGGTTTTTTTTTTTTAGCCTGGGGAAAAAC
>JAOTQQ010000004.1:33541233-33567981 GCA_026546715.1 Gallinago undulata
TGGTGGAGTCCCCATCCCTGGAGGGATTTCAAAGCCGGGCAGACGTGGTGCTGAGGGACACGGGTCAGTGGTGGGTTTGGGCAGTGCTGGGTTGGTGGTTGGACTCCATGGTCTGAAAGGTCCTTTCGAACAAGGACGATTCTATGGTTCTATGTAAAGAACATCTTCTATGGGACACCGTGGCCGATTGTCCTGCCATCACCTCCCAGGCAGGAGCGACCCAGGAAATGGAGACTGGCTTTTCTGCCGAGCGTTTATTCTGACGGATACAGCACACGCTGGTTTGGTAACACAAACAAGCTGGTTTTTAAGGCAAACAATGATCTCAAAATCATTTCTCCACACGCTACAGTTCCCACAACGTCCCCAACAGATGCACAACAGATTAAACCCAGTATTAGAAACGCTACTAATGTAGTGGAATTTAAATACATCACATAGAAGGCATCAAGAAATGCAACAAAAACACACCTTCCCACTCATAACTGGGAAATAAAAGCTTTCATTTCAGCTGAAGCTCTTTGAATTGATTTTTGAAAGTGCATTCCTCCAGCCACGGCAGCCCGGGCTGGCAAATAGTGCTTCAACTCCCTTTCTGTAAACAAATTAAAAGCAGACAGGGTTTTTTTCCCCCCGTGTTCTGATATTTAAAGTAACTTCTTCATAATCCCCCACCCAGGGATGGACAGAACTGCCTTTTTCCACGCGTGTCCTCGCAGGCTCTGCAAGCGCCGCCGCTCAGAAACGTCCCGACCAAGAAGGACTCAGTCCCGTGGCCAAGGTCACCCCGACATCTTTTACAAGCCACCGGGTTTGTTTATTTGTTTTAAAAAGCTAAAGTACATAAACTGAACAATATCCACCCTCTGGGCAGAACAACGGGCTTTTTGTATTACAAAATAGCTTAAAAAAAAAGAAAAAGGCATGAGTCCTGCAAGGCACTTTCTCAAAGAGAAGGAGGGTAATTTTAATTTGGCTGTGTTCCCCCGGTGCTAATTAGTAAATGAGGGGGGACGAGCAGCCCCTCGACAGGCAGGCTCTGGCACAGCCCAGCAGCTCCCAGGGTCCCCCGGCCTGAGGGATGTGGGGAACCTGTAACCAAAAAAAAAAAAATTGAGCTCATCAAATTGAAGACGATGACGAGGACCGGTAAACAGTGAAATTAGATTTAAGTAGAGAGAGGCTTCTGCTGTCTGCTTAATTATTTCTGATACAGAGACAAGAAATTAGACACAGCAGCAGCAGAACAAGGGAAGAGAGGAGCCAGTTTTGAGTAGTGACTTTTATAAACGAAGGAAGAGAAGTAGAAATAAAGGTTCTGTGCAAGAAATTCCAAGCAGATGCAGGAATTTGCCTTTAAGGCCCCTGAATTCAATACCCTATGGCACGTTGCATATGGTGCACATCTATATGATTTATATTAAATGATTAAATATGCTCATTTAGTATATTTTACTGTATTTGCATCCAATCTCACCCAAGAGGCCAGGGAACAGGAGGCGTTAGAGGCTATCACCCCCAAAAGGGTGAAGAAAATGAGGAAAAAATGTAGCCCTTTTAAAAATAAACTTCAGATGTGACCCAAATGGACTAGAACTCAGCTTTCTAATAAAACCTGGGGGAAAGGGTTACTTGGGGGAAAGATGTTCCTATCCCACCTCTTCCAGTCTGCTTTATTTTAAAAATTCCCAAAGCTGCCATATCTCTCAAATTTGTCTTTTTTTTTTTTTTGAGGAAAGAAGAAATAAAAGTATTTTGGGGTACTACTTTGGCCACTTTCTAGGATGTTTTATTAACGAGGAAGTTTTGAAGGGCATCCCCATCGCTTAAATACCACCTGATGTTCATTTTATTCCTGGACACGTGCACTTCCAACTAAAACAACTTGTATGAAAACAGTATGTTTGGCTTTGTAAACCTTTGCCATTAATCTACCGGAAGAAGAACGTTTACTGCCTCTTACAACCTGTTTATCGCTCTCTCCGTCTGCTCCAAGCAGCTTTATGGTGCACTTTGCAAACAGCAGTCCTCATCACGCCTGGGAATTTCACAGGCTGCTATTTAAAAATAAAATAAAGCACAGATTTTTCCCTTGTGCTGTTTGTCCCAATGCTACATCCTCCTCCTCCTCCTCTGCAGATGAGCTCATCTAGCATCCGCGCAGAATGAGTATTTATGGGGACAACTCCGTGTGTCACGAGACTTGGGCTACCTCCAGGTCTCCAAAGGGTGAGGTGCCACTATTGGTACCACGCAGCCTTCTCAGCTTTAAACCACTGAAATCCAAATAATGTCTCCTAACTCTGTCTTCCTTTAATCTTTGTATTTTTTACCCTTTCTCCCCTTGTCCCTCCAGAAAAAAAGGAGGAAGAAGGACTCTGCAGTAGATAATCTTAGTATTAAAATACATACAGGAGTGGGTTCTTTGATAATTTAACCTGTTGAATCTGCTCCAAGTATTCCCTGATCAGAAAAATCTTCTTTTCTACCTTAATGCAAGAAATTTCCCTCCAAACTCTGTTTCAGGCACACAAACCCTCCTGTCCTGCAGCTCATGCAGAATATGCGCGTTCTGCAGTTAAGAACGGCAAGAGCAACAGAATGCAGAAACAAAACCAATTCCTCCTTCTCTATTTGGGGATTTTTGGCACATTGGGTAAACAATTATTGGCACGATGAGACCACTCAGCAGTCTCGTTTCTGGTGATCTACGCAGATGTGAACAGGCTACAGACACCCCAATTCACAGTAAGAGTTAAAACTACTCCTTGGCCAAAGTAGCTCCCACGCAAAGGGACCAGCGCTCCCTCAGGCCGTTGTCCGTCGGATTTCCTCCGACAAGGTGATGGACCTCTCCTTCCACTCGGTGTTGGAGCACTTGGAGACAGCGTTGGCCGCTTGACAGAACTTCTGGAGGAGGATCTTCCGGAGCAGCAGGTAAACCCAGGGATCCAGGATCTGGTTCAGGGAGGCCAAGCGCACGGCGGTCAGGAAGAAATTGCATTCTTTGTGCAGTTCCGAGCTCTGGGCTTCCCCCGAGAATCCCTTGCAGTGTTCAAACGACGTGTGGCTGAAGATCATCTTCAGCATGGTTATCTGAGGGAAGTCAGGGGGAAAAAGCCATGCATGTTAGAAGCCTGTTATCTGTAACAGCCAAAACGCCCGTGTAGAAATGTTCTTCCTCCCTCACCCGATTCAAAGTGTGATCGGAGCAAACCCATGAGCCCTGGGAGCAGCTCAGCTCTTTATCAGGGTGATAAACACCATACCTTTCATCTACCATCACATTTAGTTATAGGTCTCATGCTGCCACAAAGCAGCACACGCTGCTTCCCAGCTTGAGCCCCCACACAGAGCTGTGTGTTGCAACTGAGAGGTTCAGGACAGCCCTGGCTGGAAAGGGAAAGGACTGAGCAGGCAAAATTAACTTAAAGGGACTCATTTTATCATTACCCTATTATTGCAATTGCGAGGAGCAGCTGAATAACTCACGATGGATAGAGCTCCTCAAAATTATGTTATGAACAGTGAATGTCAGAAAAAAGAATTTGAAATACAAAAACCCAGCTTCTATTTTTAATGTTGTTTTATTCTATGACTCCTAAATGTTAGAATTTGATTTTAAGGTAAACTATTCTGCTTATGAACCAAGGCAAATTAAAAGAAAAAGGTTAATAAAGGCGTTTGGGGCTGTGAGCCAAGAAAACAGGAAACAAAGCTTTTTCTTTCGTCCAAAGCCGCAGACTGCATTTTGTGTTACCCCGACCTCGGTTCCCTCCTCTCCCCCCAGCTCAGCTCCTGGGGATCAGAAGGATGGGATTAGGAATCCGTTTCCCACAGCATCCACGCTGGAATGACCCAGGGACACTACTGACTCTCCAAAGTGCTCCACAGGAGTAGAATTGCCCTAAGTGCTGTCTCCCACACTTCCCAGCACAGACCAGCAAGCTCTGGGCCGGGAGGCCAAAGCCACACGCAGGCTGATTTATTTTTCATATTAAATGCAAGCAGGCATGGCAGCATCTTAATTGATGACACTAATTATGGAGCATTAGGGCTATCGGGGTCCTGCCAAGGGTACTATGTGGATGGCACATGTCAGAACATAACCACTGGCCAGCAACGGTCAGAATATTCAGAAAAGCCAAAGAGATGGCTTTGATTAATACTTTCACCCCAAAATCTGTACTTTAAGGTAATTTATCACTCATATTTCAAAGTGTCAGCGATAATATGTCCTGATGGTATGGTACTGGCAGCAGCGGGGACCCAATTCCATGCTTTCCCTTATGGGTTGCTACAAGGTTTACTGTTTTTAAAAAAGGTTTATATACTGAAGACTGCGCTATAATGATTCAATCAACAAAAATAACAGTACATCCTCATTTTCCAAACAAAGACCTAAAGTTGCTTTACAGCTATCGATGCCATGAGCCTTGAAGCACAAGGCCACCTTTACTCTCACGTTACAGACCAGAGAGGCAAGAAGGACAACACCAAGGGCTGCCCTGGAGCCCTGGCACTGCCAAGGAGCCCGGCCAGGGTCCCCTCTGTGGTGCTCTCATATACCAACATATAACCATGGGAAATACCAAGCACATTTGGAAAGATGTCAGCTAAATATCATCTTCTGTGGCTTAGTATCTGTTATCCAAAGTTTCCTCCTGAGCTTTCCGTACCACCTACAGCTGCTTAAAGATATATCACTTCAGAGGCATTTAGTTGCCTCTCTGCAGATGAGCTGCGTTAGATCTTGAATTGTAATGTTTTTTCCCCATAAAAACCTCTCTGTGCAGACACTTGGCGTGCTCCTTGCTGCTAAATGACTATGACGGGGAAAACACCCGCGTTCTTACACCCGGCTGCGATGCAGAGTGAAGCTCTCGGGTGCTCCAGGGCAAGGAAAAAGGCAGAGCTGATGCGAGGATGTCAGGGAAGGGCAAGCTACCTCCTCACTGGGTGGACCTGTCGCTTGGGGTGCCGTAGGGAACACCTCACTTCTCCTGCACAGCTCCTTCTTCTGCTTGCAAATCTCTTCCTGAAGACCTTGATGGTCTGAATTTGCTGTCTGGAAATCCTGCAGGGTTGAGGTGCAGTAGGTCTGTGCGCTTTGATGTGACAAGGCGATGGATGCCCACACACACGCGGGCTCTGATGCACAGCTAATTCACTGGTTGCTGGTACCAGCCACTAAACAAACTGGTAGCCAGTCCCGGTAACAGCCCGAGGGACAAGGCTTGCAGTCACTCGTCCACAGCCCTCTCCAACGTCTTGACTTCAGCCTCTGGAAAGCAGAGAGACACTCCCGCACCAGCAGCACCACCAGCTTTCCCACAGCAGAGGTCCCATCTGGGCTGCTGCTGTCCCCAGAAACTGGGGCGGTCACAGTGAGTGACCAGGAGCAGAGGCTACGTGGGAGGATTTTTCCATTCAAAAGGATATTTTGGGTGCCAGATCAATAACCACGTATTGACCTTGGACAGACAGAGATGAGGCCAGAAGGCAGGGCAGCTCGGCAGCAAAGCACCATTGTTTTTGTTTCTTTAAATAGAAGCACTCGAGGATTCCATCCACTACATTTCACTTAAATAAAAATGAAAATAAGTACCCACTGGTAGAGGTTTTTAAAAATAGGGGTAGATACAGACCTAGACCACATCAAACAGCCGCTTGTGCAGCGGAGCCACACAGCCACAACCGCTTCCTCTGCCACCTCCGGCTGTTTGGGACACTGTCACTGTCACCATCGCTGCTCACAGCATCCATACCCACGGGAGCCTGGCAGCATCACCCTGCCGCATCCTTGCGTGGTGGCAGCACACAAATATGCTGTCCCCACCTTACAGCCGGTGGAAAACCACACCGCATTTGGCATTCCCAGTATTCCCATTACCTCCTCCCAGATCAGACTCTGTGGTCTCCTTCTTTTGCTAGCGAACCCACGGAGCTTCAAAAATACCAGGCTAATAAAATACATTTCCCAAGCAGACAACTGCTGCTTATTTTTGGGTTTTATTACATAATATTCCTTTACCGGAATACTTGTTGGACTAGCAATTGCTTGACTGGAAATTTTATTTGTTTGATATCCTTAGAGGCTGCTCATCGTGGCCTGAGCTGCTCTTCTAAATGGATTAAAAGAAAGACTGCAAAAAGGTAAGAGAAACAGCATCAGGTGGAATAAAGCCAATGAAACTACACGATTTATGCCAATAAAAAAATATGGCTTGAAATACATATAGTAAAGCAGCTGATAATTGTATTAATTCAAATAGTAGATAAAACTTTACTGTTAGCACCAAATGTAGTTTTATGCTAACATTAAACCTTCACCGCCCTGGTTTTCAAATGTACAACTGAAGAGAAGATGGGGTTTGGGTGGTATCTGCACAGTGTTTGGAGTGAATTTGGATGGTGGCACCCAAGACCTTTTTGGGGTTGTTCCACAGGCACCCCCGTGACATATCACCACTGGCTTAACACAGGCAGCCTGTGACACCTCGGGGACTCCCCAGCAGCTCCCTGTTACATTGCAAAGTGTTTGGAATGAACTTCCATTGCAGTTAGGAAAGAAAAAAAAAAAAAAAAGACAAAAAACTTTCCCAAAGATATTTTTCCAGCAGAAACTGCTGCTATCTGCAGTAACAGATGGTGAACAAACCAGGACGTGTTTGCAGAAGGATAACCACGCCGGGAACCACGTCAGGGTCCCATCAAAGTCTAGCGAGATTCCAACAAATGGGGTCTGATTTTTTTTGTGGCCTTGTTTTGTGACAAATACAGTCCAGCAAAACCCAGTCTTTTGCCCAAACTGGAACAATCAATACGTCGGGGTGGTTTTGAAGCCAGTAGCTGTTCCAGCCTCAGATGGAAGCACAGCATTAGTGGGAAGAGCAAAGGAGCCAGCTATTTTCCTGGCAGCTCAGTCGTATCACTGTCTTTTTTTCTAAATGAAGGTGCTTTCCATAACTATGTTTCACATACCTTATAATATTACTAAAGAATATATTTTTAACAAAAAACCCCATAAAGTAGCATGAATTTAACTTCTGTCTGAAGGGTTAAGGAGGAGTATTTAATAGGAAAAGCAGCAGAACACCTGAGCATTTTGGCTTTAAATAGCCTTGAAGTTATTCACTCACTGAGTTGTTTCATAGCCTGGAGCTCTAAAGGAATTATCATGAGAATTCCAGTTCGTGCTGCACCAGTGTCTTTGTGTAATGAAGGAATAGCTTCCTCTGTCTTACCTCAGGCTCATTTCAATCTGCTCTCAGTTCAGTTCAATGGTTATGCTCCACAGCTGAGCACCAAAATAAATAGAAGCTTGGCCTGAACTGGAAACCACTTATGATAAAGCAATAACTTATTTAAGGGGAGCATTCTCCCAGGTCCTCCATGCAGAATTCCTGTAAAATCCCAAGGGCACAGCAGGAGATGAGGCCTGCATTACGTACGCACTGCTCTACCAAATCCAGCACAGATGGAGAAAAGGCAGGAGGCTTCACTAAGCCCTTCAGAGCACAGCCACCATCCCCACAAGTTCCACTGTTCTGTTAAATCACATTTGATTCTGTCACTTTCACCAACAGATCAAGTCTAAAAATACTGTCTGTGTAACAGGGCATTGTTAACCTAACAGTGACAGTTGTCAGAATCTATTAGCTCTCAGCTGTAAAGCTAAGATTTTAAAAAAAACCCAAACAAATAAAAATCTCTGAAAATCCCTGGATTCCCGCTTCAGCTAAATTTCCTCCAACTGCTACATGATGCAGCTACAGGTTAAATGAGCTCTACAGCCTGGCTTTCACCAAAAAGGTCACTCCCCCAAATCTCTGGCTGCTTCTCCCCAATTCCCACTGTGTAACGGTAGGGAAAAGGCTGCAGTGTATGTACGTATGTGGTCCTGCAGCCACAGCTCTTTGATTTTGAGAATATGAAGCCTGGAGAACACGCTGACCCGACAGAGCAGCTTCACACAACTCCACACAACAAGTCCCACGCTTCCAGGCGTCACTGCACGGGGAAGCGAGCTGCTGACGAAGTCACTCTGGGTCACAGCTGTGTCACCCCGGGGGGGCAGCACCCCCCCAGCACCATGGCAGAACGCCAGCAGAGGGCTGCTTGCCAAGCGTCCCTCCAGCTGGCCCTGCCTTGGGCTCACAGCGTCGGGCTCCTTGGCCAGGGAGGCAGCTCACCTTCCGTGCCATGGGAAGCAACCCCCCCCCCAAGCAGGATCCCTGTTTTTTTCTGAGAACTCAGGTTCTGAAGGAAAAGAAAAGGTGTCCCTCATCTCAGGGATTTGGCTCTGTAGCCCCGGGCTGGGTCCTGCCACCTCGAAGGGCAGGGCAGAACCCACGTCCCAGCGCAAGGGCCACAAAGGCGAGGGCTGAAGGGCAAACGTTCCTCCTGCATTTAAAAACTGTCTGCTATTTTTTTCATCTGTTTAATTACAGGCAAGCATGCAACAGTTAACTTCCGCAAAATAAAGAAATCCTGGTGTCTCCCCTTGGGATCTAACAGCCCACATAAGCTACTGGCAAGCCCAGGTGTTGGGGCTACTGGCCACCAGTGCACAGAGACACAGAAACGGCCGCAGGGCAGGTCTCCTGCTGTAACACAGCACATCTAACGCTTCTTGGCATTTGAGGAGCAAAACATTACTCTTTGCTCTCAAGTTCTCTTCTCACCAATTTTTCAGTACGATTTCACGGTCTTTTCTTTCGTCACAAGCCGTTAATGATCTCTAGAAAGTTAACTTACAGCCTCGGACTTACGGTTTTGCAGATTTCATGGCATTTTAACTGATTTACAAGGAAACTACTACTGAATTAATTTAATTTTTTTTCTTTCTATTTTTACCTTCACCCCCATCAGCCATTAGTTTTTCTCTTGCCACAGCCCCATTAACAAGAGGTTGAGTTCTCAGAGCACAGGAAGGAAGAAAAACCCTTCTCCGGCCAGAAAATAGCTTTCACCTGAGTTCCAAATGACCACAGGCAGCTTCAGCCCTTTCCTGCTCACAGATCCCAAGTACAAACTTTCTAAAAATCATCCTCTGACAGCAGAATGAGCTGAGTCTTTTCAGATGGGCTGCCAGACTCCCACATGGCAGAAAGGGACAGAGATTCAGCTGCCTCCGCTCCTAAATCACGAGGGGTTTACTCCAGTGGGACAGGAAGGGCTGTAAGTGAGGAGTGACAGCATAGTGGAAAGAAATGCAAGTGTCCTTTAAAAAAAAAACCACCCAGGAAGGAACAAAAAGCCCTGCATGCTGCTGTAAATAACACGGAGTGAGCAATCTGCTGAGAACCAGAGGGCACTCGCAAAGTCAAAAATTGTACCTTTTCTCAAAAACCACCAAAGTCAGTTTTTCTACAAGGTGGGAGCACACAATGGTAAAGGGCCACTTCCCAGGAGCACAGGGCTCCTTCACAGCAAGGTCTCAATAAACTTCCCTGCAGGTCCCCCAGATGAGGAACAAGCAGACTGTGGTTCCCCTTTTCCCCTCACTTTCAGATCCCTGTGGTGGTGGCCAGCAGGTAAAAGGTGCCACGTGGGAGCCACCCAGGCTGATGTCCCTTTGGTGCCAGCCATTCCCTGCCCTTGCAAACCTGCCCCTTCTCTGCCCGGTGCAGAGCTCCTGAACCCACCGGATCCTTGTGTCCTGCCTTCCTCCTCTGTACAAGACTACTTGTTTTTCTTATCATCCCTTGTCTTCCTCATCCCTCCTCTTCACTCTGGTTCCTTGGTCTTATTTTTCCAAAAACACTGCACTTTAACTATCCTCTTGGTCCTCACAGAGTCATAGAATGGTTTGGGTGGGAAGGGATCTATAAGACCATCCAGTGCCACCCCCTGCCCTGGGCAGGGACACCTCCCACCAGCCCAGGTTGCTCCAAGCCCCCTCCAACCTGGCCCTGAACCCCTCCAGGGATGGGGCAGCCACAGCTTCCCTGGCCAACCTGGGCCAGGCTCTCACCACTCTCACACCAAACAAGTTCTTCCTAATAACAGAATCACAGAATGGTTTGGGTTGGAAGGGACCTTAAAGATCATCTAGTTCTAACCCCCTGGCTCTCCCATTTTCTCTCCTACCAGCCGTCCATCCCTGACATCCTCCAGGCTCCATCCCTGCCCCTGCTGTTTTTCCTCAGCAGCCATTCCTGGCCATACCATCCATGAGGAATCAGAACCACAAAGTGCCTCCCACCCAGCCCCGGCCAGCGGCTCTAGGGGTCAGCCTGCCCCCAGGGAGGGAGGGAGGGAGGAGGCTGGGGCCGACCCATGGTGGGTGACAAGGTGACCTACCAGCAGCGGTGACCAGCAGGCCGAGAGGACACACATGATCCCCAAGAGCTGGATCAGTGTCTCCACGGCAATCCGCCCCCACTGCTTGCTGGAGCGAGTCGCAGCGGCTTTGGTCCGACAACGAGACACCAGGGCCTCAATGGTGGCCAGGTTGCAGGCCAGCGTCACCACCAGGGAGAGGAGCCCCAGGACGGTGAAGGTGGAGGCGAAGAAGAGGCTGCCGGTGAGATGGCTGTCGCCGGTGCTGATGAAGCACCAGGTACCAGGCCACTGCAGCGTGTACTGGCCCAGGCCGGCGACGGGCAGCAGGGCGAAGGCGACCACGGCCAGCCAGATGCCCAGCAGCACCGTCTTGGTCACCCGCGTCTTCATGTGGCTGGCGTACCAGTGGGGCGCGCGGATGGCCAGCGTCCTCTCCACGGCCATGGCGCTGGCGATGAAGAGCGGGCAGAGCCCGAAGACGGTCATGCTGAAGCCGAAGAAGGCGCAGAGGTGGCCCGAGGGGTCAACAGCCTCCCAGGTGCGGTCGGACAGGTAGACGGAGATGACGATGGGGCTGGTCAGCAGCTGCCCCAGCAGGTCGGTGATGGCCAGGGAGCCGATGCACAGCAGGAAGGACCGCTTCCTCCGGCTCCCCTTAGCCCGGTAGCTGCGGGAGACCAGCAGTATGGCCAGGGCATTGCCCACGACGCCCGTGATCATCATGGTCAGCGGGAACGCCACCGAGACGGAGCTGCAGCCCTCCGCCGCCCTCCCCGTCCCGTTGCCCCGCTGCCGCATGGCGCCGGGCTCCGTGCCGTTGGGGCCGCCCTGGCACTGCCAGCTCATCCCGGCGGGCTACCGCGGCGGCGGCGGTGGCGGACGCGGAGGGGCGGCGACGAGCCCGCCCATGGCGGCCAGCGGCGCTGAGACGAACCGCGGCCGGGCGGGAGCCCTTATAAGGCGGGGGGCGGGCGGAGGAGGCCGGCCCGGCCCGCCCTGAGGGGAGGGGAGAGAGCGGTGCGGCACCGCCTCGGCCCCGCCGCCCCGCGGGGCTCCGGCTCCGTCCCGCCGCGGAAACGGCTCCCTCAGGCGGTGCGGCGGGGAGCCATGGCGGGCACGGCTACCCCCAGGCTGCCCGACGGGCTCCATAGCGGGCACGGCTTCCCTCAAGTGGGCTGACGAGCACTATGGCAGCCATGGCTCCCCTCAGGTGGCTCACAGGGAGCCATGGCGGGCACGGCTCCCCTCAGGCTGCCCAAGGGGTGCCATTGTGGGCACGGCTAGCCTCAGATGGGCTGATGGGCGCCATGGCAGGCATGGCACCCCTCAGGCTGCCCGAGGAGCATCATAGTGGGCACAGCTCCCCTCAGGGTGCCATGGCGGGCATGGTTCCCCTCAGGCTGCCTGAGGGGCACCACAGTGGGCATAGCTTCTCTCAGGCAGCCCACAGGGTTCCATGGTGGACACAGCTCCCCTCAGGTGGGATGATGGGTGCCATGGTGGGCATGGCTCCTCTCAGGCTGACCACAGGGAGCCATGGCGGGCACGGTTCCTGTCAGGCTGCCCACAGGGAGCCATGGCGGATACAGCTCCCCTCAGGCTGCCCCATGGGTGCCATGGTGAGCATGGCTAGCCTCAGGTGGGCTGACAGACACTATGGCAGGCACAGCTCCCCTCAGGTGGCCCAAGGGGTGCCATGGTGGGCATGGCTCCCCTCAGGCTGCCCAAGGAGCATCACAGCAGACACAGCTCCCCTCAGGGTGCCATGGTGGGCACAGCTCCCCTCAGGGGGGATGATTGGCACCATGGCGGGCACGGTTCCTGTCAGACTGCCCACAGGGAGCCATGGTGGATACAGCTCCCCTCAGGTGGCCAAAGGGGTGCCATGGTGGGCATGACTCCCCTCAGGCTGCCCAAGGAGCATCACAGCAGACACAGCTCCCCTCAGGGTGCCATGGTGGGCACGGCACCCTCCAGGGTTCCACGGTGGACACAGCTCGCCTCAGGTGGGATGACTGGCACCATGGCAGGCACAGTTCCCCTCAGGCAGCCCGCAGGGAGCCATGGCGGGGGAACCACTGGCTGCTGCCCCTGGGTGGCATGGGGTCAGGCCTCGCTGCCAGGCTGGAAGCCAGTAAATTCCTAGGAGCAGGGATTCCTGATGTGGCACTGTATACACTCATCCTTCACGTGAGAGCAGAGTTAACAGTTCTAAGAAGTTGTTTCACAAGTTACAAGCACTATTAGCAACGCACAGGTTGAAATACTGCCCGGCCCAGCTTTTACTCTATGACTAAGTGCACACAAGCTGAATCACGAAAGGGGAAGAGCCCCATTTCTCATAAATAAGAACCATACGAGAAGCGATGGCTGGCTTTATAAATTAATGAGCCATGGCTTATTAATTCTCTACTTTCTGGACTGTAAACAGCAACTTGTCCTTGAAGGACTCCAGCCTTCACCCATGCAGATACACAGCAGGATGGCATTTGCAACCCGAGTCCAGTGTTGGAAACGATATCCACATTAAACTGGGATGTACAAAGCCTCAAGAGAAAGCCTGGAAAAAGGTGAGAGAAAAATATCCTTTTTCCCCTTTTGAATCCTGACATTGATGCACTGGTTTGGAGCTGTCAGTTCAGCACAGCTCTGCTCTGCCCTCCTCAGCATCTGGAAAGCTTTTTTTGCTTTTGTTGTCCACAACCACCCTAGGAGAAATCAACATTAGTTTCATTTTCCAAAATATGAAGCATTCCACAAACTTTGTTTTTTAAAATGCATGTGTAAACCACTTCTTCTTCCGAAGTGGCTTTCTTTTTTCATTTCCATAATGGGAAGACACATAGTTCATAAATTGTGCAGGACTTTGCTTACAGCCGTTGTCGTAACTGCACTGTTACAGGAGCATTACTCCCTCCTGGGGCTCCTGTGTCCAAATTTTGGAAAAGTTTGCCCAAATATCTATACCATCATACTTAAAAAAACCCCATAAGCTCCAAACCCCACACTATTAGCCATTATTTCTGATTAAAGAACAAAAAAAAAAATCCTTTATGTTAAAGGATTTCCAGACAGAAAAATTTATTACTAGTGAAACGTTTTGATTAATGTTCCAATAGCTCTGGAATTGATTACAATAATTACCTGCAGAGCTTCTTGCCCAGCAGCAGGAGGATCCTGGGCAGAGGGACTTCCCAGGAGGGGGTGCAGATTTCTAGGTAAAACAACCAACTTTCAGTTCATTATAACTGCGTTTAAGCTCAGGGGGTTACTGAGAAGCAAGACCTAACACAGCAACTATTTAATCTCGGGTGCTTCGTCACAGTGAGCACACAGGAATTCGTTATCTGGTGTGGAAATGATGCAATCTTGTGTCAAGATGGGCCAGCATGGGCATTTTAATGCTTTTTATTATTACTTATCTGAATAAAATAAGAAACATTTTTCAGCAACGTTGACCCTGTTGCCAAATTTATATAAAATCAAAGCATAGTCCGCTTTTGTTTAGAGTCACTGTCTAGTTTTCAAGCACAAGAATGCTTTGCAAAACCAGCGTTACTAGTCCTGAACCTGTTCAGTTTCTCAGAAAAGAATATTAGCCCTAAACTTAACCACACTTCCTCCTCAGCCATGATAAATTTCACTGATCTTTGATAAAGCTGCAGAGAAATGCGTTTCTTTCTGTAGGCAGCAATTTATCTGACCCCAGAAGTGAAACTGAGGGCGAGGGAAGTATTTTCTAGTCAAACAGGGAAACGTAGTGGGAGGTTACTGGAGATAATCCCCCCCAAACGCCCTCCCACACTAAACCCACACCTTTTTGCTGCCTGAGCTTAATCTACCTTTGGGTCTGTTCAAACACAGACTGGGTTTGGTTCTAATAGTTTAGTTCTACTTTATTTGCTGATCCAGTAATGAAAAAAAAAAAAAAAGAGATAATTTGTGCCCTGCTAGGTGTACAAGGACTCCCAGTCACTGTGCCTTTGCATTTTAAAAATGTAGGAATCAAAATAATTTAAACATCCTGCTTCTTGTAAAAACTTTCTGAAAAGACATGGAACCCACACAGAAGAAAACCTCTCCAAGTTTTGTAAAAGCTCCTTTTTAACCCACTGCTGTTTAAATAAAAATTTTTTCAGTACTTTGAGAAGTGAAACAAGGGGAAACTTGAGGACAGGTAAAGGCAGGTAATTGGAGATACTGCCCTTCTCCTGCCGTGGTGACACAGAACATCACAATCTGTTAGTACAGGCTGAAGAGAGAGATTTGCTGGGGTTTCCAAGAGAAAGCACTCACTGCACAGTTGACTCACAGGTTTTATTTACACTTGTCTACAGAATCATTTTGCCGTACATTTTATCTAAGCCAAATGAAATCATCATTTTCTTCTGTCGCCTATCGTTTGCTAAATTTAAAAACTTTTATCTGTTAAGTACAGCAACAATTTTAATACAAAGCACAAGGAAAAAACCCCAAAGGCTAACAACATAGCATCTATTAGATCGGATTTTTACAATTTAGTAGTTGGACTTTGACGTCGTCAGAGGCACAGTTACAAGACTAACCTGCTCTTGTGCAACCTACACACATTTAGCATTGAAATTAGCTATAAAAGAAAGCATTAAAGAAGAAACTGCAGAGCGGGTTGGTTTTGGTTTTTTTTTTTTTCTGCAAAAAGATTATCAAAATATTTCTACACCAAAAACCATTTTGCTTATATTCCATATACCAGTCCAAAAGAAGTGTCTTAAAAAAAAAAAGGAAAGCAGAATGTAGTTTTAAAATTTTGCTCCGTTTTTGTGCAGTTCATTTAAAAAAGCAGTGGTCAAATATGGAAGTTTTACTGCTGAAATCAATAGAGATCTATTGCTGTTTGCTTGCTTAAAAAGAAGAATTTTCCTTACCATACTTACCTTGCGATGGCACTGAAGAGACTTAACCCTTTCTTAACCAAACGGAGCTCAAGAGAGACCAAGTTTTAATGCGATATTGCTAGTAAATCACATTCAATACAGCATTTTAAGCCATAAATTATGTTTAAGGGAAAAAAAGAATGACTGGTGAAAAACACATTTCAGCTGTCAGAACTTTCTACACAGTTTATTAATTTTCATTTTCAAATATAAATAAAATTCAGATACCTGGAAAATTTTAGTCAGCCCCAAAATGAACTCTACAGGTGGCCTGCAGAAGCATCACTTGATTCCAAGAAGCTACTTCCATATTCCTCCAGCTCAAGGGCGGTTCCTATGGGATGCTCTGCCCAGAAAGGACGGCAGAGCTCGGGGTCCCTGTGTGTGACAGTCCCCACTCTGCTGAGGGCAGCAAATCGTTCCTACAGTGACGGGCACCGGAGCAGAGAGTGCCCAATGTCTCAAATATTCCCGCTTGGAAGGAACGGAGTCTAATTCATGCTCTACAGAACCCTACCAGGGACTGGGTACCTAATAGCTCTTCTACACCGAGCATGGCTAGAGAAAGAGAGAGATCCAGCTACTTTCAAATTAAAAAAAAAAAAAAATCATTGGACCTAAGCACTCACTACTGTCATCTGAGGGGTAGCACCAGCCCTACAGCTACCCCCATCTGTTGTGGTCCCACGGGAGCTGCAGCAAGAAGCGTAGGAGTTGGGTGCGGGTTCTGCATTCCCCAGATACTCCTCTGAACCCCTCACGGGAAGAGCAGAGTTGCATCAGACCAGATCCAACCTGTGCCCGCTCACAGGTGTAAGAGAGTCAGGAATCGAGTAACTGAGTCTTTCAAAATAATAAAAAACCCCCTTACTCAAATAAGAAAACTTCACAACCTCCTCTGGGGGGGGTTTATGGCTTAAAATGCTACCTCACTTTTTGTTTGATGAATGAACAAAGCTGCAGTTTTCCAGAAAGCAAGGACAGACATGCACCTCTACTAGCAGATTCAGCACTTCTGACCAAGTAAGACACCAACTTCTTAAAAATGTCTCATGCACTGACTGGATTTTTTTTTTGTTTTGTTGTTTTGTTTTTGTTTTTTTAAATGTGAGCTTTAATACATTATTTCTTTTTAGAACTTGTACGGGAACCAGAATGGGAAGATCCAGATGATGATCTGCGGCGTCTGCAAGATATAAATGGAGAAAGCATGCAAAGAAATAAGTTGCAATTAATTTTAGCATCCACTTTGAGCAGTCTGTATCATACAATAGCTGGAAGCCAAGTATATCTGATAGGGGCCTTATAAGAATATAGAAATAACTTTAAACCACTTTAAGCTTAGAAATGTAAATTTAATACTAAAAACTTAAGTTTAATACTGAAAGTAGGGTAGAATTTCTAAAATGCAATCTTTACTTATGCAAATAAATCACTAATGTACATGCTAACGCTTTCAGACACTGAAAGACCTAGGTCTTTCTACAGAACATACTTCTAGCAGGAGGAAAATTCACGGCAGGGGCTGGGGGGAACAACTACAGAGGTTTAAATAGGGATTAAGAGTAGGGGAAGTGGGCAAACTACTTTTAATGTGAGAGTAACTGATCAGATTCAATTCTTTCCCAGTGAATCTCAGTCCTTCAGGAAAACAAAAATAAAAAATCACACATTTAAATACACCCATTCTTATTCTACATAAACCCAAACCTTTCGGGTGACCGTGATCTCGATCGTCTTTTTTTGCGATCACCAGATGAAGAAGATCTAGAACGACTTCGCTTCTTGCTTCTCTCGGGGGAAGATGACGAACGAGAGCTTGAGTAAGATCTTTTTCTTGGGGTGGAAGACCCCCTGTAGGACCTGGAGCTGGATCTTTATTGATTAAGAAATAAATCAGATTTAATTCTGGTATAACAAGGCACAAAGAAAGAAAGAACAAAGAGAGACAGTTTTCCTGAATGCTCACTACTATATTTCCACAGTGTTTTATCTGATAAATGTGTGGGTGCTTTAATACTTACTCCTTAGTTATCTGTCAATAAAGACTTCTACTGCCAAGATAATTCTCTTAATAAATTTTGCTAGAATAGGGTTCCTTGCTATCCACCGGTGGCTTAGAAAACTCTTTCCAGCATTTACCAGAATTAAGGTTTTTGGCAAGAGAGTGATGGGAGACAGGGATGGGAAGCAGCCTATGTAAGGACCTTCCTCACACAGCACAATGCCTTGAAACCACACATTAATGGCTATTTCACATTGGAAAGTTGTAAAAGTAGCATCTGTCTTGCTAGATTAGTAAAAACCCTCAGAACGTGCATTTACAAATTTCATACATTTGGGTAGAGTGTAAGACCTTCCACAAGCAAAATATTTTAAAAAAGCCTCTTAGAATACAACCGCTTTGGTGTTTAAAAAAATAATTAACCAGCTTCACTTACAAGCACTCAAAAATCCCTTGGGTTATCTAAAACAACCAAGGAAAAAACACTTGTGAAAAAAGTAAGAGAGCTAAGAAGTCCTAAACTGTAATTCCAAAATGCTGTAAAAACACCTAACAGGACATTTTTCAGTAAGATAGATATTTAAAATGAAACACCCAATAACAAAGCATATGTTGGTGGTAGAATATTTTCAGGGTTCTCATCATAAATAACAAAATGCTCTTATTTCATACCAGCAGCACCAGCAAATAACCCAGCATCTACCGGGGGCACAAGCCCCTTCTTCCTCAAAAACCCTGGATTCCCTCCGGCACTGCCCCTCGCGCGATAACCCACAGCACGTTTCTGCCACCAACTGGTCTTCCCAGCTCAAACTCCCTTACTTACAGTTTTAAGCCTCTCTGTTCTTCCTTCCACGCCAAAGGAAAGTCCTGCCACCAGGGTGCCTGTGCCAGGGCACCCCAAGGAATGATTTTCTTACTCTTCCCCACACAGCTCAATAACCACTCTCAAAAACCACCAGCCACCTCAAACTCCTGGCAGCTTCTCACCCAGTTTGCTATCAACATTTTCATACATTCTCCCCACGTTGATAAAAGTAACAGCAGCTCTATCTGCTGCAAGCTAGACACATTAAATAGGTTATCACTAATGCCAAACCAGAAGACAGGGTATTTTCTAACGTTCTCATCAAGTAGCCCAAGTGGAAACGGTCAAACCAGCGAACACGAGTGAAGCAAGCAAACATGCATTCAAATCCTTCTTCCTTCCCAGCGAGGATGTGGCGTCCGCTCATCTGTCTAGCTTAGGTCAGACTCAAACTCTTCAACCAAAACCTCGCATTCTCAAGAAACACAGCTGTGGTGGCAACAACCTCGCGCAGAGCCCCCGGGAATTCTGACTTCCAAGATAAAAACGAGTTAATGGTTTTTGACCGGCACAATTTTACGATGAAATCAAGAAGCGCTTGGTTCTTCTGCCCTTGTTTGTTCCTCTCTGCAAGGAGAGAGCGCTACCTCATTCACCTTGATTTCGACCCACGAGATCTAGAGTGTTCTCTGGAACTGGAGCGAGATCTTGATCTGGAACTGGAAGAACTTCTTGAATGGGACCTGAAACGACACGGAAGAGAATTTTTTTTCCAGCATCTGACCTGTGTTTAGCAGAAAAACTGCTGCTGTTGGCAGCAGAGACAATGACACACAACATCACCTGGCCCAGAGTCACTAGAGAAGTGACCATTTCCTCCCACCCCCCCAGCATCACTATAGCACAATTTAAACCAGAAACATTAACATAGTAAGACGCTGCATTTTAAAAAAAAAAAAAACATTATAAAGTCAGCTTTTTATTATGTTTCGTATAACAAAGCACAAAAATCAAGCAGGACTGCAGTTACTTGGCAAACTGCAACAACTGCCTATCTGTGACCTACTTCATGAAATCAATGCCTTCACTTTTCATTTGTGCCTTAACTTAAAACCCATCCATTTCTTTGCAGAGCAGAGCAGGGAAAAGGCTCACACCCAGCCAGCTGAAATAGTCCCCAAGTCAGCTCACGCAAGCATTTAGCATTTTGTAAGCACTTTCAAGTCTTTGTAAAGATTTCCCCCTCCATTAAAAGTTAAGTACTAGTTAATTCTCGGCTAAAACACAGACATCTCTAACACTACTTGTAACTAGTCAAAATTACTTTCAAATTTTTCACGTTGATGGATTTTCTTTAAAGCACAAACCACAAGAGATACGTAAAAATGATAGTGGACTTGCAGTAACCATCATAAAAAGAAGGTATTGTAATCAAATTCTGATAATCTTTTCAGGAAAAAATGTATTATTATTATTCATGCCGTCAATCTCCCAGTGTATATTGTTACCACAACTTTTTCACCTTACTGTGTGAAACAAATTGCTGCTGGCTGCTCAGCTCAGTCCCTGGGATTCCCTTAGTGCTCCTCCCTGGGACCCCGCAGGAAACGCAGGGCTCAGGTGAAGGCAGGGGGAAGCTGACAATAGGTGTTGTGAAAAACAGGATTTTTCATAGAAAAGGCAGCATAAAAAAAAAGCAGGAGACTGATGGGTAGATGAAGAGAGCAGAGGGGGTGTCTGACACCCGGTTAGTAGGAGGGTCTGAGGAACTTGGGTGGAGAGAGCAGAGAGGGGCAGTCACACAGTCAGGAAGATGAGAAAAAAAACTTGAACTTTACATATATGAACTTTATGTAGAAGACAGTACTGGCCTGAGGCCTTAAACCTGTCGGTACCACCCCCCTGTTAGTTGTAAGACAGCTAAAAAGCTGCAACATCGTTTACATCATATAATTACAAAACATTAGTTGTTCAGATATTACTGAACTTAAATAATAATGTGAGATCTTAAATCTACCCACTAGACCTTTTTTGCAGTCTCATATAAAATCATATAAATCATTTATATAAATCGCTTATCAATAAAGCATATTGAATAAAACATTATTCTGACACATTGCCACCGAAAGCTTTGCTGCTCACCAAATGGAGTTCAAGTTTCTTGCCGTTATTTCCAGGGTATTTGTCATTCCATCCTTCCACCGCATCCGCCTAGGCTGTGTCACGTCCACCTCTTCTCCTGCTCTAACCGTGCTACCCTTCTGCCTCTCTGCTCGACAATCGACTCAACGTGGCTAAAAAAAGTTCACCCGCTGCACTACACACGGGCCACCAAGCCCCAACATCAAACTCAAGGCTTCACTTTAAATATCAGCTTAAATTTACTAAAATAAGCCACAAACCACATGAAGCACCCCCGCTGAGCAGCCACAGGTCAGAGCAGCGAATTATCCCCCTATGTCAACTCTGTGCATTGAATTATCAACATTATGAAACTAGAACTGTACAGAAATCAAGAAAATAAAAGTAAATAAAGAAGTTAGATACTGACATTTTGCCTGGCGTTACCCTTGACCTGTACCCGTTTACCTGGACCTAGACCTTGAGCTCGAATGAGAGGATGAGCGCGATGAAGATCGGGAGTGGGAAGATCGAGACTTAGAGCGACTGCGCCTATTGGATTTCTTTTTCTTATTAGTGTCCTCTTCCTCACTGGCATCCAGATTGTATTTGGAGAGGTCAGCGTCATCTTCGTCCTCATCCTGACAAAATACAGGCATACCAAAAATCCTTAAGAAATACTTTGACTGTTTTCTTCAGGTTTTTTTTACTTATTCTACTTTTTGTGCCTTTTTTTTTTTTTTCAACCTCTGAAAATATTCATTAGTGCATTTAATGAGATGCAAAAATGTTAAAGACTAAAGAGTGACTGAAAATTTATTTTAAAGCAAAGTATTAAAAAGCCCACAAAAACCCCATCCAAAGTCCCATTTTCTGTTATATAATGAAAACAATGAAAATACAAACATTCATTGTGATCAGTTGCTTTAAGTGAATGCTTGGAATTGTTTTGAGACTCAAAATCTATAACCTCAGCATAATCCTGCATGGATGGGTTTCACGTGCAGAACCTGGTGACTGCTGGGTTAAAAATAAGAATATAGGCATGGCCCTGCAGGACCGGTGTCCAAAGATGAGGACAATCCAATACGTGATAGTCCCGTATTTCAGGAAAATTGAAAAAAAAAAAGTCTCTGAATATTTTATTTCATTGTATAAAAAATAAGTCTGATGTAGTTTTAAAAGGCAAAAAAATAAAATTCAAGAATGTTCCCTATATATGGTAACTATACATAAAGATTCCAAGGAAAGATCTCCAAATTTTGGATTCTGATCTCAGATAAGCTTCCAATTTTTTGTGGTTTAAAAAAATTATACATCTTTGAATGCAGGTATTTGGGACAAAAGAGCTTGTTCATATGCTCCACAGAGGCTGCAGGCACCATTATTCTGACAGCTACCCCTCTACACTGCTCCTAAGGCAGCTGGGAGCACACAGCAAACTTCACCTATTAAACAGCACTGCAGGAATAATTAAAAAAATAATCGCTGGGAAAAAAACCCCAAACACACTACCTCATCCAATTTATATTTGGAGAGATCTTCATCCTCATCTTCCTCATCTTCCCCTTCGGATTCCTTGTCTTCTACCTCCTTCAGGATAGAGGCAGGACCCACTGGCTTCCCTCTGTACTTCTTCTTTTTGCGTCCAAACTGAGAAATTTCATTCCATTAGAATAGGATTTCATCAAAATTCATTACCAACTGTGGGGTTTTTTTGAGAAAACTTTGACGAGAAAATAAATACATAGCAATTTCAAATAAGTTATTGCTCAAAGGGAAGGGGAAGTATCAATTGGCAACAAGAAACTTTCTAAAGAGATGCTTGTATTTGTACAATTAGTGCTCGCAGACGAGATGAATGGAAATGTGAATTTGTTGGAGCTGCACCTGATGTGTCCCTGAGAAGTGCTTTTCCCTGTAAGGACACTAAATGTGCCTCTCCCAAAATCCACGTGTCCCTGCTCTTACCTCATCGTACTCCCCGTCCGACTCCTCGCGTTCTATGTACTCGACGTTCTCTCGTTCGTTAAATCCTCCTCCATAGCCTTGAAAGAGAGGCAAAACAAGACAATCCCTTGAGCAGCACCCAACTCGGCCATGTCAAGCGCAGAGATGAGAACGAGCCTTCACAGAGGTTCAGGGAGCAACAGGAATAAAACCATGGAATTGTGCAACTGTTGGGATTTGCCATGAGAATCTTTCTATTCCTTTTTATCCTGTGAGGGGCAAACTCTAATGGCTCGTTTTAACTCCGGCTGACTTTGTAATTTACTGCAAGTGGGTGCAACGTGGCTGCCAATCTACTCTGAAGGACACCAGAACTTGAAAAGTTAATTAGTCAAGATATGTAAATATATCAAATATAATTAAATATTACTCTCTAATATTCTTACACTATTAAATAAGAATATTAAAAGTACTGGTTTTCCTTTTGAATGATAAGCTCCGTGCTCTTCCCCCTGCTTCTTTTTCCTGTGCCCCGGTGTTAAATGAGGTATTAGATTCTGATCCCTGACAATACCAACAGTCAGGCGGGCGCTGTAAGGAAATCCTCTGTTCTAGTTACCGCCAGGCTCATTCCTAATGCAGCAGCAACTTGAAACGCGTCACAGTGTGGCCAAACCTCAGACCTCATTAAGAGATAACGCTCTAATTTATACAGCCCTCAAACCCTGCTCTTGTGACTGCCGGGTGCTCTCCAGACGGGCTCTATTTATACACCAGACCTTCTGGAGTTAATAAAAATCTTGTGTTTCTCCTTCCAAACGCCTGAGTATCAAAATCAACAGTTAAAGCTGAATATTCCTTAATTTTCCAAGTGAAATCATCACACACTTTACACACCACTAAAGGGAATCGAGTCTAAGAACCTAGAGATATATATGGAAGACCAGTCAACTTCATTAGTTCTGCTGTGAAAACAGTCCCTTTAATCAAATTGCATTGGCACTTATAAAAAGAAGTTTTCTTACAGGAGTATTTCAAAACCATGTGCATCTCACCTGTCCTCTCCTCCAATTTTGCGTACTTGGGAGTGTTACACATGTTGCACTCTGATCTCCTGGCCCAGTTCACGTTACCACACCTTCATGGGTGAAAAGAACACAGCAGGAAAAAAAAAAAAAGAAACATCTTATTTCAGATCAAAAAGCTTAAGTGTTAAGAAAACTCTTAAAAATAATCATAAAAGTGTATCTGGCAAGCTTTGGCAGTGAGCTGCAGAGAGGAGTGCAACGCAATTAACCCCAAGGCCAACAAACAGCAAGAGAGTCTGTGGGTGTTCCACCAGCTCGGGGTGACAGAAGACACCCACGCTGGAGAAATCCAAGGGGGAGAAGTGAAATCACCAGGCAGGGAGGCAGAGGAGTGAAGTAAAATGACACAGGAAGCCTTAAAACTCCTCACGTCTCTCCACCCGTGGCGTTCACAGCTGAGAGGAGTTCAGGAAGATGTGCCCATGGGAACAAGGCTGGTGAGGCACCATCCTCACCCACCACCACACGGCTACAGCGTCACCCGCCCCTCACAGCATCTCCACCTCACCATCTGCAGAGGCTGGAACCCTTAAAAGTGCTCCACAAAACCTGAAAGCACCTTCCCAAAATCCAAGCATTTCATTAGAGCACTCCTTTTCTAATTTAGGTCTCAACGCTCTCCATCCACAGCCTGGAGAAACATCTTGGAATTTAACTTAGTGCCAAACATTACTCATTAAAAGCAAAGATTAACACTAAGATGTCACACTGCAACGACGGTGTCACTTCCATCTACGCGCTTCCTCCCAGCTTGAGAAGCGTCTCAGGTTAACAGGAAAAGAACCATCAACTTTTACCTTTCCACTCTTAACTTTTAAATCTGTTTTTTTTTTTTCAGTGATGTTAATTAAGTGACTGCTGTCCAGCGAACAAAACGGAAGGCTCTCCTCCCAGCAAACCCCCCCACTGCCTCTCCCCTCAGCAGGGGTGAGTTTACAGCGACACAACGCCGTGCCGTGCCGCAGACGGGCTGCCTGGCTCTAAGGGAAGATCGCTGTATTTTTAAGAAGGGCGTACGTTTTGCACTGCCAGTCGTTGGCACTGAAGAGGCCACGACTCTTCTCGGCGAGGGTCTTCCCTATTTCAGTCCCTCCAGCCTTCATCATTTTGGCTTCTGTGGTTTTTTCTGGAAAAGAAAAGAAAACAAACGTTTCTCAAACACCTTGCTTTATTCATTAAGAAGCTTTAATGTGCTTTTAAAAAGGCAGAAACAGACGAGGAGAAAAAGACGCATCACCACAGACACTCACCTCTCCCACATCTGTTGCAGCTGGTTCTTCTAGCAAAGTTAACATTCCCACATCTGAAAATAGAAAGAGAAGGCGGACGCTTGTTAGCGGGACGGCGGGGAAACCCGAGATCTGAAGAAAACCGCCTTTCATTTCAAACGGAATTCGTTCCGAATTATAACACGAAGTTTCTGGGGCCGTGCCCGGCCCCGGGGCGGGCTGATGCCGGGCCGGCAGCACGACGGGGACCGGGAGCGGCGAGACCCTCCAGAGAAGCCCGGCCCGGCCCGGCGACCCCCCGGGACCCTGCGGCGGCGGCTCCCCGGGGCCGCCCGTCCCTGGCGCTGCCCCGCGGGACCGTCCCGCCCGGAGCCGCAGCCCGGGTCCCGCGGCGGCCGGGCCCACGCTCACTTCTTGTCGGGGCAGATCCAGTCCCCGTCGCTCACGCGGAAATTCTTGGTCGACATCTTGGGCCCCGCCGAGCCGAGCGCCGCCGCCGCTGCGGGAGAGGACCGGGGCCCTGCGCCGGGAGGGCTGCCCTCCGCGCCTGCGCCCCGCTGCCTCAGCCAGCGCCGCCGCCGCCGGGCGGCATTTCTGATCAGGCAGCGGCTCGGACGCCTCAGCCCGGCCGCGGGGAGAGGGCGCCGAGGAAGCGCGCCCCCTAGCGGGCCGGAGGGCGGGGGGGGGCAGCGGCGCATGCGCAGTGCGCGCCGGCGGCGGGCGCCATGGGCGGGCTGGGCCTGAGGAGAAAGGGCAGGTGTGGGGATGGCGGCAGCCTTGGAAGGGTGGCAGCCGCTCGTACAGGAGCCCGTTTATTCATGGCAGCTTATTTTCCTCCAACTGTCGCTGTGGGTCTGTCACCCCAGCGCTCTGGCTCTGTCACCCCAACGTTGCAGATACAGAACTGCCTGGGCTCCTCATGAGGAAACGGCCAATTCCTGCGTGTATACCTTCAGTAAAACAGAGAAACCGTGATGCATAATGAAAAAGAAATGAAATAGAAATGAAATAAGGCCTCATTTTCACAGACCAGAGAGCATGCAAGGTTCAGACTGCTTTCTCAGTGTGAGGGCCCTAAGGAAATCCCTCTCTGAACGCAGAGAGGGTTTTAAATGGGAACAAGGCAAGGCATCGCTATAAATACTAATGCTAGAGTGTTCAAGTAAATCCATTATTTTAAAAAAATACTATTTAGGTTATGACTAAACCCCGCTTTGGTGGTTTGCTGGGGCCTGCTCCGGCCGCAGGCCGTTGGCCACCATTCCCCGCCTGTGGCCAGTGCCCAGTGCCAGCGGCTCCTCTTCAGCCCCTCTTGAGCTCTTTCCCTTGGGGCTGGTAATGACGTGACAAGATCTTCTGTGCTGGGGTTCACCCGCGTTCCCTAACGAAGTGTGTGCAACCTCCTTACTGCTAGCAAATGTTACTTTCCTGCCAGTTTTTGTTCCCTTACCCTCCCACACCCTGTGGAAAAATCGCCTGGGATCTGGTGAGGGGACTGTTTTTTATCCCCTCCTCTCTCCAGTCCATGAGGGAAGGTGACAGTGTTATTGCTATTTATTTATAAAAAGTGTAAAGCAGCGTGAGGACGCTGGAAGAATGTGTTGGGTGGGCTGGTTTGCTTGCGGCAAACTCCCAGTTACAAAATAATCAGAAAATACTAAACCTGCGCTTTCCTGCTGGTGGAGAAGGTCCCAGGTGAAGGGCTGTGCTGGGATTTGGAACAAGGGCCGTGAAAAATCTATTTTTTTCCTCTGCTCCAGCAGTGGAAGGAGGAGGGGGAAGCACCAGGTGAAGAGGAGATGGTGGCTCTGTGGCTCCTGCACCGCTCACGGGTCGGGACTAAAACACCTGGTGTCCCCAGCCTGGCCCGGAGCTGCCGCTTCACAGGCGGGCAGTACAAAATTAAACACCTCCCTTAACAATCTTTTTTCCTCCAAATGACACTCCTCTATGGTGCTGAATAATCAATCTCAGCTTAAGTGAGAATTGGAGTCTTTCACGCTGCACTAGATGGCTACAAATCTTCTTTGGTCACCTTGTCAGCACGGGTCTTTATAAAGAAGCAAATGGAGGAGCTGGAGAAGGCAGTGGCTGTCCACTGGTGCTGCCCAGAAGGATTCACTCCTCTCTCTCCTCCCATGCACTCGTGAGGCCCCACCTCGAGGGCTGAGTCCAGTTTTGGGCCCCTCACCACAAAAAAAGACCTTGAGGGGCTGAAGAAGGGCAACAGAGCTGGTGAGGGGTCTGGAGCACAAGTCTTGTGAGGAACTGAGGGAGCTGGGGGTGTTCAGCCTGGAGAAAAGGAGGCTGAGGGGAGACCTTCTGGCTCTCTCCAACTCCCTGA
>JAOTQQ010000004.1:33569718-33581746 GCA_026546715.1 Gallinago undulata
AGGGGGTAGCCAGGGGGGGTCGGTCTCTTCTCCCAAGGAACAGGCCATGGGACAAGAGGAAACGGCCTCAAGTTGCCTCAGGGGAGGTACAGATTGGAGATTAGGAACAATTTTGACACAGAAAGGGTTATGAAGCCTTGGAATGGGCTGCCCAGGGCAGTGGTGGAGTCCCCATCCCTGGAGGGATTTAAAAGATGGGTTGACATAGAGCTTAGAGACATGGTTTAGTGATGGTTTGTTATCAGAGTTAGGTTGATGGTTGGACTGGATGATCTGGAAGGTCCCTTCCAACTGAGACAATTCTATGATTCTATGGTTCTCTGACCGCTGGGCTGGAAAGCCATTTCAGGCTGCACTGTAGCATTTGGAGAGCTGCTCTTCCAAAGTTTGTTTGAGTTTTCAAGTGTGACAGGCGTTCGGTGATGGAGCTTTTCGAGCAGACGATGGGCACTGACGTGTGGCTCCAGCCGACACGCTTTGGGAAGAAAGACTGGCTTTGACGTGTGACCTTTCCAGAGGGTTAGACAGCACTTGTCATTTAATGACTTAATAATTAAGGAGTGATACAAGCCTGCTGGGAGCACACAAAACCACAAAATAAATGCTTTAAATAATAATTAGATTATAAGTTTGTTGTCAGATATTGACTAAATCATTTAAACGTGGGACTGAAGTTGGACCTAACCTGGGCATTTCCCTCCTGCTGGGTGGAGTGAAAGGAGGTTTGTGACATATACAAATTTTGTTTTCACATAAACCTTTTTTGTACTATGCCCATCATTTCCTGTTGTGCCATATATTAATTATTTTTACATGTCATTAGTAAGCCAGTAATGAGAAATACTTTGCCTGGACAGTGTGTGAAACCGGCTTGGCTTTAGAAGGAAAAGCGTGCGTGTCCACCTTGTCTTGACACCTTGTCTCTGGGCTTTGCTTCTGACCCTCCGCGTCCCCCATCGACACGTAATTTACAAATAACACCGAGTTTCGATAGTCAAATGTGCAGGGAAAATGGGTCGTACTTCATCATTACATTTTTACTCCAAAACAATAACAATCTATTCTCCAAGCGAGCTCTCGGTGTTGTTGACAACAGCCTTTCCCGCAATCAGAACTGTGATATAGATGCATTATTTTCTCCAGCAAATTTTACCTGTCAGTTGGTTTAGTTCTAGTGCTCCTTCTCGGGAATAAATAAGGACTCATGATACACTTCACTCTTCTGACAGGAAAATCCAAACATGTATTTGCCCACCAATTTATCAACATTTGCCGTACAGGTGGGGATTTTCTTTTAGAGCCACGGGACATCTGGTTTAGATTTTTAAACTTAATCTCCAAAGTAGATGTAAATTAAAATAAGGCTTTCCCCATCATTTAGGAAAAGTAACCCCTCCAGCAAAACTGCATTTCTGGGTAGGTGGAAGGGGACAGTAAAACTGTATCTCTGTAACATCAGAAGAATGACTTCTTAATGCAGCATGGAAATACTCTGTGGCTGGCTAGATCTGCTGAGCAGATGTCCTGGCTGACATCACCCAGGAGTTTTCTAAGAGCAACTAAGGTAAATGTTCTTTAAATTTAAAACGGATATAATTTTTTCCAAGATTTTCTTTTAAAAAAAGAGCCAGTGTGGAAGAGCAGCAGTTAAGTAGGGCTGAGAGGAGCCGTGATGATTCCTCGTTAACACGTTCAGAGATGGTGAATGTCAGCGAAGGATGAAGATGCTCCGAGTTGGAGGAGAAATGACAGAATCGAATAGCTACGAATTGATCATGAATACATTTAGATAGAAATGAGAAAACAGAGTCTACCCATCCAAGAAGGAAGGTCTGTAATGGCTTTCCGAATAAAATCGGGGAAGAAGGGTTCTACATAAGTTAAGGTGGAGCTTGGTAAACATATGGAGAAGGACATTTGATTTATCAGAGGACTTACGGAGAGGGGAAGGTGTGTCTGTGGTGTGAGAGCTCCTGAGCACCACCACAGCTTGTCCCGGGAGCTGGAAAGGTCACCGGGTCATTGTTCTCCCTACATCATGCATCAGTGCCCCGCTCAGGGTTCCCTGAGTCACCTGGGGACCTCCTGGAGTATTTCTTTCCTCCTCGGAAGGAAGCTTCAAGGCTCCTGCTCCTCCCGGCTTTCTCTGAAGAACTAACTGATGATGCCGGGGTCTGGGGTCAGGAGGAAAAGCTGCTTGATTCCCTGTTGGCTTTGTGGGGCTGCCTTACTTGCTCTCACATGGAGCAGACATGGCCAATGGCCAGCTCTGTCTATAGTCCACCCTCTGGTTTTTGGTACTGGGTCAATGGCAGAAGTTCTTACAACCTCCATAACGTTGTATTTCATAACACCTATTTTGCATGTATACACTTATAAATCTTGAGTAATTAGGAAATCTTTAGCCAATGCACCTGAAAGTCCACCACCGAGCTGGTCCTGCTGGGCTTCCCTCTGCTTTCAGCAGGACACGTGCTGTGTGAAGGAACAGCTTCTCTACCCAGTGGTTACCTGAAAAACCCCTCTGAGATTGCTGGATTTCTCTGGCTTTTTCTCCTGTTCCCTTCCTCTTTTTTCTGACCCGCTCCGGCGTCCGTCAGGCAGGGATTCCTGAAGGGCTCCTCTCGGGAATCAGAGGAGTCTGTCAGAGAAGAAGAAACCCCAAAGACTTGTCATTTGTTGCTGGTGCAGCGAGCTGCTGGTGCGCCCTGAGCTCTGCAGAGCACGATGTGAGGACACCAGGACCTCCCTCCTCCGGTGTCTGTGGAGAAGACAAAAGTCATTTCCAGTCCCTGGCCCCGGCGGTGGCGAGCAGGAGACACTGATAATGATGGCCCGTGTGTCACGGTTGAGAAGGACGGTGTCTGACGGGCTCTGTGCTCCCGTCGCGCTGGCGGAATAATAAGGCTCCTGGCAGGAAAAGCAGAAGACACCCTCTCCAAACTCACTGCTTAAAGGAAAGGTGATGTGTTTCAGAGAAATACACATAAATAACCCAATAGTTACAATTTTCGAAAGGTATATTTGCACACCATGTAGGTGTCATAATGCCCCAATTGACAGCTATAATTACTGTGGTTCAAAAAAGCTCATATTGAATAAAAATTTGTTGAAGCAAAAGCATTTAATGGGCAAGTGCAGCAGAAATAAAGGCGAGGCACGTAAAAATAAGATCCCATATATATATATTTTTTAAAAGCCAGGTTGGAGAGGGTTCATCATTTGAGGAGTCACTGTCAAGCAGAACAAGGTGTGATTAACCTTTCCCACGCTCGCCCTCCCCGGCTCTTCTGGCGCTGCGCGGTATCACCGCTAATTAGCGTGCGGCGGGAGTCGGTGTAACGAGGATCTGTTGGATTTCCGCTGCTTGCCCTCCAGAGGAGCATCTGTCACCGCCATGGTGTCTGCCCCCAGCCCCGGGGACATTCCGCCCACACCAGCCTGGAGGCTGCCAAGGTTTCCAGCTCTTTCTGGGGAGGTTTCTTGGCTTCCTCAAAATCACACATTTGTCTTTTCACGGGTTCCGCCCTGGTTGGAATCAGCAGCACTGCGTGGAAGAGCCTGACCATCAGCGTTTAACCCCTAGAAATTTGGTGTTAAGAAGAAAAAAGCGTAACTTGGTCACAGAAATAATAATTAACCCTTTCATATGGGTCAGTTTTAGTCCTTATTGTCCACCTTGTGCACATAAATAAAACGTATTTGGCGAAGAATCACTCACTTTGCCATTCTGTCTCTAGGAACCAGGGGCACAGCCTGTCTACACGTCCTGGCAGATGGACATCTGCCAGTAGCACATTAACAGGCAAGGAACAACTCCAAAAAAACCGTACCTAAAAGTTTTTGTATCATTTTAGCTGCACTATTACTATTTTAGAGACGTGGTTTAGTGATATGGTTTTCTGTTGTTTGTTTGTTCATTTTAATGAGATTTAGGTTGATGGTTGGACTAGATGATCTTAAAGGTCCCTTCCAAACTACATATTCTGTGATTCTATAATTCTATTCTGAGCCTTTGTTGAAGAGCCTTGTCCCTGTTCAGGACTCTGAGGCCAGAATCACCCTCCGAGTGGTGTCTTGACACCCGTAGGTCATTGCTGGTGCTTTCCTCCCCACGTTTGACTGGCATGAAGTATTTCCCTGCTTCTCCAAATTCTGGTTTTGACAAAATAATTTTTAAAAATTATTAGTTTGGTTCAGGTGAGGAACTGAACAGCCCCAGGGAGAGGATAGTCGGGGTGTCCTCCACACTTTGCTGTGCCATCTCCCAGAGGCTCCTCCGTGTGACCCGGTTTTGAGGATGTCCAAGGAGAACCACAAGCGTTCCTTTGTCTTTCTTTTACTGTAGAAGAAAACTCTTGAGCTTTTCCTTAACTTGCAATCACAAGGAGGAATTTACAGTGCAGTTTTGGTTCCCATCGTGGTTCAGACCAATGTGCCACACCAAACCAGACCATGTCCAGTGAATCCTGACTCAGAGCTCACCCCAGAATGGTGCTGAGTCTCCTGGTCAGAAGCTGGGAAGATTTCGGTGGGCTGACATCTCAGCAGAGAATGAGCACCTCCACAAGACTGCTCTGCATCTCCACGAGACAGGGCTTTTTTCCCCAAAAAGCTTTTGGAGGTGGATTAATCACACTTTTTTGTGAGGTTGGCTCAGATCCTGGATTCGACACGAACTCCTGGCAGGCGGACAATCCAAGTGCTGTGTGAGACATTTATGGATGCATGCAGAAGGGCTTCCTGAGGTCTCCCACCTGGAGCAGGTCCATCACCAGTACAGGATCAGCCCAGTCAAGCCTTTGTCTGACTTCAGCCCAACCCTACAGTGGAGCCCAGTCTGTCCCCTTCCCTCCAGGAGAAATAAAACCCCACCAGTCCCTCCTGGACCCTGGGGAAGGTAGAGTCCTTCTCACACAGACTTCCAGCCTTGCCATACACCACTGCCATCCCACCCAACCTCCCCTCCCAAACCCAACCTCCTTTCCCAACCCAGCCTTCTCTCCCAACCCAACCACCCTTCCCAAACCCAACCTCCTCTCCCAACCCAGCCTCCTCTCCCAATCCAACCTCCTCTTCCAACCAGCCTCCTTTCCCAACCCAACCGCCTCTCCTAACCCAACCTCCTTTCCCAACCCAGCCTCCTCTCCCAACCCAACCTCCCTTCCCAAACCCAACCTCCTCTCCCAACCCAGCCTTGGCTGAAAGCAGAACGCTGCTGCTGCTTCAACACACCTGGCTCCTTTTAATACAAGTAGAAACAAATTTTGTCCTTATTGTGTTAGGAACTAGGCTTTTTTTGTTAATGACAGAAATCGTGAGTGCTGTGCAGAACCTCTCCGTTGCCATGGTTATCTCACAGCCATTCCCAGAGTCTCCCCAAACTAGCCAGAAATTAGACGAATCCAAGGGACACTGTGAAAGTAATTCCCAGTAGCGTGGGGTTCTGGGATGTTCCCCTGCTGTCCGTGGGGGAATGAAGGTGGCAAACTAGGTTAGTGCCATCCTCTCCGTTCTGAGCAATCGAAAATTCATTTACGGCTGAAAACTTTTCAATTTAAATCACCTCCCAGGAGGTTTCTGACTTAAAACTTTGGGGCTAATTTCTACAAGCATGTGCAGGTTCCCCCCTGCCACCTCCAACGCTGAAGGTATCTATCTATTTTCTCATTTCCCCTCTCTCCTCCACTGGCTTCACCCTGCATGTTCACAGTCTCCTCTGGCTCTTCCGCTACTGTAGGCACAGCAGAAAGAACAATGCCCGGAGTCATAGAATATCAAGGTGGGAAGGGACCTTTCAGATCATGGAGTCCAACCATCAACCCAGCACTGCCCAAACCTCCCCGGACCCATGTCCCTCAGCACCACGTCTGCCCGGCTTTTAGATACCTCCAGGGACGGTGACTCCACCATTGCCCTGGGCTTCCTCTGCCAAGGCTTCACAACGCTTTGGGGGAAGGAATTGTTCCCAATCTCCATCCTAAACCTCCAAAGGATCCATGGGCCTGGGCCAGGCCCCCCAGCCCAGCGCTGCTGCCTGGTAATGGAGACTGACAGCTTCATCTTCCCGCTGTTTATCAGTCGGTGCTCAGCACATCAGGTGTCACGGGAACATGACAACTCTTGTCAGGGAGACAGGAGAGCCCTGTGACAGGCTTCTGATTGAATTTCTTCACCCAGCACTCCCAGCATTAGCACCACGTTAAAACAACTTCATTCATTATTCAAAAAAGGAAAAAAAAAAAAAAAAAGCACCCCACTGAGATCCTGGCAAAATATATAACTTTTTTTTTTTTGAATCCTAAAAATGCGCCTGATTTTGCTTCTCCGGTGCCTTCAGAATCACCTGTCTGGGTTCATTAAGAACCACTTTATTTGTTGCCAGCGAATAAGCCCACCACGGGTCATCCTGCCAACGCGTGGGAGTCAGGCGCTTGCTATGAATGATTCATAGCTCGGGATGCTTTTTAATAAAATGCTCATGTTAGAATTCTACATATGCTCAGAAGGAAGAAATAAAAATTCCTCTCTATATTTTCATTAGAATTTATAATAAATGACAAGCTGGAGCTGTATTCCCTTGTACGCCTGGCCTTCCTGCAGAGGCGCCACGCTCGTCTACGAGCTCCACTTGGCTGCCCACCATCCCCGACACCACTCGGTGGTGTTGCTCCCATACAGGCGTTTTACAGAGACAGGGAAGCCTGACTTTTGTCACAAATTAGAAAAATGCAGAGACAGAGGAAGGAAAAGCAAAGGCTTCAGGAGGTGTCACTGTCCGTGTGAGGACAAGTGGAAGGAGACAAAAGCAGCGGTACCAGCAGCATGACCCATGACTTCTCTCCGCTGAGGAAGCACCTTCACCCAAGTCATTGCAGCTACAAACCACACTCTGTTCACCACCTGCTTCTAAATCACTCAGGAGTGTTTGATGATTGAGCGTAACGCCGCGTTCCTCCAAGGAGCGAGCAGAGAAGACCTGTCAATGCTCTCCCAGATCCACTGGGTGCTCAGGCAGTCCCCAGAGACACAGCCCGAGCAGTGGTGGTGCCAAGAGCTGAAGCATGGCCTGTCTGATGCCATATCCCTACGGCACGAAAGCCAAGACATCAGAGACATCAGCAAAAACCTGCTGTTAATGTCAGAAACCCCCTTGGCTACAAGGCAAAGGTTCCTTTTCCTTCACACACCTTATTTTGTGAGCCCTATTTTTCCCCCCAATTCAAAGGTTCTGCTCAATCCTGGCAGTTCTGGAAGGAGAGTGGGATGGGGTGACTGGGATACCGTGGAGCCACTTCCCACCTCCAGCAGAGCTTCAGCTTTCCCTTCTGCCCCTAAACTCAAGGGAAAGTGTTGGTTTTTTCCCATGTTTGCATGGATTGGCTCTGGGCAGAACTCACATTCAGCGTGGGACCCCAAACACAACGTGTTACAGCAGGTGCCCAGCCAGTCCTCTCCAAAACAACACATTCTGCGCTTGAACCCACTCACTGAAGGTCCCAATTAACAAATTGGTGACTGCTTCTGTCTTCCCCTCCGCAGCTGATGGATGGTGTGGTGCTGGTCCTGTCCAGGAGCATAGTGGCAACCACCAGCAGGGCTTAACGCGGCTGCCCCTTGGATCCCAGAAAGGCTTTACAGAGAATTAGCTTCCCCTTTCTCCTGCATTTCGCATTCTTCACTTTGAAGAATATTTTTCCTACAAATATTTTTCTCATGTAAACCTTAATAGCCCGTCTTTGCCTGGGTGCTGCAAAGAATCTGATTTTATTAATGACTGTTCTCCCCTCTTGCTCTACCAGCCTGCTCTCCAGCCCTGCTCCTGACCCCCAGGGTTCAAACAGCTGTCCGTGCGTTTCTGCGTCCCCTCCAAATGCCTTCTCCAGGGGCGCAGTTTGTAAAAAGAAACCCAGTTTCTGCCTTGGAGGCCTCTGAGGATGGAGAATGAGGCATCTCCTGACCATCTGTTTCAATGGTTACCTTTTTTCCTCAAGGCGTGCAGACTGTTTTTTAGCTACCGAGTCTTCAATTCTTCGTCTGTTGGATCCAAATATCTCGGGAAACCGATTTTTATACCCAAAGACCCCACGGGGCTCTTTGGTTTATGTGGCAGGGTGCTGAAACGTCAATAAAATGAAGACTCAAGAGGACTCTTGAGATTTAATCACCACCGTAAGCGCGTGCCGGTCTAACTCCACTGCCTTCAACGGCGCCGCGAGGAGAAGCGGCCATAAAGGAAAGGTCAAGGTGTTGTGGTTTGCTGGTTTAAAAAGCAGAGAACTACACAGCGTGCGGGCAGGTGGAGCTGAGGTCGCTCCAAACTCGTACCAGGTAACGCAAAGAAGGGAACTGGATGGAAGTTTCACGGCAATCACTGCGCGGGGGCCGGGGGCTCTGGAAGTTGCATGGCAACAGGCTCAGGACGAAAATAACACATCCATATGGCTTCGAAACTCTGGTTTATTTCTGAGGCAAAATATGGGGTATTTTTCTTTGTTTAAGGTTAAACTCTCCAGAGTAAGATGAGCGAGTCCACTGACACTGGGAAAAGTTCCCAAGATTTGAATTTTTGCAGGATTCCCATGTGTAGATCGTGCTCTCCTGTTCCTACTGCTCTTCACTGGCTCTGCTTGGCACTCGCCCAGCTCCTCCTCAGCTCTGACCGACCTCAACAATTTCCTTTTTAAGCTGTTCTTACAGCTCTCTGGGTTTTTTTAAAAACTTCTTTTTATATTCTGAATTGTTTTAATTGGTGAAGAACAATTCCTGCAGTGACTGCTGTGGAGCGGGAAGCTCAGGGAGCAGGTCTCACCCTGCAGACACTGCTGGGGCCCACGCGGGTCTCAAAAGGTGGGTTTGTGATGGGAGGAAACCAGGAAAAATGCCCCCGACGCCAACGTGAGCTGATTTTGGTGCCACAAAGGGCTCCCATGGCCAAGACACTGCTGGGTGTAAGAACCATGAGCCATCCTTGGAACCGTCTTTGGGCAAACAACTAGAAAAATGCCCGTGTTGTCCTTTTCCAGTTTGCTCCTCAAGCAAGAGGACACAGTGGCTCCCAGATCTTGGTCCCACTTAGAGTGAGGTGAATGTAGGGCTGCACTTTTATGTATTCATAGAATCACAGAATGGTTAGAGTTGGAAGGGACCTTAAAGATCATTTTGTTCCAACCCCCCTGCCCTGGGCAGGGACACCTCCCACCAGCCCAGGTTGCTCCAAGCCCACTCCAACCTGCCCTTGAACCCCTCCAGGGATGGGGCAGCCACAGCTTCTCTGGGCAACCTGGGCCAGGCTCTCACCACCCTTGTAAAACATCTCTTCCTCAGGTCCATTCTCCCCTGTACACGTGCAGGTGGGATGGAGCTGGTGTTGGAGAGGACGCAGTTGAGGCCAGGCTCTGGTGTCCACTTCCAGCAGGTGCCATCGCTGTGCTGTGACGGTCCCTCCAGCCCGGCCCACGCCTCCCTGGGGACGGACCATAAATATTCAGTGCCGGATACGCTGAGATGTAAAATAGCAGGTGCAGCAAATCCGTGGTGAGGACACGTTTAATGGGTGAAGGATTCAATATTCTGTCTATTGAGCTAACAACTGCATAGAAAAACTCCATCTGTAGCTTTTTATGCGATGTTGGAAGTTGTTTTCTTTTTTCTTTAATTTAAAACCACAATTTATTTTAAAAAGTACAGATACTCTTGTTGTGGAAGATGGCTCTGTGCAATTAAATGGCAAAATGGATTAAAGCCATTGATAAAAATGTAAATATTTGAGTAATTTTAGGTTTCATCTGAGTACATTCAGAACAAAAAGCTTCTCCTGTGTAGTTCTTCACGTTCCATTCCCCATGGTGAAATTCCTCCTGGCAATTACGCTGTTTCTTTTGGCCCATTCTCCCTTTGCTTCCATTTCCCCCTCTTTTTTTCCCCTGGCTCCTGCAGCTCCTCATGCTTCAAGAGCAGCTCTTCGCTCTGAGAGGAGCCGCTGCCACGTCTCGGTGTGAGCCAAGTATCTCCTCAGGTTCCCTCAGCATCGCTCACTGGGAAGCAAGGCCAAGGATTTCCATTTATTTCCCCAGAATGCCTTCACAACACCCCCCGGCGCTCAGCTCCTCCTTCATTGGCTGCCCTGTGTAGGAATCTTGACATTTGTACAGCAGAATTCCAATATTTAGATCAATTTACACTTTGGAGATGTGATTCAATTACCAATGAGATCAATGGACGCCTTGACGTCTACCAGAAGCTTTCCCGCTGACCAGATCTTCTGCCCCCTCACATTTGCAATAGCTGAGGTTTTATAAACTAGCATGCTTTGATCAAAAGCTACTTAGTAAAGGTAATTTAATTGGCTGCTCTCTGAAATAATGGTGTCTGTAGCTAACGTGGCCATCCCAGCTCAAAGCTGCTATGAATAGGCACCATCTGCTGGACAGAAAAGATGAATTTACCCCATTTATCTTGAGTTGCAGACAGCATCATGTGGTGCATAGGAGGCACGGAGCCCACATCTTGTGGACAAGATGATGGTCAAGGCCTTAGGTCCTCCCTTGTCTCAGTGAGGAGCCTCTGCCCTGGTCTCTATGGTCCTTACTTGGAAATTCTCAGCTGTCCTTTCTCATCTCTGTGGCTGTTGGAAAAGAACATTGTTCTGTGCTGCAGGATCCCACCATGAACCTCATTTGTCCAGCTCTCCCGAGGAACCGGTGCCGTCCAGAGTCTGTCTGCTGGGGGCAAGTCAGTGTTCGGGTGTTCTGTGGAGAAGACAACTGTGTGTGCAGCCATTTGGCCTGAAGAGCTGCCGATGCCACCTCCTGTGGGATCCCCCACTGAGGAACATCGGGAGACAAGTCAATTGTGGGGTGGGATTGGGTTCTTGTCCTGCTCCAACAGGAATCTCCATGTCTCCTGTGGCTGGGCAATTTCTTGAGCCTGATCCAGTTCCACTGAGATTAAGGTGAGATCCGTTGTAAACCACGAGTACTCGATGGGACCTGGTGGGAGCTGGGAGTCCTGCAGGGCAGCGCTGTGGAAGCAGCACAGGATGGCGGCCTGGAAGAGAAGGACTGTGGGATCTGGAGGTTTATTCCACAGAAGATGGTCAACCCTACCCAATGTCTTCGTTTGCTCCCGTGGGATGATCCTCCATCTCTCATTACGGCTTTATTTCTCGGATGAGTAAAGAAGAGGGAGGATCCGTCAATCAGTCACACTTCTGAAGAGCCACACGAAGCGGTGATGCGGCTGATTAAGCCTTGTTCTCCGAGGGAAGTTAACAGAAGCTAATTACAAAGCTTCAAGAGAAAAATCTCCTCGCTTGCTCTCATGCCAACGTGCTGATTTGATTGGAAGGCGCTGAACTGCTTCATCAGAGTGAGGACCGGGGACACGGTGCCACGTCCCATGCTCTGGAGATGCTGCCTGCTGGTACCCCAGGTGAGATGCTCTCACAACAGAGCTTTTTTTGAAGAAGTCATTAATGGCTATGTGCGACAGGTGCTTCACAGAAATAGTCACAAATGCATTTTATTATAAAGGTGCCGTGAGTTCTGTGTGCAAAGCAAGGTCTTCTGGAGGGTCTGACTGTCTGAAGTGAAGGTAGAGAAAGACATATTGAGGTGGAGGTTACAGAGCTCTCTGGGAATTTTAGCTTGAGGTCGGTGGTCTAAAGGAGGACATCAGCCTTCTGGAGGTGAACACGTTGCTGAAGAGACTCTGGGAAATGCTTCTGATTTATGAGGTGACACTAGAGAAGGTAGTGGGCCCCAGGGGATTTCCTCTGAGGAGGGAGAGTTTTGGAGGGAAACCAAGGCAGAAGATGACTCCCTCTAAAACACGGGGCAGAGATGTTCTGTGAAATGACCAAGGAAAGATCTGGCTCAAGTGAGGCAAAGAACTGGGAGTCATAGACTCATGGAATCACAGAAGAATTTGGGTTGGAAGGGACCTTAAAGCCTCCCCAGTGCCACCCCCTGCCCTGGGCAGGGACACCTCCCACCAGCCCAGGTTGCTCCAAGCCCCCTCCAACCTG
>JAOTQQ010000004.1:33588693-33606050 GCA_026546715.1 Gallinago undulata
GCCGGGCAGACGTGGTGCTGAGGGACATGGGTCAGTGGTGGGTTTGGGCAGTGCTGGGTTGGTGGTTGGACTCCATGGTCTGAAAGGTCCCTTCCAACCCAGACAGTCCTATGACTCTATCATTCTGTGGTGCTCCTCGCCAACAGCAGTGAATTCAACCACACCTCCTGCTTTTTTTCCTCACTAGCGTGGGGCAGAGCTGGGTATCGTGAAGGAGAGGGATGCGGCTCCTCCAAACTCCAAACAGAAATATAACCCAATGAGACGATTTACAGCAGAGAAAAATGGAAAACACGTTTACAGTGCTTCCCCTCCCCACCCAGACTTTTCTGAACATCATTCCGCTGCGTTCTGCGTGTGCGTGACCCCGGAGGCTGGTCCCGGGGCCGGGAGAGTGAGAAGATGCTGGACGGAGGGTTCAAAGCCCGGAGGGGCAGGCAGAATGAGGGGCAAGTGACACGCAGTGCCTGGCCAGCCCCTCCATCTCCATCTCCATCTCCATCTCCATCTCCATCTCCGCCTCTTGCCACACTGCCAGAGCGCTGGGTTCACACACCTTTGAGGACAAGGTTTGGCATTTAAAATAAAAAACCACCATTCTCCCTCTTTTTTTTTTTCAGGAAAACCTCCACTCCTTCAGAGTAGCAACAGTCAATCTAATCATGGCCAGGATTTAATTTATCCCAGTTAAACCACATTATGACTTCCTCAGTTGGCAAGCGGAAGGACGTAACAAATATACCCAGAAATTCCCAACAGAGAGAGGAGCCAGCAAAGGGCATTTCATGGATCTGTCCCTCGTTACAGAGCTGGTGGCTGCTCCCACTGCCTCCTCCCTCCTTTGCACCCTGACAGAAGGAGACCTCAGGCTGAGGAGGAGACCTCAGGCTGAGGGGGTTGGTGGAGCTCAGGCTACCTCTGGCTTTGGGGTCAGAAGTGCTGGTCCTGCAGGAAGGCCCTAAACTGGAGCAGCAAAAGCTGGAACGAAGGTAGTTGGACAAATTGTTTAAGGGGAACACTCAGGTTTACATTTCAGATGAGAGCTCAGAGCCCAGCTCTGTCCTTCAGCAGATGGGACACACCAGTCCCAACTCCACCGCTGCCTGGTCTTGCCCACACGGGTAACGCTGACTGGGGGAAGTATCTGTCCACAAAATTGATTCTTTATATGGAAATATCGCCTCACAAGCACCTTTCCAGTGCCAGCTCCAAAGCTGTTGTTTATTTATTCATTTTCCAGTGCCAGCTCCAAAGCTGTTGTTTATTTATTCATTTTCATTTTTAAAAAGATGCTCCATGCTCCGTGGCTGGTACCTGATGCCACACGCTCCCTTGCTGACTTTCTGCATTAAAGGGATGTACTCGGGGACAACCTGAGTACCAAAGGCGCTGGATAAATCCAAATTCTATTAGACACTTCACGCAGTACATGTTCATCGGAGGGTACTTCACCAGGGCTTTATCTCCAACAAGAGAATGGAACGCAAGAGGGAGAAAAATGGTTTGCTTACAATCAGCGAAGAATTATTATTCCGGCACCGCGCTCATCCATTGTCATCCCAACGCCGAGGCAGCCTGATAAGGGTTCTGCTGGTTCAGCTGGAGGCTCCTCTTCTGTCTTCAGATATTGGGGCTACGTTGTTATTCTTAAATCACTGCTATTCATAATTTGGAGAGTGGGTCTAAATTGAAGACAATCTTATGCTATTGTTTTGGGTTTGTTTTTTTTTTTCTCCTGCTCAGCTCTGACGACTCAAGGCCATGCCCAAATATTTAATTAATAAATTTAGTCTGAATACTTGGGGTTTTTTTTCCAGTATCCAAATCTGATCTTTCAGTGGATTTCAGTAAATCATCCCTGAAACCTTGGTTTTGTTGTGTTTTTTTTTTACTTAGATACAGTTTTTGCACAGCATCAATCATTTTACTCTTTGACAGGAAAAAATGTTTTCTAAATCTGGCTTGCTTTATTGTCCTCCATTACACAAATAAAATGATTTATGGAGTAAGAAAAAGGAAAGAAATAAGAAGGAAGCATTTCTTGATCTTTTGAGAATTATTTTTTTCTTTATCCTAAGATTTATGCGTTTTTTTCCATTCTCCTGCCCTTGTGTTTGCCCTGAAGAAGCAGCTCTACTTTCTGCTGACCTCTGCTCCATGTCTTTTGCACCATGGCCGGAAGATTAGCAAAATGTCAGAATTCTCCTCAGTTTTGGGCGAGACAAGGCCAGGGACCTGGAGGGCTCTGGTGAACCTGAGGGCACCGTGTATCTCAGGAACCCTGGGGGGAGCGGGATGGGAGCGGGAGGCGGGAGCCTCGAGCCTCGCCATGGAAACGGGGGCCCAAACACACACAGGAATCAAAATTCTGGGTTGCTATGGCGATGGAAGACAAATGATGCTTTTTTTTTGCAGATTCATCGATGGCGCCGTGTGGGATAATCGGGTGCCACGGGAGTTCTTCAGCAGGGTCTCTCTCCAGCTCTCTGTGGTTACAGCCGAGCTGGAGAGACCCAGAGGAAATAAAAATGTCCCCCCATGTAGCCGGTGCTCGTGCGGAGAGTGAGAGTGGGCAGCAGCTTTGTGGCTGACCCGGTGGACCTCCATGTGGTTGACGGTCCACTACCAGATTTAATGGGTGGCAGAAGACTCCTAAGCTGCTTGGTCTGGACACCTACAACTGTCACCCTCTCCTGAGACACCTCTTCTGTTGTGTTTAGGTGCCCAGGGCCAACGTGGGGTTTGAGGCCAGCAGAGAGGCTGAAGAGCAGCATCCTGGCAGTTCCTTACCCCACATGAGTGTAGCACCAACAGCAATCCACACTTCCGTGATGCTTTTTTTAATGAAGAAAGTTATTTTTGAAGAATCTTAACCAACAGGTACCCCCAAAGTACCCATCCCTTGCAGTGTAAGCAGGACACAGAGGGACACAACTGGAGGTACCTTCACAGAGCCCTGGTTTATAGAAAAGGCCCGGATGATAAAAATCTTAGCTGTAACTTTGCTGCCTTTGGTACCATTCTTCTGGGGCAGACAATGCTGGGGAAAGATCATTTCTCATAAGTACATTCTTGTAATATTCAGAGAAACAATTTTTCAGCTCTGCGTTATCAATCGCTGCTGCTTTTATGTTCTTATTGCTTACTAGGAGTTTCTGTTGGAGAGGAAAAAAGTAAGGATATTTCAGAGCGATTGGAGTCCTTCACCCAGTTTTTGCGTGATACGTTCAATATTTTATAATTCCTTTCGTCTTAAGTATTTCTAAATAGCAGTACCTTTCGGGCTGACTAAGAGAAAATCAGATTTGCTTTTATTGAACACGAGTGTGTGCACGTTAGAAGAGGAGGTGGAATCCTATAGGCGTGGGGAAAGCTTAAGGGTTGAACTATTACATCTCTAAGGGAAAACACAGGTCTGCTGGAAACAAGAGCTGCATCTCCTGACCTTTATGTCACCGCGATTCTGAAACACAACCCAGGATGAGAATCCAGAGATAAATTTTTGCTCCAAGCCTGTCATTTCTCCCGACGTGCTCTGCCCTTTGCTGGCAGCAGGAGGTTAAATGTTTTCCCCCCCCGCAAGCAAAGCCAGGGTGGCTCCGGGCTGGACCCGTGGCCGGGGTCTAGGTGTGGAGGGGAGGGAGGGTGCTCCCCAAGCCCCCCGATCCCACAGCGTCTGGGAGAGATCTTCCTCTGCCCATCTCCCACCAGCCTTTCCTTGGGTTTGTCCGTGCATCCTGCAGGGCAGCCGTGTCTGTCTGTCGCTGCGTGTCCCAACCCCCCAGCAAAGGATGTTCCTCAGTTGGGACGGTGACAGATGCTCTGGGATTTACAGGGATTTTGAGGCACGTCCCCAGCACCTACTCTGCTCTGCTTGGAAGGGAAAGAAGACTAAAGAACCCTCTGCCTTTACACAGATGGTTATAGCCGGCTTCGTCTCCCAACAAGTGGAAAAGGTGCAGAAGTTATTAAGGTAAATGAGAAACTCAGTGACAATAAAGCTTTGCAATCAGAGATGGAAATTACCGAGGTTCCCTCTGGAGCATAGAGCTGACCATCAAAACCTCCAACTTTAGAATATCAAGAAATAAAGATTTTGGCTCTCTCTCTATATATTTCTACATACACTAGGACGGTGATGTTTATTAGAATTTTCGGGCTGCTTGTGTCAGGTTGTGTTTCACTGTACACAGGGAGGCAGTGCAGAGGTGCCTGAGCTCCAGGTGCCTGGCTGCCAGGACGCCAGGAAATCAGCAGGGAAACGTAGGAATTAGCAGGAACGTCTAACAGGATTTCTTAGTTACATTAGTGGGAATAAAATACTGGCAATCACTCTTGCAGACCATCATAATCAGCGATGGAGGCACTAAGCCCGTTCACTCAAATACAAATTCTGGAGTTTATTCAGTCACGAGTATCTATTGATTTCTGGATTTAAGCCCAGCAGGCTGTGCCAAGCTTGGCTTGGGGAGGTCGGGGGGAAGGGGAGCCGGGAGCGGGGGCTGAAAACTGCCCGGGGGGATGCAGAGCAGCAAGAGCTCTGGGCCCCAACCACCATCTCTGAGCTCTCCTGCCTCCGGAGACTGGGAGCCTAAAGCCTGAGCCGATGTATGGCAGGAGGGAGCAGAAAACCCTCACAGCCCCCTCAGCCTGCGACCTCAAGCTTGATGGGCCTTCTAGAAGCAGCCTGAGGAGCAAAGCTGTCATAGCTGCTGTCCGAAGGGGACGCTGCGGTGTTAAGAACCATTTTTGGCTGATGGTTGGACTCAATGATCTTAAAGGTCCTTCCCAACCCAGAGGATTCTATGATTTTAGGCTCCTGGCAGGTGGAACAGCGGGGCAGTGGCAGCCCATGCTACTAGAAACAGGCTCTCGGCAGCCTTACCTCTCCTGACGCCGCTGGGCAGACGTGGGGCCAGTCTCAGGGCTGAGCATGGGACTCTCCAAGTCTGTCTTCTTGCTGCACTTGAGAAAAAGAATGCAAAATACAAAGGAAAGTCAGTCAAGGAAAAGGGAACAACTTATGCTCTTTGTGGTGTTTTTACACCAACCCTGTTTAATACAAAATCGTGCTCAAGGACCAGTCCCTCTAAACCAAAAAGTGAATGTTGGGTAGCAGTATGAGGAGGAGGAGGAGGAGGAGGAGGAGGAGAACATGCTCTGCTGGACAGCCCAGTGCTGCTCGCTCACAGCGTTTCGATCAGAAATGTACTGTGCTCATGGTACGAGTTTGAAAAAAATAATTCCCTTTCTAGTCATTGTCAAGATAGGGGAGAGAGAGAGGAAAAAATCCTTTTCTGGAACAAATGAACAAAAGAAAACAAAACCCAAGGTCACAGCTAAATATAACACATGAAAAAAGGAAGCAGGGCCAATAGGCATCAAGTAGCTGTTCAGGCACAGCAATCCAATGAAACCAATTGTCCCTGACCTCTTCTGTTAACGTTCTGAAATTGCAAACACACACTCACAGCCTGTGGATTTGCCAAAACACCACCCAGACGAGAGGGCCCTTGGGGCAATGCAGCCACCCGAGAGTAAAGGGGACAAAAGCAAGGCTCGTGTCCCCTGTCGGGATTATTGACCCCATGCCCCCGTATCGCAGCGATACCTGCACCAAAGGCTCCCTCTGTGTGTCACCCCTAACATCCAGGCTCTTCACAGCCCGTGACACCGTGGTGGTTCCACCCCAGCAGGCAGCCAGGACCTTGCAGCCACTCACACAGTTCTCTCCTTTCCCCCCTAGAAGGGCAAGGAGAAAAGGGAGAAAAGGAAGGGAAAGGAGAAAAAAACCCCAACGTTCTGGGTTGAGATAAAGACAGCTTAATAGAACGGTAAGAGAAAAAGAAAATAACAATAAATAACAACAGAATTGGCACCGTCCGAGCAGTGATCGTGGATGCCCCCTCCCCCTCCAACCCCCATTTCTATACTGAGCATGACATCTCTGGTATGGAATATTCCATTGGCCATTCCCTTGTCCTGTCTGTGCTCCCTCTCAGCTTCTACGAGAAGCTGGAAGAGTCCCTGGAAAGCATAAACATCGCCTAGCAACAACTGAAACAATATGCGTTACTCACAGTCCTTTCACAGCAATCCCTGGACAGAAAAGTCACTCCTTCCCAGCTGAAAGCAGGACAGATGTATAATACAACTGCTCTCAGAGGCACCAGCCTTGGAAATGCAAACACAGGAGGTGTCTCCACTCCCAGTCCCTGCAATCCCCGCTCCTGAGTGCTGGCACGTGGCTGGGAAAAGACCTGGGCTACCCTCTCCGGGTCACCACCGGTTTTCTGGCCAACAAGCAGCTTTCTGCAAACTTCAGGGGATGCGAGGGAGGGCAGAGCAGGCAGCAGCAGGGACTTGCATTGCAGAGAAAAAGCTTCACCTCTGCTTGGGGCTCTGACAGAGCCCGTGGTGTCTGAGCAGAGAGAGGATGGGCAGAGCCCTGCAAACCCTCAGCGTGTTTCCCTGGCGAGAGCAGCCCCTCTGTGATGGAGGGATCTCCAGAGCAGGCGTGGGGAGGCCAGGACCCCCCCGTGATCCTTGGCCACGCTCAAGATCAGCACAGTCTTAGGACAGAGGAGGAACAAGATGACCTGCACTTCGCAGCCCCGACTCTGCGAGGTGAGACCCACCTGTGGCAGCAGTTTCCTCAACATCCCCCTCTCCCTTACACAGAATTCAGCAACAGAGAAAAAAAGCCTGAATTCCTCCCCTGAAGAAAAGTCCTCCAGGGTTTGGAATGAGGAAAAAAAACTTCATCCTTTCCCAACAGTCTGCTGAAGGAGGCAGACCCAGGCAACTCCTCTTGCCTCTCGGGAAGCCGTGGTTTGAAACGCAAAGTGATGGCTTTCATTTCACCTTTAACCCTTTGGCATACGGAATCTTGGGGGGAAAAAAACCATAAAATCACTAATAGGAATTCCTAGAACTGGTGGCTGAAGGAAAATGAGATGCACACTATGAAATGCATGAGGAACTTTGTTAATGCCAAATATAGAAATTGAACAAGGGGGAGAAAGTGGCAGTTGGTGACCGGGCGCTGTAGATAAATGTCACCCAAGCGGTAGGTGCATTCATTTGTTGTGCAGAGATTGTTCTGCCCTGTCCCATTCCGGACAGTGGGATGTAGGAGCTGTCCCTTCCGTGGCATTTTGGAGCCCAAGGCGCAGGGACTGAGCCCGGAGTCCTTGTAGACTTAGGAGATTTTTTGACTCAAAACCGCATTTGTTTATCTTGAAGCGCTGCACTGTGCGGGTCCCCATCATTTGCATTTCAAACTTGGCAGAGGGAGAAGAATAAAAATACATAAGGCAAATTTTACCATTATCTCTGAATTTCTGTGGTTTTATCAGTTTCCCTCAGAATCCTCTGTAAGGCTGGTTTTAAAAGATAAAAATAATTTCAGACGGCTAAAGCAAAACATATTGATAAAAAAAAAAAAAGGAAGAAAAAAATAATTGGAGGAAAGAAAAGCATATACCTATGCATTAAAACAATCCTCTAAAATTATAAACCAGGCATAAAGCATGCATTCTTATCCCAGTGAGAGTCAGTCATGGTCTTTATCAGCCTGAGCCGGCTTCTTGCCGCTCTCATCTTGGGTTGCGGGCAAACGCCGCGCTGATCACATTAATCTTTACGATTCCAAGAAACAGCTTTGAGAAGGTTTTTAATCAATGGCAGCGGGGTTACAAATGTGTGCATGAATCCAGCTTTTGTCTCCTTCTAAAATCCTTCCTGCTGATAGCAAACTTTCTTTTTGACTCCACTGCCAACCTTTAACCATGTAAATGTGCATTTAATTTGACTCAATATAAAGCAAAGTTGTCTCTGCATTTTCAGAGGTATTCTAGGGTTTGTAGGTTCTTTAATGATGGCAGCCCCACCTGAAACCCTCTGATGAAGCCTGAGAATCAGATATGAAGTCAAGCATCTGTCATATTCTTCCTCCTTTGGAATTTCACTCCCTGAAAAGTATCTCACGATAGGTATTACTAATTAATTACTGAAGCATTTCCATTACTTTAGCTTGCCAAAGGCAAATTCTAATCATGCAAATAGAGACCAGTATTTTGGTAGCACTAACCCACATGGTATACAAGCCTCTCTGTGCTCCACACCTCCCCCTTATCTTCAGTTCCATACAAACAGAAATAGCTGCATTTCTGTTTTGGCTGATTCCTAGACAATTCATAAAGTGTAAAACTAAATCCACAGCGGGAGAGAGAAGGAACAAAATTTCAGTTATTTTTCTCCCCGAAGCTCTCAAAGCTTTTTCTAAACAATGCGCTTTTATGTGGATAATAGAACTTCAACCTTTTGAGATCAAACATGCTCTCTTCACATTTCTACTCTGGCAGAATGGCTGTGTTCCACAGGGGAAGGTAGCTGGGAAACTCAGGGAATGCACCGACCACGGGAAGCACAACATGGGACACCAAAGGGCAGGAGGATCTGATCAAAGTGAGGTCTTCTCAACAGGGCAAATCCTCTGCTTAATCCCAGGCTTGCAACGGGGAGCCTTTTCACTTACCTGTTCTAGCTTCTCGAAAGAGGAAAATCAAATTAATATGCTCCCATAGGTGCCCATTTGTCTCACCATGGCCCCAAGCACTCCTCTCCAAACGCTCCTTAAATGGAACACAATTATTTGAGAAGATGCCTCAAAGCCTCTGAGAGATGATCAGGCAGGCTGGTATCAAAAGGGGGTTGTAAGGGGGTTGTAGGAGGGTTTTGTTTGTTTTGTTTTTCCTCCCAGCTGAGGACAATTAGACCAATTAGAAGGTCCAGGCAGGTGTAATGATTCAGGTAAACAGGAAAATGCTGATAAGAGGGATGACTGGGGTTGGCATTGGGAGTCAAAAGGAGGAGAGCTTGGGATAGCAAGAGGCAGTTTTCTGAAGCTGCTGGTAAGTGTCTGATTATTCTACTACTGAATGCTAGTGAATGTTTTGGGTTGTATGCTTCCAGTTTATGAAAAATTTTGCTTTCCCGTGGGTTGGCTCTTTGCAAAAAATGCATTTAATACTCTGTGGAGCTTTATCAGGATGGCTAAAGCAAATCCTCTTCGTGGAGCACCTAATGGCAGTGGTCCTCAGAGTGAAACCAAAAGGTATATGGTTTACTAAGAAAAGCTGTCATTAGAAAAGCCCTTCTGTAGCCTTTCTGTTTAAAGAGGAAATATAAGTCATCATCAAATGCAAACAGACCTCTTTGTTTTCTAGTACTATAAATGTTAACTGCTCTAGTGAGAGTGCCAAAACTGTGCACTTCTGTGTAATATGGGAGGCATTGTTTATACATCTGCTTAATATCACCACCAAATTTGTGCTCAGACATCTATAAAGAAATAAGTGCACGAGGCCACCCTGAAAACATCATTCTCCTCGGTGCTTTGGCCCCACGAGGGAATATAAGTGAGAGATGGTCACTGAAATGGGAGAGGAACAGAAGAGTCAGTAGAGTATCAGAAGGGCAGTAAAAGTAAGAAGAGATAAGGATGGTCTACTTCTATTTCATCACTGCCCTTCCTCATAAAAGCTTAGACACGCTCAGCTGCCTGGCCGGGGAGTTCCTGGGATGCCTGCTGATGTGCTGTAGCACAATTGCACCTGGAGAGAAAACCTGATTCTCACACCTGTAGCTCGCTTGTAACTTAACTCCCAGAGCTCTTGCCACAATCACACACTTCACCGTGGATATATGGAGTATTTTGAAGCTGTTCTATTATTCTGAGCTTGACAATTGGGGAAATTTCCCAAATTCAGATGCTGCGCATTAGAGCTTCTGAACTGATTTGAGTTTGAGGCAGATACTGCAGAACCTGAAAAGAACAGCTGCAGCCACATCTTTTCATGCTGCTAAGCTCACCTCTCAGCATGAGCACACAAGCTGCCTCTAGAAATTCTAAATTTAGTGTTCAGATTCCTAAAACATCGGAGGATATTTTTAAACGTGATGGTTTCCTGGTAAGACTAGCTGAATGCTGGCGTACCATGTATTATCTTCTGGATGATGCTCAGTCTTAGCCTCGCAATGCAGCACTGAAGGGAAACTATCCCCTTGACTGTCTAAATGTCACTAGGTACAGCTGCATCTTCAGAGTAAACTGCCATAATTTAACCCAAAGACATTCCCAGACCAGTACTTCCACTGGATGGTCTGTGAAATTGGGGAAGTGTGTGGTTCGAGGAGAGGGAAGCATCGCTCAGTGCAGCAGGGGGAACTGTTCACCTGCATTACGGATCCTGGGAAAGTAATTAGCACACAGAACAGTGTGTTTTGCAGCTTTTTTTCCCAGGATACTGATAATCCAAAACCCACCTGCACACCGGTGCCATGATCCAGCCCTAAATGAGAGGAGAACGGCCTGGACCCTATACAAATGGCAAGAGGTGGAGGACCAGGTCCAGTTATGCCTGGGGCCAGAAATTCTATAAATGTGTATTTTGAGACCTTTTCCTCTCCCATATAGGAAAATGTCTAGCTGCAGTGGAGATAATCAGCTGGCCAGTGAGCACTTGGAGAGGTTTATTTTCTTATTTCTTCATAAGTAATAGCAGTTTTGACCCTCCTGGTTTATGCCAGTGTTATGTAAAACAGCCACGTAAGGGAGAGCGGTGGGTTTTGCTGTGAAAGTGGAGTAACTGGGTTCAGGCAGCGAGGATGCGGTGCTTTGCCCTTGTTAAACCTAAAAAAACCACATCAGGGATTGGAGCAGCTGGTACCGGCTGAACCGTGGCCCTGGATTCAGCAGAAATCTCGCTGGTGCCATGGTGGGACTAGTGAAGGGTTATAATCCCGTTGGGGTGAACCAGCAAGGGGCAGCTTCACTGGCGTGCTAAACAGCAGAAGGGAATCTTCCCCAAATTATTGTCAAATGAGTAGAGACTTAATGCTTGGAAAAGTGAAACTGTGAAGGCCGCTGTTAGGAAATTACTGCATTAGAGTAACAGCAGAATTGTTCCAGTTCTCTTCATTGCTCCTGCTGATTAACTCATTTTATATTATTTCCCAGCGATACATACTGTATTATTTATTGCTGTAATCAGTAAGATCCCAGTGCCATAAATAAGTTTGCTTGCGCAATGTACAACTTTGTTTTATGGGTCCCCATTAATGTATTAAATTAGATTTCGCTGGAGATAGCTTTTGCTACAGTGCATCCAGAGAGCATACGTACGAAGAGACAGCTGCTTGGATGACCTTGTGTTTGAACTGTGGGGTTTTTGAAGGAAAAAAAGATGATTTTTCTAAAAAGCAAGAAAGCCCATAAAGTAGGTTCGTGGAGGATAGCAGGCGATCGAAGCCATTTCTTTCTTCCAAATCTTATTTCCTTTAAGACACACATGGTGAACACCTACGGCTTTTGCAGTCCTACCGACTTCAGCTGAGCAGTTGTTACGAATAATTAGTAACGTGGCAGAGCTAAGTGATTAAAAACTGCTTTTGTGGAGGAGCAGTGCAGGCGAGCAGGAGGCAGAGACTTGCCTTTCAGAGGTCAGGCAGGGGCTCGGAGGGTGCTGGAGCCAGAGTGACCCTCATTTCTCCCAAAGGCGCCGGGTGGCAGCCATTTCCCTCCGCTCACCTTGGCGGAAACGCCATTTGTTCTTCCTCAATCTAGCAAGGCAAAAAGACTTCTCAAAGACTGTCAACAGTGAGTAACAGTCAGATTACTCAGTAGTAGCCCTGTTTTAATTTTAAAAAGAATGGTAATGACTTCGAAATTGTTATAAAACTACCCTGCTGCGTGAGTCAGGGCAGCGTGACTCGCTGTTTGTCTCAGCCACGTTGGCTCTGCCACCCTCTGCGGTTCGCCGTAGGCTGGGAAGCAACGATGGAATGGAAGGCAGTGGTCAGAGCAGACACCAAAAAAATTCATGAGACTCAAATGGTGCAAAATCCCAACCTACAATCCCAACCTACAAACCCAGCGAGGGCTGAGGAGATGGGGGTTCCCTCCCACCATGCCCTGTTGTCCCCTGCATTGGGTGGTGTCGCCTTCTCTGATTGGGTGGCCATAGCACCCTGCTCGCCTTCGGATTGGGTGCCCTCGGTGTCTGTTTGGATTGGGTGGCTGTGATTGGTCAAGGGTGACTGCTCGTGGGGCAGGGCGGGACGGTGCAGTGGCTGGCTGAGGGGAGTGGGGTGGCCATGTTGTGGTGGGAGGCTCCATCCTCCGTGGTAGCTCACTGAAGGCAGTCAGAGTATTGACTCATTGCATGAAGACAGCCACACGCCCCACCTCTGATGACATAAACCACCCTTCATTAGGAAATAAAGTGGCAAAAAGTGCATAACCAGTTATAATTCAATGCTGAGGGACTGGTTCCCAGTGAAGCTCAATGGCGACCCGTTCCTGCTGGCCCTTCAAAACTAGACAATTCTGTGATTCTGTAAACCCCAGGAGCAAAAGGAGCCCTGGAGAAGATCAGGGCCATGTCTCCATACCCTCACGTGGGGCCTCTGGGCCTCTTTACCCACTTGGTGGGACGCGGGGCCATGCGTCGTTGCCTGACACCTCACTTCGCCAAAATACCCGCTGGCAGCTGGCGGCGCCGGCACAAAGCACAAAATGGCGGTACTTGAGGTAGGAGAGCTAATCCATTTCTAAAGTTACAGTCTTTAGGTATTCCCAGGTAGTTGGATCCTTTGCTTTTCTGTGTGGTCAGCGCTGACCCGTGAGCTGAAGCAGCTCCGTGGCTGTCACCACAGCCTCCCCTTGCCTCCAGTGCCAGGCCCTGATCATTTAACTGGTGGCAAGGGCTGCCCTGCTGTTGTCTAATTTCACAGATGCTTCATTTTATTGCCACGAGCAAGTGACGTTCGGGAGTCCTGCTCGCCTGCTTTTTTTCTCCCAGCCAAGGAAGAGCTGACCCTGTGAGCCTTGTGTGGCCACCGAGGATCACGGGGTGCCCCTGGAAAGCCCAAGTGGACGGGCCACTGAAAGGTGAGGAGCGTGGCCAATTTAGTGTCTCACTAATGCTGCCTGCAGAGATGGAACTCACTGCTTTCCTCCAAAGTTTCATTTCTGTCTTGTGCTCTGAGGGATGATGTAAATGTACAAAAAAAAAAAAAAAAAACCAACCCCCAAAAACGTTATTTGCAAAGCAGACCCAGAAGACAGTAAATAAGAACTTTCATCCTTCTTGTCTTTGTCCTATAAATGTACTCTGGAGAGCTCACGTTTTTAAAAGACAGTTCTCTAACACTTCCGTAGCAGGAAGTGGTGGTGGTGGGGGGGAAAAAAGGCACATTTTTTGTTCAGTTGTGAAGTGGTACAATATTGCAGATTTGCCCTCTGGAACCTTCCCAGTGTGTGTGAGTCTATAAAACTCTAGAGCGCTAGAGAGAGAAATATGCTTTCAAGAGGTGATCTCTGACGTTAGGTGGTAGACAGGAGTCATCAGTAACTTCCACCCTGCAGCATGTAAGAGGGGATAATGATCCGCAGACACCGCAAAGCAACATTTTATGCCTATTGTGTTGATAGCAGGGTTTCTGGGCTACACCAGTATTACAAACAGTTACTGTCATTATGGTGTCTTAAGAAACGAGTCAGCTAATAAAGACAAAGTTTGTTTTGTGTTGTTTGGGTTTCTTTTTTTAAAGCATAGAAAATAATATCCGTTCAGCTCAGGTACCTTAGAAAAATGAGACTTTCTACCAACAAAGGAAAGATCGGGGGAAGCATGAGACATCAGCAGATATTTCTTTTTTGGAAGAAAGAACAAGAAAACAGTGCAGCAGCAAGATTTGTGCTTATTAAAAGATAGCGCCGGGGCTCTAGGCAACATTTATCAGACAGTCACAAAAGTCTAGTGTGGGATTTACTACTGCCTATCATTGGGAAAAAATAACAACTAATGAAGCCTGTGTTTGTTCAAGCAAGTCAAATATCCCATTAAAAATCCTAGCTGGCATTTTCAGGTAGGAAAAGCAAAAAAATATGTTTTCCAGGGCGGTTGTTTGTTAGAATCGAATCTAATGGATGCTTTGCCCTGGTGGCTTTTCCCTGGTCAGCTGGCTCCCCAACACTGTCTGCGTCGTGTGTGGTGGGCATAGGATGGTGTAGGTCATTGCACCGCTTCCATCCAGATGGTAATATTTTTCTTACCTCTAATAGGAAAAGAAAACCCAAATGCTTTACTACCCAAAATCTCAGCTCCTTGGAGATGCTCTGGGCAGGCCTGCTGGTGGGAAACTCCTGGCTGTCAGCAGGTGGCCAGGACAGGAATTGGCAGCAGGGGTGGGGTGGCTTTGTTTTTCTGGGGGGGGGGGCGTGGGGGTGGGAATTGTATTTTAGCCCAAATCTGATGCGAGTCGTGTTTGGGGAGAGTGTCCTGCTCCGTGTCTGGTCTGTGTTCCCTTTCCCATGGGCTGTGTGACACGCAGCTGTGGCCAGGGAATGGTGCGCAGCTAGTGGCTCCTGGTGGCATATTATCAACATTTGACTCGCCGTAGAGCAAGGTATTCAAACTACTATATTTTAGTTACTGCCACTAAAATCCTCAGAACATCAGACCCATTCTGCCTCTCTTTCTTTTTTTTTCTTTTGCAAATATCTTTGATGAGAGAAATTGAACAACAAATTTTACTTTTGGTAAAGATAATAGGATCTTCTAGTAGAAGATGCTGGTTAAAGTGTTCTTGTGCGTTTTTTCACTCCTACAAAATTTAACGTACAAGTTGTCTTTTTCTCACCATACGCAAGCTCAGAGGTAAAGAATCTTTAAGGGACACGAATAACTAAATGTGTGTGGGATACAAAAAACCCCAAATGATTGCAAGCTAGTCTTTAATCTGATGCTAATCTCCATTTTTAAGGCAGCATTCTTTGCTTTCCGTGTATTAATTAAAGCATAAACCGGCTGCTAAGCTTATCTTTACAAAGTAGGAACTATTAATATTCTTCTTTTTTGTGCTTCTTTTTATTGGCTTTTGAGCTAAGGCACAGAAGCGCCAGCTGAACCAATTAGCTGTCTAAAGTTTAAGGCTTATTACCCCTGCTAAGAAATGAAATTCTTGCACGTACAGTAATGAGGTACCTTAAAATGCAAGAGAGTGGGCAGATGCAATCAATCAAAATAAATCCATCAGTGATACTCTCTTTAACATTTTATTGGTAACTATAAAGTGGAAGTAGACAAGCAGTGATCAGAATAGAAACCCTCTGATTAAAATTCAATTTGTTTTCCCTTTCCACAGTTGAGAAGGCTCCGTTCAGCAGGTAAGGGTGAATGCGCTCAGGGAAAAACAAACTGAATTAAATGAAGACATCATCCGATTCAGATCCGGAAAAATAAACCTTGTGCTTCTCCCTAAATAAGCAGCCTGACATTACACGTTGGCATTGTAAAGAGAGTAAAATAAATCCAACAATTGGAAAGATTGTGTGTTTTAGATAGATATTTTTGTTGTTGTTGTTGCCCGAGACCATATATTTTTCTTTTCAACTCATTAACCTGAAGACAGAAAGAAATTAATTCTGGGGAGTGCTGTAATGCCATTACTTGTGGTATTTTAAGGTTCAGTTCTTAATGCAGTTCCTTTCCCTCACGCTGAGCAATGCTGCTCAGCTAAATTCCGTGGTGCGTGAGTCTGAGCTGGTGCTGCGGTGGCCAGGGTGGGTTTGTCCCATGGTGGGGACCAGGATGGGCCCCCTGGGTTCCACGGGGGACCAGGGGGGCTTTGGGAATAGGCATATTCCAAGTCCAAGAGAGACTTTCCAAGCGATGTACTCTGTGGTGCCATTAGCAGGTCTGCACTTAAGGGGCTATGGCTGCTGCTTTGAAAGTGTATCCCCGGCCTTATTTATTTTTCACGGATTTGACAGATTGGGAAGGGACCTCTAGAGATCTAGTCCACCTCCCCTGCCAAAGCAGGGTTGCCCAGAGCACATCACTCAGGGCTGCATCCAGGTGGGGCTTGAAAGTCTCCAGGGACGGGGACTCCGGGACCTCCCTGGGCAGCCTGTTCCAGGGCTTTAAGTCCTTTTCTAGACCTCAGCTCTCCTTTCTGTAGTGACCACCCTCAGCAGGGACTGAATCAACTCCTGCTCTCTTCAGCAGGAATTGAGGACAAGGCAGAATCCAGCAGGAACCCTCGTTGTCTGCTGATTCTGACCCCTGGCTGTCACACACAACCAAAGCTTCTTCACACCCCTCTAACTTGGTGCCTTTGTCCAGGCACAAACCATGCAGTTTGATACAGGAAAGAATCTTTTCAGCAGATGAAGAAAATTTCAAGGAAATGCCCCCTGGCATCACCATGATTAGTATCTTGCTCAGCTTCTGGCACATCTCCTTAGGGTAGCGGGAGGCTTGATGCCGGAGCCCCACGGCGTGCGATGGGGAGACAAAAGATGCTGCAGAAAGCGATGCTCACACTTTGTGTAGCCTTTTCTGGACATAATTAATGCTGTGATCTACTGCGCAGCCTATCAAAGGTACAACTGCTTGGGGAAGCGTAACATCGGGATCTTCAGATCCTGTGCTAATTCCCAGGAGATTTTTATATTCAGTCTGCCTCAATTCCCTCTGAACTAGCAATTTATCAAGCCAGACTCATTTGGGATGCAGCTGCTCTGCATCTCCCGGGGTCTTACAGATCTCAGCGTGCAACCTCATTCCTGCATCAGCTCCCTCTGAAGCAGTGTGCAGTTATTGTGGTGGTGTTCTTCTCATCTTCTGAACCACCACCATCTGCTCGGGGCTCTTCCCTGGTCACCGTGCTTTGCCCTTTGGGCACCTGAAGTTCTGCGTCAGCTGAAACAATTCTTGGGTGTGCAAATGTTTCTAGAGTGTTTTTTTAGACACTTTGGAAATCAAAGTGGCTTTGTAAGACCTATTATTATATATTATTGTGCATCCAAAGAAACATTTAAAGCACAAGCATTGACTCAGAAGGGCTGGCTCAGAAACACAGTTGATGTAGTTGGTGCTTTAAAAAAGTATCTCTGTGTTAGGTGGTTGCAGGTGGCTGCGTGGTGGGTTACTGGAGGAGACACTTCACCAGATCTGTTCCACGTGGAAAGCAGCAGCTTTCTCACAGGTGTCCTGTCTTCCTTGTCTTTCTGCCTCTCTTGCCTCCATCTCCCCAATGCCCCCCAGAAATGACTTATGAGTTACCCTGAGGTTGCCTGATTTTCTTCTGAACTTGTAGGAAGTGATGTTTTCTCGCTGACCTCGCCACCAGTGCTGGCTGGCTCAGGAGCAGCAGTTCTTTGTACTCTTTCTCAGGGAATGTGGCAATAGGATGAGGGGGGAAGGGTTGGACACTGGAAGAGGGGAGATGGAGCTGAGATGTGGGGAAGAACTTGTTTGGTGGGAGGGTGGTGAGAGCCTGGCCCA
>JAOTQQ010000004.1:33606150-33626890 GCA_026546715.1 Gallinago undulata
GCTGCCCCATCCCTGGAGGGGTTCAAGGGCAGGTTGGAGGGGGCTTGGAGCAACCTGGGCTGGTGGGAGGTGTCCCTACTCAGGGTAGGGGGTGGCACTGGAGGGGCTTTAAGGTCCCTTCCCACCCAAAGCACTGTGTGATTCTATGATCTATACTTGCCTGCTCTGTCTTGACTGTACTTGTACGTACTCCTGTGCGCTGTGGAACAGTTCCCTGTGCTGGTGTATCCTCACCCTTATCAGCAACCAGTTCACAGAGTGTTTTTTCAAGGTTGCTGAAAAATTTAGAACAATTTTATTGCTGCGCATCCTGACATGGAACAGGAGTGTTTAGTTGATATTCTTTCCCCTTGCTCTGCTCAAGTTTGCAAGGAGATGGGTGGATAGAAACCTCAGCGTCAAACTCCTACACAAGCAGACATGCTAGACAGGCAATGCAGCAGGGTTTTGGGTATATTTTTGAAATTATCTTAGTTTTCATACATGCTAATAAGATAATGATACCATGGAACCTCCTTTCTCTTTTTTTTTTTTTTTTTCCCTGTTATCAATATTTTCACAGTTTGGATACAGCTGACTGGTGCCGTCCAGGCTTCTAGTTGAATCTTTTTAATTTATATCTTCCCTTAAAGGAAAAAAAAAAAAAAAAGAGATAAGAGAAAAGGCCATGATGGCTTAAATGCCACCATCACCATATATATTGCATCTCATCTCAAGTTCTGCCTGTGCAGGGGTCCCTTCACGGAGTCTTCTGAGGACTCTTGGCCTTAATTCTACCAATTCTACAAATCTACCCTGTTGAAAGCCTGCGCTGAAGAATTACGCCTTTCTAACCATGGAGTAACAACGTGTGGAAAAATACATCTTGAAATTAATTTTGCACGTTACATTGCGAGGGGGACTTTCACTGAGGGCAACTGGCTAACTCGGTATGGGCACCATCCAGAAAACTTGGTAATTCCTTTTCTTTTTTGGATTAAATCATACTCTTACGAAATAAATACACTTTTCCCCTTAAAATAAATTAAAAAAAAAAAAAAGTAACAATTAGGAACAATACAGCCAAAATGTTTTATTTGGGCAATACAAATACAATCAAATCAAAAATATCACAGATTTTCATACATTAGTAAGAAGTTACTGTACACTTGAACAGTTGCCATTTTTACAGCTAACAAAGCTTTACCTTTTATTAAAATGTATTTTCCTCTCACATAAAATATACACTTTTCACTGACGTATTTTACATCGTACACCTCTCTGGGATAAGAAACATTTCACAAACAATGCACAACAGAGGCCATCTTCTCTAAACCCATACAAAATAGTACATAGAAGTGAGAAACACTGGTATATCCTACTAGGCTGCAGCCCTCAAGTGTCATAGTCGGTCGCTACTGGAAGTGCTCCGTGCATCGCAAAATGCCCTACAGGGTTGGAAGTTGGGACCTGTCCCACCCCATCCTCCTTCCGCGCGGTGTTTTGCCGTGAAGTTAAGTTTGTGTTCATGGCACGCTGGCTCTGCCTTTGTGCTCGCCTCTGCAATTAAAAACCCCCCTCTGATGATGCTCCTGATGCTGGAGAGAATGGTGGGGTGATGCCCCCCGCGCCCCCCGCTTCCCACGGCACAGGGAGGACCCGGAATGAAGCCCTCCGTCCCCTGAAGTAAAGGGAAGCCTTGCCATTGACTGCAGCGCAACCAGCTTTGAACGCCGCAGCGGTGTTATATTTCCCTTACAATTAGTACGATATAAAAGGGAAGGGGTGGGGGAAATTTGGTGGAGAAAGTCCCCGGCCCCGCTGCGCTACAGAGCTCGCCGGCAGCGAGCGTCGCCGTAATGCGAGGTCTCCGTGAGAGCTTCCCCCCGGGGACTATCCACGAACTGCTCTTTCATAACCATTTCTTGGTTTAATTTGGAGAACAGATGCAGGAAATAAATATGTTCATCCCTACAGGCTGTTGCTGAGATTTGGAAAGAATTAGGGGCTCTGTTAACTTCAGGTTAAACTAATTAAAAAAAGCATAGGAAAAGAAAATGTCGCTATGTTTTAATCCTGGGAGAAGTTCTGCTCTTAACCCGACGCAGGAGTTCTGGGAAAGCGCTTTTCTCCCTCCCCATTGTACCCAGTAAGGTTATGGGGGAGTTACTGAGTGCCTTTGGAAGAAAAAAAAAATAAAAAATTTCCAAATATTTTTAAGAGGCTTTTTCTTTACTTGCAAAGGGGAAGATCTGCCCAGCTGCTGAGACAGATACTCTACGTACTGTAGCATCACTCTCCTCATGTTCTCTCTTGGCTTCAGTCCCTCCCGCCAGGCACTGGTGGGACGTGGAGGTGCCTGAGGTTTTGGAGAAGCCAGACCAGGCACAGTCAACCCAAGGCGGGTATCTCAAGGTGCCTTTCAGACATCAGCTTCTCTTTTTTTTTTTTTGGCACAGGTTGGTCCTGTCCCACTGCTGGGACGGCTTTACACAGAAACACCCTTCCTACCACGGCTCCTCGTTTGGGAGAGCGTCCCTTGCCAGGCTTTTGTCAGGTGCTTTTGGATAAGGGACTGTTTCTCTTCCAAAAAAAAACCTTCAATCCTCAAAAATTTAGTCACTGTAAACCACTTTTTCAAAACTAAAATCCTCACCCTATCCTGTCATCTTGAGATGATTTATTTAGAAATGAATAAAAAAAGAGTAATATATATATATAATATAAGTATCCTTTTCTAATGGTAACACAATGTACAATCTGCAACCTGATTCTGGAATAAAATACAATCCTCAACAGAAGCAATACGTGAACGTAGGGAAAAGTAATTCAACTGTCTCCCGTTATTCGTGCACTTAGAGCGTTAAGATGGCTTTGTCCTCTCTGGGGCCAGTGGTCGCTCAGAGAGAGGAATTGGCAGCCTTTTGGCAGTGCTGGGAGGATGGAATCCTCCCTGGGAGCGATGCCCGTCGGGATAAGGGATGGAGGGATGGATGGAGGGATGGATGGATGGAGCAGGAACATGGGGTCAGTGGCTGGGAATGGCTCCGAGCTGGGAGCTGCTGGGGCCGGGGGGGACAGACTGGTCCCACTCAATCAGCCTGGAAGGAGCTCGGGGAAAGGGCTCTCTGCGCCGCTGATTGATGGAGTTTAAGCAGGATTTGATGCAGTTGGGTTCACACTAGTCGTGGGAATGTGGTTTTTGCAGCAGTGCGAGGGTGAGCAGAGTACTGTGATGAATTATCCTTCCTTGGCTTCGCTTGGCTTGTGCTGTTATCAGCTATAAGGTAGCCAGAAAACAAACAAATACGATAGCTGATCTTTTGACACAGATACTGTACATTGGGCTCAAAGCAGGAATTTCGTCAGCAGAAGACAGATAAAGGGGGGGATGGTTATCATCCCTAATGCGAGATCTGGCGCTGAAATTATGTGAATGGCACATTATACAGAAGCACTTCTAAGCTGCACTCGGCATCTATTCTTAGCTTTACTATGTAATTTAAGCAACAGTTTATTTGTGAGAAAGCTGCCCATGCACAAACAAGGGCAGGAGTTGGCTTTTCTTTCATTTATATGCTACTTTATTTCTCCTGAAATACAATGCAGCATTATTTGCTGGCATTTGCCGGTACCTCAGCGAAGTGCTTACAGTTCTGAAATTCATTAAAAGTAGGTTGCCGTGGCTGATTTATCTTCAGTCTGATCATTAGTAAAATCAGAAAACAAATCGCTTATTCTAGATTAAACTGAGGTTTGGGACACTCTGTAAAAATGAGGATTTCTCTTACGGTTAAGGTATGCGTATGGGATATATACATATAAACCTATGTATAAACCATATAAACCTATTTATAAACATATAAAAAGCAGGTTTTTATAGGAATGTCTCGTGTCTGAGTCTATGAACGTGCAGTGCCTGCGTGCTGGGTGGGATTACTAGTGTCTCTTTCACTCAGTAAGGTCAACCGTTGGAAAAATTTTATAATTGCTTGGTATTAACTTCCCTGTTTCCCTGTGCCCCTGAATGAGGGGCAAGCGCCTCCCTTTGTAGGTCGGTTTTTGTTCCTTTACAGATTTTAATGTAATGGTTCTACCTCACTTTCTGCAGAGTGGAAATGAGGAGGGAAGTCTAATATTTACCCTGAATGCGTTTTGGAGATTGATAAGTAAATGCAGTGGACAAACCTTCCCTTTCCATTGCGCTAATCCCAGCCCGGCTGACTTCATTCAGGCCACTGCGGTGACTTGGGGACGTTACATTACGGACATTGATGAGCTGTACTCAGAAAATAGCATGATGATGCTTTCTAGACCCCCTCTGCCATGTGGATCATGATTTCACATGTCAGCTCCACAAGGTTGCATCTCCCTTCCTTTTGGTCTTAGGATAAAGGGGTTTGTACTGTCAGTAAAGCTTTTTGATTTCGCATTTATTTTAATAAGAGCATCTTGTTATTGGGGTCATTACTTGTTCCGCTGTACGTGCCAAGTCCGGAAAGTTCCCTTTCATATATATTTTTTTGAAAGAATAATTTTATACATTCACACTGAGGATTCTCCTCAGTAATTTATTCTGCAACAAAAAGAATACCCATCTTTTGCAAAAAGTTTTTTTTTCACATTTAAAATACTGAAATGAATGGAAGAACATTTGTTGTCATTCATCAGCCTGATGTAAACTGGACCCCCCCCTTTCAGATTTTCAAAGGCAGCATGAAGTAGTGTCATAGAATGTTTTGGGTCGGAAGGGACCTCAAAGATAATGGAGTTCCAACCCCCTGCCCTGGGCAGGGACACCTCCCACCAGCCCAGGCTGCTCAAAGCAAAGTAAGGGGGTCCCACGAAGAAACAAAGGGGTCAGACTCCAATTATCCCCACTCTGAATTCTTTCCGCATGTTTTTTTTCAAGGCTCATTTTAATAATCACTACTTTAATTCGCGCTTACTCCGAGCCTTTCACCAGGGCAGCTCGGGGGCTGCGCTGCGTTCCTGGGAGAGGTGCAGACTCTGGGGACTGTCCCTGTGCTCCACCAAAGGGCAGCACCAGAACACTCCTGCCTTGGCCTGTAGGGGAGTAGATGGTAAGAAAAGGAATCTCAGCAGCCTTGGTGAGCTCCACGGGCATGCATCCCTGCACGGGGAAATAGCGATGCCACCCAGGGACTGTGTCCCCCCGGGCAGGTCCTGCATCCCACCCGACCTTTCCTCTGTCCGCAGAGGAGCCATCGCATCGTGAGCCAGCACTAATTCCCTAGCGGTGGGTAGATTTACAGAGGTGAGGGATCAGACAAATGTTAGCTTTAACCTCCAGCGGTTGGCACGGAAGCTTTACGTTCGGAACCGGTGAATAAGGCTAGGGCTTTCCCTTCGTGCTCCTTAATGCTTTTTTGACCTTGTTTTGCCTGGAAGTAGCTTTGCCGTGGAAAGCTGTGGTTCTGCTGAGTGATTTCCCCGAGAGCCAGAGGAGCCCTGCTGCGGCACCACGCGCGGGGTTTGCTCCCGAGCCGTCCCCTTCCCAGCCCAGCTGAAGCACCAGCTAATCATTAAATCCCAAACCCATGTCTTTATAAAGGTCAGAGGTATCAAACCTGCCAAAACAAAGGCTGTGTGCGTGCAGGACTGGGGAGGCTGGAGGCCAAAGTCACTGTATCTAAGGTGTCCATTCATTAGCTTACAAATTAGGACTTGCCGCGCTGAGCAAATTATTCCCTCGCGGTGTTCTGCGTGAGAATGTGCTGCAGTGACAGAGCTCCTGCTTAAAATGGGCTTCAGTCTCATAAACCACCTCGGTTCTCCAGTGGCTGGGTGAATCTTCTGCAAGAGGGGCATTAAGAACGCGGTAACTTTGCTTATACTGTGCCTTGATCTTGTTTTGTGAGCCGTGTAATCAGGGGCTGGCACTTGATGGCTGAGATTGGGGGTTTATCCGTCAAGCTCTTCTAAGCTTTTAGAAGCTAACGGAGAGATTAGGTTTGGGATGTGGGCTTCATCTCCTAACCCCTTATGCAAATATGTTTAACAGATATGACACCACTCAGCTCCCTGGGTATAATACAAAATGTACCATATTATTATATATTAGACCTGCTCGGTGAGAAAAAAAAGACTAAGTGGGTTATAGTAGTTTTACCAAGTCCACAAGTGTTCATAATTCATTCCTCTTCTCCTAGAAATGAGCTCTGCTCTGTCTCTTAGGGAACTCATCCTATCTGCCGTTCCGAGCCTTTCAGACCTAATTGAGACCCTCGTTAATAATTTGCTACTCCAGTTTTAATTGGAAACGTCTGGGCTGGTTCTCTCTCCCTTCCCTTCAGATACAGTCCGACCCTGGCTCTCAGGGGTCACGTCAGCCTGCGGTGGCACGGTTGGCTTGGCGTCGTATTTAAATCTGGTGTTCCCCTCCAATTGATTCTGCACTTGCACACAGGGGGTAAATTAATTACCTGACACTCCTGTTATCACAGCTGTGGTCTTTTGGCTCCGTCCGTACAGAACGAAGCCCTGTTGTTCCCGGGGAGGGGCTGCCCTGTGCAGACACGGCGGGGGAGCCCCATCCACACAAAGTCCTCGAAATACCCAGTTTTGTCGCTGAAGGGAAAACTGAGCAGCAACTATTTTGTAAAAACCCCGTTTGATGGTGCTTAAACGTAGTTTTTGTCGAATGTGGTGCAGGATTGAATTAGCTAAATTCCCCTACCTGGGCACTCCTGCGCTGTCATTGAGAGCAGGGGCTGCTTCGGAGCTTTATCATTCCCCATATTTATCAAAGATAGCAGAGTCAAGCAACAACATTATTTGAACCGCTATGGTTATGAAGAAATATAAAAATGATAACTGCTGAGTAAATGTTAATAGGCACCGTTGTCTGCTGGGGATGGTGAAAGATCAGTACCCATTAAGAAGAGAAAAGGGAAATAAAATCCCTAGGAAAGCTGTTTTCCCTCTTGTTATAATGACCAATGCTGTTAACAGGATTTCTAATGGATGTTTTATACTCTTCCCTAAAAGTACGTTACTAATAAAAGACTTACTTTGTCATGTTTTATGTATTTATTTTCAGCATATAAAAATGTAGCCGGCATCCTGTCTGCTCGAATGCGCTTGTAACTGAGCGTTAAAAGCTCGGGGAAGCAGGTTCCCAAAGACACTGATGGTAATTGGCAGAGCTGCCCCTCGGAGCTCAGCCGTGAGGGGCTGACGTGGGGCTGGAAGGGGAGCAGATGCTGGGACCAGGGAGGACATTCCGGGCCGTCCCTGCTTCCCGTTACTCCCTGGGGCTCAGCTCCTCAGCCGAGGGGTAGAGCTCCGCTGGAGCTGCTCTCTCGTTCTAAAGTCCACCGGTGAAACATCAAGTTTTGGGTCTAGCAGAGTAGCCTTTGGTTTGTTTTTCCGACCAAGAGGGGTTAGAAAGACATGCCATGAAGCCTGGCGTACTTTGTAGGTAAAGCAAAAGCTTCTAATTAAGAGTAAGCACCTTTGAAATACTACAAAGTGTCATTATTTGGGCTTTAGCCTCGTGAGCTATGGCAATCCACCAGCATGTTGAAACTGATCTTGGGCACAGAGGGGTTTTTGTTTATTTTATTTTATTTTATTTTATTTTATTTTATTTTATTTTATTTTATATTTTATTTATTTTCTCTGCTGAGCTGTTGAGGTGAGCGACCGCGGGTACGCAGTTTGGCTCTCTGCGGCGTTACAGGGAGGGATCGACTTGGAAGGAGAAGGGTGGGAGCGGAGCTGCATTCCCTCTCTTGTGCAGATACCCTGTTTCAGGAGGTAGAAAGTTCTGCTTTATCATTTTCCCCTGCAAAACTGCCATCGTACCCCCAGCGATCCCGTGGTTCCCCCCTCGGGACCGGCTCCTGCCCTGCAGCGGGGTCTGGATCCTGGCTCGTGGCTTTTTCTAGATAGATGAAGATTTAAAAAAACCCAATAATCTCTCCTTTAAGTCATGGTCGGTCCTCACTTGGCAACTGGTGCGCATATTATACATACGTGTGGTTTTAGAGCAAGTTATTAATGCAGCAAGATTATTTTATTTATTCCAATTTCACTGTTCACAGCCCAGCACAGAGCCTGGGCTGCTTCACAGTTCCTAACAAATCACCTCAAAACCACGCCTTCATTACTTGCCTGGAGGTATTTTTGTTTTTCTAAACTATTTTTAGCTCTAATACATATAGCATCTCTCAGGTATTATTGTCATGTTGGCTTTTTAATACTGAGCTTTGTGTTGCAAGACTTATTTATTCTTTTGAATTGTCTTGCCGTATGATAATTACGGAGCCTTTTGCTCCGGATCACCGAGGAAAATATTATTTGTGGAATGGAGAACAGATGGTGCCAAACCAAGGCGTTATTCAGGGTTCTGCTGCTTTAAAATCCCCCCCCCCGGATTAGCAGAGTAATTAAAGTGAGCTGGATGCACTAGTACCTGGGGCGTTTTTCACGGGGCTCAGTGTGATATTGTATCTCTAGGCTGCCCGATTACCGCAGTGTAAAACAGGAGAGGAAAATCAAAAGTCTATCAGGAAGGAGGAATAATCAATAGTTACAAGCGGGAAGGCAGGAGTTATGGAAAGCGAGGGGCAGGAGCAGGCTCAGCCCTGGTCTGGCTCCCCATTCCGTGCCTTCTACATTTTAATTGAAAAGCCTGAATCTGTAATGAGGAGCAATCCATCTCCCAACCCCTGATCTGAAAGGACTGGATAAATACCCACACTGACCAGTCTGTGGTGTGGCTCCCATGGCTGCCCACTCTGCACCCAGTGTTCTTCTGGCCAGAGAGAAAAGGGTGATGCTGGAAGAACTTCCATGGGCTCTGCTAAAGGTTGCTCCCAATCCTAGCTAAGCTGCCAATGGCTAAAGCCAGCGCAGCCCGGGTATGGCTGGGATGGTTGGCATGGTTGGCATCCTTCTGAAGCAGTGGTGGCCAGGGGACTGGTGACAAATGACAGGCAAATGTCACTTCTGTAGCCAGAAAAAGGTGTGAAGCATCTCTGGTGGGGTCTTCACCAGAGCTGTTTCATGGCAATCCCACCCACATCCCCCTTGCTTCAGAGGATACTCTGGCAGCTCTACCCGTACATCCTTTGTTGGGACCAGACAGCCCCACGAATGAAGACAGAGAGGTCCCTTTGCCTTTGGGCAGCATTGTGGGGTTGGTTTGCACACTGCTTTAATGTTTTCTTTCCTGTTTGCTTCTCAAACGTTGGCCTATGTCTCAGGAAGATGGGAAACACCTCCCAGAGGGACCAGGGCAGCCCAGTCCCTGGAGGGAGGCATGACCTGCTCCACCGCCCTGTCCTCCAGGTCCTGCCATAAGGCTTGTCCTTCATGGTGGTAAGAGCCATTGGCCACCACATATAAATTGTGGAGATGACTAGGTCTCTGCTGCCAGGTTTGGGCAAGAAGAAGCACAGTTCCAGGCTGTGACCAAGAGGCACTGGATGCTCCAGGTCAGCCTTTCCCCGGCAGGAGCCCCTAAAGCCAGGAAAAGGTTCAAACCCAAAGTCTTTATGGCTGATAGGAACCCTGTTATTGTAGTCACAGGTTTTTGGTGCCCAGCTCCAACGCTGCACACCAGCACAGCCCCAGCCACATGGAATGGAGATACCCCTGGAGCCTCCTGGTGATTTTAAGGCCATTTTTGAGCTGGCTGAACCCTAAGCTGCTTTAAATGCTGAGGATCTGTTCAAATCCTACCCTCTTTGTACTTCACCTAATTTTTCATCAGCAGAAGGCCAAGCGCGGTGTGTTTCATGAGCCTGGCTCTGCCAGGGCAACCAGCTGTGGCAGAGTCCATTTAGAAGGGAACACCTCGTCTAGAAATGAGGTTTGAGGCCGCTTTGGGTCCGACAGTCGCACCACGTTTAGCACAGCAGGGATACTCTCCCAAATGTGACTTTCCTGCAGATCGTTTCAGTGCCAAGATGCTCCAGAAAACCACCAGTTCCTAAACTCACACCTATCGGATTATTTCAACCTATTATTCATACCACCTTTTTATTCTCCTGCACTTTAAAAATCTGTTTATGGAAAAGTGCTCATAGAATGTATTAGCATTTGACCAGAATAGGGTGTTTAATTCAGCATGCAAGCATTGACAATGAAGCATATATTATGCCTCCTACACAGCATTTACTGTCATTATAGTCGCCTACATATATTAAGTTATTTTGTTGATGATTATGGATGACTATTAGCGAAAGAACTTTCTGCAAAATAAAACCGTAGTTGCCCACCATCTGAGAATGAGGGAGAAAAGGGCATAAACAAAGGGCCGGGCTTGCAAATGATAAACTCATTGTTTTTGAAGGAAAATAAAGGATTATATTCAGTCAGCTGTTACTCGTTGCAGCGTGGCATAAACCCGGTGCCTTCAGGGTTTCCCTCTGCTGTGATTTCTGCCCCAGGAAATTGGTGGAGCCCAGGGAGATGGAGAACGAGATGCCCTCCCCAGCACGGGTCCTCCTCTGGACTGAGCCAGCAGGGCAAAAGAACAGGTCATTTTTTAGCACCGCTGCCTTTTTCAGACAACTGATTTATTGGTGTCGTGGCACAGAGCTGCCTGAAGGATGAATTAGCTCCCCGCAGTATGTAAACACCATGTGTGCGTTGTCACAGTGCTACAGGAACTGCTTTGTTAGCGCTCACAGACTTTGTGTCATGATACTAGAGCCAGGGCTCGGTGGTGGTGGGATTGGTGGCAAACGGGGAATGGTCTGGGAGATTCACCACCAGCCTGCTGGGTCCCTGGTTTACCATCTTCTGTGGTGTTCTGCATCAATTACTCTTTAAATTAGCGACGGGGTGATGGTGTCTGGAGGTTATGCAGACCTACGTGGATGGCACAAGCTGGCCCATGGCTTCTGCCCTTGTGCATGCCTTAGGTTGGAGTTGGATGTTGCCAGGGGGGGCCTCGTGTCTGAATGTGCAACTCCCCTACGGGTCTGCTCTGGAAACCTGCCTCTGAGAGCCTGTAAGAGATGTTGGGGAGAAAAAGGCTCCTGCATCGTGTTTTCTCCTGGCTGAGTCTGAGCTGGTCGTTGCAGATCCCACTGCTAATTCCCATCTTGTTGGGTTTGCCCCAAACCCTGAGCTGGCTGTGAGTTTCTCCTAGGTGGCAACAACAACAAAGAAAAGCCATAAAGAATAGTGTAGTATGGTGGGAAAAGGTGGTCTTGGGGCCATAATGCCAACGTTTTCTATGGGACTGAGGAGACTGTGGAGCCCGGGGAACGTAGAGTCCCACAGTGGCCATGACCTGGCAGCTTGGGGGAGGATGCAAAGTGACTAGTGGTTCATGGGGGCTCTGCTCCACTCTGGAAAACTCCCAGCTCGAGCTGACTCATGTTATCTCCTGTCATCTACTCCTGCTGACCCTGATTTAAGGGTTAGGAGCGAGGGGGAGGTGTGCGAGATGGATTTGATTAGTAGGTGTAGGAGGCACTGCGGTAGGAGCTGAGGAAATGTGAAGACCGAGCAGACGAGAGGCGGAAGAGGAGGAGGAGGAGGAGGAGTCTCCCTTCACTCTGCTCTGCTTTTGTCGGGATGTTGGTCAGCAGCACCCAGGCTGCCTGTTCAAGGTTACAGGTGGAGAAAGGAGCTGTGAGTGACAGCACACGGGATGCTACAGCCAGGAAGGAGTCCCCATCTCAGAGGGACACAACTGTGATGGAGCAGAGCTTTCCTGGCCCTGCTCCACCAAGATGCTCGGCTGTGAGAGTGCTCAGGTCCCTAAGTAGTGAGGGTGATAGGTTCCTCGGGGAGATGCAGCTTACATCCTGAAAGGGTCTCTTCAGAAATTGTTCTGAGGAGATGGCTGAATTGCTCCATTTAATCAACATTTGTCGTGTCGTTAGGAAAACAGCTCTGCCCAGTCTGCTGTACCTGCCCAAAGTGAAGGCAGCAGGAGATGCCCTTCTGCCAAATAGAAGACATAAAAAAACCCCAAAACCCTAAGCAATGTCCTGGGGAAAGATCTGATGGTTTCCTACAATAGCTTGTTCCGGCCAGCAACAGATCTTGTGAACTCGTGCTGTCTGAGCCCAGGCTCTTGAGGGGCTACAGCCCCTCTCCATGGGTTGGGACACGCAGAGACGATTAGATTTACCCCTTGTAAATGATCAGCATTGACTTTTCGGGGAAGGAATGGATAGCCATTGCAGGACAGAAGGGACTTGCAAAACAAAAAAAAAAAAAAGAAAGACTTTGTTTTTCCACTGGAGTAAATGGATGATTAAATCACTTGAGGGTCTTGCTCTCTGATTCTTGCTTTTCAGATAAAAAAAATGCCAAGTGATCTAAGCTGGTTCAGGTTGAAGCACGTACTGAGCTTTACACCAATTCACCCATCAGTATTTCTTTAAGCTCTAGCTGGCCAGTCGCTTTGACCGTATATAAAGGCCATTACAGAAAATGGAACAGAAATTAATACAGTCCCTTGATAGCCAGAAGCTCGTTTTGAGATTGTTACTCTAATTGTGGCTCCGACTGCCTGAGCGGGGACTGCCTCTTCTCTTACGGCCGGCAGTTTTTGGAGTGCGTGTTCTGTGCCGGCTGATGGTGTCCAAGCCCCCCAGGATGGGGAAATTTGGGCGCGGGGTGAGGGCAGAGGCGCAGCCATCCAGATGGAGCACTGGGATCTGCACCTTTTCCCTCTCCACTTCCAGGAAAGTGGCTGGGAGACTTGCTCAGAAACCAGCAAACAGATCCCTCAACCATGATTGTGTTTCCCTCTCTAGAGTAACGCTGCCTGGATACCCTTCCCGGCCAACCATGCACCTCTTTGTGCTTTTCTGATTACACCCTAAATCCCCCTCGCCCAGCTGTCATACAGATTGATTTGGCTCTTCTTGTTTTGTCAGGGTATGGTTTTATCTCCTCGGCCCCCTTCTCTTCCCCTCCATCCTCCATCGCTGGAGAGGATGTCGCAACGTCTATTGTAGGGCCCCCAGCGAGGCTCTAGAAATGAACCCTGCAAATTAGCAGATATCGTAAAAAAATAGCATCTTGCCCTGCCCATAGGAGCCCCCTCCCTTTTCCCTGGGGCTGGCACCCCTCACCCTGCTTTTGGCTCGGCTCACCCTGTGCTGTGGGAGCCACCAGAGACTTTGGGAGACCCCACGTGTCGGAGAAGGTCAGGGAGCAGGGACTGGAACTGCAGCCGTGACCAAAGGTGGGCAGAGATGCTGGCCCGTCCCCGGGGTCTCGGGGTGCTCCCAGGTGCCCCCTCAAGCCGCAGCACCATCGTTGGAGCCGTGGGGGTTTGCAGCATCGTCCCTGTTAACTTCTGAGGGCTGGGGATTACTTTGTGTCACCCTTCACAGAGCCAGCGACTTTCTCTCCCTTTGCCATATTAATTCAGCAACGATTGTAGGCGCGTATGAAAAGGTGTGTTTGCTTTGGTGAGACAAATTGTGAGTGGTAAAGTGCAGCCTGTACCACTGAATCTGCTATTTTTCTTCTGCCCGCTGTTGTAGACCAATACCCTGCTTCGGGAAGGCATTTAAAGCTCTTCACAGTGATTGAAAGCAACAATCAACTTTTTTATATTCTATTTACACCGATCTCTGTTTGATTTCCAGAGATATAAGAGGCTTCAAGTGTAGGATCACCCTTATCTGCAGATGTAGGCTGAGCACAGGCAGCACATGGTGTTCAAAACCCAAGGAGCCGGCTCCTCCAAGAGCGTTGCTAATTATCTACCATTAGTTAGGCAGTTTTAATCAGTATCTCAGGCTCAGTCCACAGCCTTAACACACCTGGACTCTCAGCAGCTCCTTGTGAGAACACCCAGGCTGTGTAGGAGCTGTGCAGTACATCGCTGGCCTTATTTGATGCACTCAGATTCTCCGGGAGAGCTACAAATTTGGTGATTTAAAGCAACTTTCCATTTATAAAAAAGCACGTGGGATGGAGTCATTAGAATAATACATTTCAATGCTTATATAACGCTTATAATCTCTGCGAAACCCTGAGACTTGAGCAAAGGAGGAAAAAACTGCCCCAATGCCTTGCCCCTGGGCCAACAAGCCCTTGCAGGTCCCTCCTGACTCTGCTTAATTAATGAGCTGTTCCGAAATCCACCTGTGAGGAACAGCCAGCTGCCCCATCAAGGAGGTGCCCTTGGTCAGCAGAGCAGACTGAGACCTTTCCCATCTCCCTGGCTCTGGTTGTGTCCCTACAATCACCATCATCACCAGCGTCGGCATCACCACCACCATAGCCACCACCTTTGCCATCACCACTACAATTGCCACCACCACAACTGCCATCACCGTCACAACCAACATCCCCATCACCAGTCCATTTTGTGCACCTAGGGTTCTAGAAGCCCTTCACTCCACCTGGCTGGGGTGAGAACCACGAAATGGTGGTCCCTGCTGCTCAGGGGAGTGGAAACTGCTCTTCCCACCAGTGGGAGGACACTAAGGGACAGTGTGGTGACAGGCTGCTGTGTGGGCACCATCCCCGCTGCCTCAGGGCACTTCTTGCCACTGAGCCCAAGGATGGGGCTTTTCTCCTCTGCTGGGCAGCCCTCTGGAAGGTCACTGTGATGGTCACGGTTTTTTTTTTTTTAGGCGGCTCCTCATTTTCTTAATGTGAGATATTTCTAAAGTTAATTATGAAATCTTTAGCGTTAAATATTCAGGAGCACTTATTTTTGAATACCTCAGGTTTAATTTAGGTTCTCTGAAATTTTAATATCTCGCCTTTAATATTTAATGCTGCCCCGACACGGGGATAGAAATTTAAAGTCTATTCTTTGAATGAAATGAGTCCTGGATTTCTTTATGGAAAAGGCTGAGCTGGAGAGGAAAGGGTCTGTCTTAAAAGGATGCAGCTCCTCTTTTTTTTTTATGATGTGTGGGCTGTTGTGATATTCCCAAATCAAGGTGTTCCTTTTGCACTGCTCTGCCGAAAGTTACACAGACTCAGGTGTGCAAAATAGGTGTTTTTTTTTCCCTTTCCTTTCTGCTAATTATGGGAGACCCCAGTCTGGTGTGGGTCTCCTGCATCCCATCCATCCATCCATCCATCCATCCATCCATCCATCCATCCATCCATCCATCCATCCATCCATCAGCACCAGGAGGCTCAGAGCCATTTTTCAGTGGGATGTGATGCTGAGGAAGCCCTTGCCATGTTATTTGGGGGGCAGAAGAGATCTGGGTGGTAAATTGGGCAGAAATCGGCGTTATTGGGCTGCTTTGTGGGGGAAGAATGGACACGTTACTGGTTTGTTCACTGACCCAGTGCCAACAGGTCACTGGTGTGTGACACCAGCGAGGGGTGGTGGGTCCCGGGGAGCTGCCCCTGTCATTTGGTGTCATTTGTCCCTGCCCACGGGGCTAATTGTTGTATGAATTCCAGCTAATTGTGATAACAACCCTCCGCTCACCGATGTTTTACGTGTGTGGGAACGTACACCGGGCATTGTCGGGCTCTGCTAATATGGCAGCTCTAATTAAAGCCTCTCACTTATTAAAATACCTTTACCATGTTTTACAGCACAGTACCTTCAAACAAGAAGCATTGCAATTTTTTTTAGGTTCGTATTTTTTTGTGGGGGGGGGGGGGGAAGGGGGGGCTAAGCTGCCTAATTAACAGACACTATTGATTTGTGAGCTGCACTGAAAGCACATGATTAACGTGTGCTTTGTGAAATTGCCTCAGAATCTGCATCAGGGTCGAGCTGCATAACTGCACTTGGGGAAAAAAAAATCCCCAGCTGATGGGGTTTAGTGTTTAAAAGGTACCGGGGAGCCTGTAGCTGGGTGAAATCTGAATTCGTCCTGGGGGAGGAAGAAGAGGGTTCTTTTTGAGGAGAGGGAGGGTTTTGCTGCTGCCTCTCTCAGAAGGCGCGGGAAAAATATCAGCTGAGGGGGATGGAGCCGAGGTGCTGCGTGTCAGGGAGCAAGGAAATATGTGTGAACGTGTAAAACAGCAGCATGCAAAGTTGTTACCACAAAGGCTCTCTGGGAAGGGGATGGGGATATAATGGGGCCCATTTTGAAAAGCAGTTTTGTCCAGTTCTGTGCCTGCAATTTTATAGCAACTTACAATGCCCGAGCAGCTTTATGGCCACGTTTTGTGCACTTAGATGATGGCCTGCCCGGCTTTTACTGCCAATCAGCTGGATTTCCAGGGCTCTGATACCGTGTGCCATTATTCCCGAAGGATAATTGCCTGCACAAGCTGTCTCTCCACATGAACTGGCCTCTCCGGGCAAGTGTGACCTGGCACGGAGGAGGAGGAGGGTGTCACCAGTGACCTCCCAGCCTCCGTCCGGGCGGGCTAATTATTGCTGACGAGATGTTATTTTTTCAGATGCGAGGACACAAAATCGCTAAAGCCATTTTAAATCCCCAGTAAATGTCTAGCAATAGGTTTTAAGTCTTCTTTGTGGCCCGTACGTTCACTGGTGAAGCCTGGAGGAGTGTTTGGTGTGTCGTTGGGGACCCCGTTTCAGCCCCAGCCCCAGCCGTGCCCACACCATAGACATTGTCACCCCAGGTCTGGCTCTTGCTGGGGAGGGCGGGAGGGCTCACAGGGGGGCTCCAGCCTGGTCATTTTAATGGGAAAAGAGGCCAGATAGGGTCTTAAAGGGCAGTGTTTGCTTTTTAACACCTTCTTGTGGTTGGACTAGATGATTGCTGTAGGTCCCTTCCAACTGGAGTTATTCTATTCTATTCTATTCTATTCTATTCTATTCTATTCTATTCTATTCCTATTCCTATTCCTATTTCTATGCTATTCCTGGGTTTTTTTAGGGGGTGTACACCTGTAGAACTAATCCAGCATTTTCCAGGGGCTATGGTGGGTGGGGAAAGGGGGTTCCTAAAGACCAAACCACGTGGTCTCGGTGTGTGCAGCAGGGTGTTCCCACACAGCCAGGCTGGGGGTGGAAAAAGTCGTGGAAAAAGTCATGGAAAATCATGGAAAAAAGGAACCGTGGTGATGAAACTCAAGGCAAACTCTGTTCTTGCTCCCGTGGCAGCTTTGCTGGAACAATCTCGGGTCGGGATTTGTCCCCGTGAGAAGACACGGCTCACGGAGAGCGAGGGCAGATGAGTAAGGAACAGTTCAAGCCTTGAAGAAGTTAAAAAAGTGAAAACTGCCGAGGTCTGATGATGGAAATTCATTAGCTCCCGGCTGAATAAGTAACGATGATTCTCTTTTCATCTAAGAGCCCTGCCAGCTTGCAAAGGAGCAGATGTGCACACAAGATGGATAGTTTCAAATAGTCAAAATACTGTTTTTTGGGTTGTGGTTTTTTTTTTTTTTACTTTAGTGATTATCTTTTTTCATCTAAAATAAATCCAGATTGTGCATAGTCTGGAAAACAAAACAACAATATTTGGAGAGAGGGAGTGTTTATTTAACAGGTGGCTTATTTAGCAAAATGGTTCGCTCTTATAAAATAATATTCCTGTCGTATTCTGCAGCGATGATTCAGAACAGATGAGAGCGGGGAGCAGTTTTTTGGGGGAGGGGGGGTTATTACTTTATGAGGGCCTGGGTTAGGTTGGTTTAATTAAGAACATCTGCGGGAGAGCTTTGCTGGGTGCATCTGCGTGCGTTGGGAGGGGGGGGAGCTGGGTGCTGCGCCGCGCAGAGCATCCCCCCCTGAGCCCCCCCTCCCCGGGGAGGCAGGTGATGGGCCAGGAGGAGGAGGTTGTGTTGAGGGACACACAACTTCACCAGGTCTCTCTCCAGCCTCCCGCGGGAGGGGGTACCCGTCCCCAAACAGGGATGGGCCACTCGGATGTTCTTCTCTATTCAGGATGTTCTTCCTGCGCGGGATGTTCCCCACAGATCCCGTTATTCCCAGGATCTTATCCCAGAGGGGGCAAAAAAGGGGAGGAAGCCCCGATGGCAGAGATGGAGGAGCATGAACTGGTGCCAGAGGAGCTGTTGTTATCACACAGAGGGTGCAAACACGCTCTGCTCAGGACCAGATATATATTCTTTAGAAACCTGCTGCACGGGGTGCGAGGGCTGCGCTGGAATTTGAGCGGAGGGTTATTTTAATCGCAATATTTGGAGTAGTGGAAGGATAATTGCACACCGCTTTGGCTCGCTGCCTCCCTGAGGCTTGGCTTTTGTTGTCAGATGGAGTCTCTCTATGTTTAACAAATACAGATGCCGCTGCGGGGTTTTTTTATTTTTCCCTGTACTTGTTTTATTCTTATTAACCCTTCCAAAGGCGCTGGCACCCTAAGAAGTAGCTGGGCTGGTACTGAATAGTACCGGCACCAAGTGGAGTATCTTTGGGTTTTGACTTTCCTGCCTGAACCTCTGGAAGGTGGGAAGGGAATTCTTTCCAAGATATTTTTGATTTATTGGTGTATTAAAGCACTTTTCCCAACTCCCGGGTTTTGCTAGTAGCGTGAGCTTTAAGTATTTAAATATAGGTAGAATTCCTTTAAATGACAAAAGTCAGGAACACAATAATTTTAAAAGTGATTATTAAATTATAATAGCCCTGATTCTTGCAGTTCATTTTAACCTCCATCCAAGTATTTGCCGTTATTATTCACCATTTGCAGCAACGGTGTCAGGATTTATGGGTGGGAGAGGAATTAGAAATTGGGAAGGTGCTGGGGGGCAGGGGAGGCTGGTTTGGTTTTTGCCCGAATTGGTGAAATCCCTGTTTGCGAGTGCTCGTGATGGGGACCCCTGGGGGCTCAGGGGGCTGCTCTTTGGTGGAGAATGAGTGACTGCAATGAGTGACCGCTGTTATTTTGCACAATAATCACTTTGCACAAGCAGCAACTTGATGAGGAAGCCAATTACAAAAAAACCCCAAACGACACTGTATTTTCAAGATCACAGTTTGTCTGAAAGATGGACGCCCCAAAGGGCACTCCCGAGCTCTCCTCGGGGGTCTCAGCCCCCCCAAAAGGGGACCTGGAACACGCCTGGCCCCGGGGGAAGCGGCTGCCCGCTTTCCGCACGCGTCCCAACCCATTTCAGAAGTATTTCGGTCAAAAACTCTCTACTCCCTTCTTCTCTTCATTAACCTTTCCCGGAGTGCTAGTTCTGCATTCAAATATAAGGTCAAAGCCCTCAGCTGAGCTTTTTTTTTTTTCCAGAGCAACTAAGTGCCTTATCTGCAATCTTCTGGGGAGCCGGGGGCTCCTCTGGCGGGGAGCAGCCAAGCTTCCCAGGGTGATTAACTCGGGGAGATTAATTCCTGAAATGCACTCTCTCACGTCGTGGCCTTTCGTGAAAAGGTGCTTAAGGCACCGAAACACTTAGCGAAGCTCCCCTGCCAAAAAATGAAGATCCTGGGAAGACTCAGGTGTCTTTTCCGCCCCGAGTCCCGTCAGCCGGGGAAGGAAACCAAAGTTTGGCCCTTTCTGCTCTGCCACGTCTGTACAAAGCCATGAAAGACCCCGTCACCACCCGAGGACTTGGGGGAGGAGAAGTTCTCCTGGGTTGGAAAAACACTGGTGGAGCTTTCAGGTTTGTTTCAGTCGAGAGGGGAGCCCTGTTGGAGAAGAAGCCGGGGGCTGGGACCCCGGGGGCACACAGGGTCTCACCCCCCTTTCACTGTCTGGGCTGAGCACTGGTCTGATGCCTCTCTCTGAGGTCCATCTCACGGGCTGGGAGCTCAGGGAGCTCTCCTGCTGCCCTGCCTTCCCCTGACCCAATGATGCCCCAGCCCCAGGAGAGGGCAGTGGGTCCTGGGGCAGGGGGGGGACAGTGTCCTCCCAACAGCGGAGCCCGAAACCCGGTGCCCAGCATCTCCTTGGCAGCCTTGCAATTAAATTAACATGAGAAGAACAACCCCAGCAGACCTAGGGAACGTACAAGTAGCAGAGCAGGACACGGCCGTTTGCTCCTCCGGGGATTCCTAGTGGAGGGCGGGTGGAATTCCCGCTCCCCCCACTGGGAATTGCTGCTCCCCCATGGCCAAAAACCTCCAGAGGTGTCTCCAGGCTGAGCTCTGGGAGCCCCAGGGCACCCCACGCCTGGCCCCGGAGAAGCAGCTGGACCCCAGGGCTCCGTGATCCTCTCCTGGGGAGGTGTCCCCCCCCGTCCCTCCCTTGGCCTTTCTGCTGCTGATGCACGCACGGGCAGGACGGACACGCGCCCCGAGCTTGCTGAAGGGGCTTCAGAAATCATATTGTGGGGACTCACAATCCTTAATTTTTAGCTAACAAGAATTAAATCCTCTCCAGACTGGAAACAGCAGCAAAGGGTGACCCCTTCCTCCCCCCGGGCCAAACTCCCAGGTGCCCTAATTGCAAACACGTGGGTGGGAGTGAGAATGCAGTAGCTCACCCCAAAGTTAACTTCATTTTTTTTTTTTTTTTTTAAAAATTTTTCCCACCCCGTTATGGTACTAAATGTAAAAAGGCCAAGGTTTAATGAAGAAACCAGTGAATCCGAAGTGCCGTGGAAGAGCAACCCGGCACTTTTTAGCAATTGGCTTAAAGGAGAGGAAAAGCAGGGGGGGTCGTGTGTGGGGGCTCCCAGGGACGCTGCCCCGGCGGGGGTGAAGGGGGGCTGGGGGCTGTGACGGTGGGACCTGGAAAAGCTGGTGGTTTTCCCCTTAAATCCTGCGAATTGTGTTTGGGTTGTGGCCTGAAAAGTAATAAAGAGGAGGACGAGTGGGCACGAGGAGAGAACAGATTTCACCCTCTGGGTGCCAAATATAATATATATCATTATTACAGGCTTTTCTTTTTTTTTTTTTTTTTAATCTGGCAGCCTAAAAAAAAAAAAGGGGGGGGTTGGA
>JAOTQQ010000004.1:33626990-33637279 GCA_026546715.1 Gallinago undulata
CCCCCAAAAAAAAAAAAGGGGGGGGGATGGATAGTGGAGGAATAATGAGTACTTTCACATTTGGCAGATAAGGGGAAATTCCTGTGGCTGCGGTGGCCGGAGCAGAGCTGCACCATCTCCTCCTCCCCCGGCTCTTAATTCTGGCTCACTGCACAGGTGTGATTAATTGGTCCTGCTAATGAGGGTGAAGGTTTACCTGCTGTCCCACTGCCCCAGGGGCTGAGGCAGTGAGAGGGGCTGCAGGTCACAGGACTTTCAGGTATTTTTTCATGGCTTTTTGGGGCTGGGATGGAGGTTCAGCGTGTGGGAGAACCAGGCAAAGGTCCCTGCCTTGTTTCTCTGCTGGTCGGGGTTGCTGGTGGCATAATTACAGCAGCATAATTATCTCCTTCAGGGGATAATTCTGGCCTCCAGGAGGGGGGGGATGCAGGATGGGATGCAGGAGGGGACCCAGGATCCCCGGGGATGCAGGGTGGGAATTGCCCCGTGATACAGATTTACACCCTCCCAAGTGATGGGAAAGCTTAATGCGCCCTAAAAGATGAATGACTGAAAACTGAGTTTGGGGGAGGTGGCAAATACTCTGTGATCTCTACATTTTTTAACAAACATGGGAATTTTCTCATCCAGAAGAACCTTTGAGCTCTTCATGAGTTAGGCATAGAGCAGGCAGACAGCCATGGGAATGGATAGGTGTGTGCTCAGTACGGAAGGTGCCTGGTAAAAACCTCCTCGCCTGGGCTAAAATGAAATTTTTTAGAGCAGGATGTGTAGAGAATCCCTTCCACGTTGCCCTGAGAACCTTGTGCCGTTGCCTTCACCTGCCTGGTTTGGGTTACGGTACGGAATTTTTTCGATAAAGCAGGATAAATTCCCTCCCTTGCCCATCAGAGAAACAAACCGGGACTGAAAAGTGGAGCCGACCCCATCTCCGTCAAATTCAAAGAAAATCCCTTCCCTCGATGTCAATACTGATTTATTTACTCTCAATATTAAGGCTGAAAGGAGAATTTTTAATTCCTGGCTTTTAAAGAAATTGTTCTTTTCCCCCACCGTTTTCTAGCTGTAAAGAATTCGGTGATGCAAGCTGTGGGGTGGGCAGTGGGGTGGGCAGTGGGGGGGGCTGTGGGGTGGGCTGTGGGGCCCCTCTTCCCGCAGCCCCATGGGATGGGGGGCACCCAGGCGCCTGCCTCTGCCCTGGCCCGGGGTCCCCGGGGAGTTTGCAAGGGGACGTGGAAGGGGGTCCAGCCCCCCCCCGCAACCCCTATGAGCCACCACCGGGGCTAAAATGAAAGGCTGAAATTTATCCTTTTCCTAAACTTCCTCACATATGTCAGTTTATGGAAGAATTTAAAAATTATTTAAGATTGTTTTAAAAGAAAATGAATGTTTTTCCTTCTTTTTTTTTTTCCCCCTTTTTTTTTTCTCTCCAAAGAAACAAAACCTTCCATGGCGGGCTGTGAACTATGGATTATTTACCTCCAGACTGGGCACAAGTCTGATCCAATCTTGGAAGTAAATGCATATTTAGTCTTTAAGGCAATTCGTTTATCCATGTAAGTACGTATTTTGGTTTACATATTCTTTATAACAAGGTTACGTGGACGAGGGGGAGGGTTTGGTAGGCATCACATTTACCATTGTTGGGCTAGAAATGTGCAAAAAAGCAGCTTTCACTGGTGATGGTTTTTAACACTCTCCTGTAGCTTAAAACCAGCATCGTTTCTAAAAAAAAAAAAGCACATATATCAAAAAGTTTAAAAAAAGCTGTCTAGCTATGAAGGATGTGTTTCCTGCCAAATTAGAATCCCTGGAGAAGCCGCATTTGTTCGCAAAGTTGTGAGACATCCTTTAATTGGGTATTAGGGTGATCAGGATGGGCAACTGTATAATTAGAGCATCATCGTTCTGCGGCCGTCAGCGGTAATTGCAGACCCGAGTTATTGCACAAGGAGGACCTTACGGTGTCACAGGCTTTGGGGGGGGGGGGTCCAACGGGGGGGGACAACAGCCTCAATATAAATATATTATTCAGTTATACTGCTTGGAGCTAAGCCATTTATTTTTCACGTTTGAAAGGTGGGAATAAATATAATAATATTTGCCCGACGGGTATGAACAGCAGGGGGTCAGTCCTTTGAAGAAGCACAGAACGTACCTTTAGACAGTTGCCTACAGCAGAGGGGGGGGGACATTTAGTAAAATGTGGCCACATTCGATTGGCAGCTTCCCCCCCCCCCCCTTTTTTTTTTTTTTGGAAGAAATGCCCCCAAAAGCCCCAATCTGTACAATGAGCACTTTACCGCACGGAACAGATTCACCCAGAACCCAGATTCTTTATTGGATGGGCATCACCTGCAGCTCCAGCCCTGCAAGGGCCCGAGGGGGGCTGACAATCTGGCTGCAGGGGGGGGACGGGGGGTAGAGGCTCCCGAGCAGCCCCCGGGAGAGGAAACACCCCGACACAGCACTGGGACCACCCCCCCTACACCCCGCGGCTGAACACCCCTCTCTGACTGACACGTACCCATCCCACCTGTGGAAACACCACTGGCACCCACAAACCTCCCTGGGGTTTGGTTTTTTCTCTTTTTTTTTTTTTTTTCCCACTTTTTTTTTGTTGTTTTTGGACTATAATTCTGTCCCCCCCCAAATTGAAGTGGAAATTCAGCAGTGGGACCGAGCATCTTGTCTGTGCTCTAGTGGCTTGAAGTGGTATGAATGCCAACAGGTCAATACCTCTTTTTGTATTTTAAATATTATATGAAGATGCTGTTTATTCTATTCTGTTGCTGGAAATACCAGGGTCCAGGTACCAGGAATCACCGAAATGAGATATATCAGTGAAATCTGTAATTTCCAGCCACAGGCTAGAACCATCTCCCAGTGTCACTGGAGATGAGGTGCACGGGTTGGGCTACGCGTGTCCTTCTTTCTCTCTTTCTTCCCCAAACCGCACCGACACGCTTCTTTCTGCAGCACCACTGTTTCTAGCGAACGGATTCTAAAATATAGCACTTTAAAGCTGCAATACAAGAGAGATCAGGACTGTGTTGAGTGTTGTTTGATTTGGGTCCGTGCTATTTTTCGTAGAGAACAAATTTTGTCCCGTTATTCAAGGTTTGGAAAAAAAAAAAACAAAACAAACCCACCACATTTCCAAAAAGAGTCGCTGCTCGGCACGTGGCTGTAAATATTGTGATGGGGACAGCAGGATCTGTCACCAAATGTACCCAGAGGGACCCGGGACCTTTCATTGCCCTATTTTTGGAGTCCAGATATTTCTGTTTCTACCCTGCATCGGAGTTTATCAGTCGCTACACTGGATTCACCACGTATTCTCTCTACGTGTGAGCAACAGGAAAGCATCCACAGAGACCAGCGACACTCGGGGTCTGCCTTTTCTAAACCTAAAATGTTGTAGGAGAATAATTGTGTTGCCTGGTTATATGGAAACCAGGGGGGTGATAACCTCAATAGGGGTTTTATCATTCTCATCATCGATAGCTGGGGTTTTTTTTTTGGTGAGCAAGTCAAGATCTTTTGGGGTCACCAGGAGATCTTGCCTTCAAGGGCTGTTGGCCATAGTCACGTCCCCAGCAATTTGTGCAGATGGCAGTTCTAATAGTTTTTAATTTCAGCTGTAAACTGTGAGCAACGCTTTGTGTTAATGTTCTCTGGGGCTGTTGTTTTCTGTTTTTTTTTTTGGTTTTTTTTTTTTTAAATAATTAGTGACATTAGATGCTATTTTGGAAACCTGACCCTTTGCTGAGTGAAATGAGGGCATTCTGTGACAGACTGCAGTGCTAGGACATCGGTGTGTCAGGACTCAGCTGAGCAGAGTTAGTGCATCATCGGGGATGAAGTCCTGCCAGTAAAGATGGCTTGAGACCTGACACGCGCTTCAGTACAGGTATTGGAGCAACCTTGTTTTAATATAGATGTGTATTTTATATATATATGTATATATATAAAATTCTGTTTGATACGTCACGTATTTTCATGTATCTAACATTTAAAAGCATCCCTTATCATTGCTAAATTAGCCAAACCAGTACAAAATTAAGTGCAAGAAAAAAATGCCACTTCACGTAGGTTTTGCCAGCGATACAAAAGGGACTGTTCAGCGTCTCACATTTACAGCCATTTAGGGATTTTGATTTAGGATGACTCAGGGAAACCTCCCTACATTCAAGAGATGTCTCAAAAGAATTTGCGTTCTCTTTTGTAATGGGAAAACTAGTTTTTAGAGAGATCGCCTACTGGTTAGTGGTGGTGGATGGAGAACCTAAAAAGGAATTGGTGCTATTTTTGCCTGATTGCCAAAAAGTGCTGAGTCTGAAGCAGTTCCATGACCCCCTGGAGGAGGGAGAGGGTTTTTTTTCCTTTTAGCCAATAGCACCTTTCTCCTCGAACCAGAGATTCCCTACGCTCAAAAGGATGCTTTAGCATTTCCCAAAACACAATCCGGATTTGTTGGAGAGGAAGAGGAAAGTAGTGTTTCATGAAGGCACACCCATGCTGAATTTGCAGGAGAAAGGAAAGAAAACAGAAAGCAGTACTGCACAATGCAGTTATAATACAAGGCTCATTCTTGAAACCTGAATATCATGCTAGAAGAAAATCTAGATATGTGTAATATTTTGAAGAAATATTTTGAAGGCAATATTATTTGATTTTTTTTTATCAAAAAAGAAAAAAATATTTCTGTGTAAATGTGGATAGAATGCTATTTAAGAAGGGAACTGAATATTTGTATTGCAGCCTTAAAGAAGCACATTTTTACTGCAATATTCTTTTTTTTTTCTTTTCTTTGTAAACTACGGTCTGAAACTCAGCAGACCATGACTGAATGCTTTTGAAAACTTGTAGATTACAAACATGAAATCACGATTAATATCCTCTAAAAGTAATTTCAGAGCTTTCACGTCTTAAAAAAGGACAATGTGTACTGCTTCACAAGGTAATGCAGCTAATCAAAAAAAAAAAAGATTAGAATTAAAGTATTTACATAATGAGCAATTCTACAGAAGGCGATCATCCCCATGTAAGCACTGCTGATTATATCCCACGCTGCTTTTAACAAACTCTACCAGATTGGATCCAGTCATCAGCACTTTCAGAGAATCCTTAAAAGCCTTTTATGGGTCTTTACACTTAGTGCAGAATGATGTTCTTCAGGTAGAATATGCTGGTGAGGGAGGACAGTGTCAACACAAGGTACCAGCAGGAGAAGAGGACCTCGGCGTCACCCGTGATCCCGTACTGGGCCGTACTGGGAGCTGCAAAGAGAAGAAGGAGGAGAAGGAGGGGTTAAGTGACACATTCTCCCCAAAATTCTCAGTTTTCATCAATTCTTCACAGATAGCTACTAGGGCAGCGAAAAACATTCTTCTGAAAACTGGAGAAAATGCTGGAGAAATAGCCAGCCCTGCTCCGCTGCTCAGTGAATCCTACTCTTTGTTTTAAAGAGGGGGAAAATCATTATTAAGGCAAGCATTTAAAAAATGCAAATACTTAACATCAGAGGAATGCAACGTGCTTAAACACCTGAATAATTTATCTGTTTTTATGTTACTGAGCTTTAGGATCTCCACTGAAAGCCATGAGGGGTGAATATATTTAGCTCTGCTGGAAAATAACTCATTTTCTGCCCGACTTTCGAAGCCCAAGTTTGAGAGTCTGGCTTTGCCAAAGAAATTCGTGTTTGTTTTCAGCCTCTTTGAAGAAACTGTATTTACTTGCTTTAACACGAGGTCTTTCTCAAATCCCTAAGTAAATATTACAGTAAGTGCACGCATAAAAGAGTTAAAATACAAGAAAAGGGCGTTGAGAGACACCCAGGTGGGGGAGTCGGGAGCGGGCTGTCCTGACTGCGGCACGGGAACCCACCGGGGCAGAAACTGCCACTTTTGGGCTTAAAAATCCCTGGGCAGGAGGAAAGGAAAGGAAAGGACCCGTCACCTCACCCCGGACTGAGCTAAAGGTAGCGGGACGATGCTACTGGGATGTTCAGCTGCTAAAGGAACACCACAGACTCCCTCTGGCCAGCAGATTTCTCTACAAAATTTCTCTCAAATCACGTATTTTCCTTTCAGGTGATTCACAAAACCCTGATCTCTTAGAGTCGTACGCCACATCCCGTGCTCCTGGGTTGAACACTGGTATCAAAGGGTTTGCTTTCCAGATTATATGAATATACAACTAAATCAGAATATCTGTGCAAGCCTTGCATGGAGCACTGTTTCTACGACCAGGCACCACCTGTGTCACTAGCACTTTATTTAGATACGAGTTGCAGAATTTGCTTTTTTCTGACTAAACTGACCCAACATCTGCCAGAAACACAGATGGAAATTGGCTGGTGGATGCTGAGTGAGACTGAGCCAGCTTGGTGCCCATGTCCATGTCCTGGTGCTCCAGACCTGTTCCCCACACCCACAGAGGTGTCCGAAGGGCAGGAGGGGAGCAGACCCATCACCCACCTTGAGCATCTCTTGGATGCTCAGCCCAAAGACTGCATTGCAGAAGGGAGAGACCACTAACGTGTCTCCTTTGAAAAACACGTGAGCCATGAGAGGTCACCTGGGAGGTGGCCTGAGATGCCACGTGGAGGATCCTGCCTCTTCTGCAGGATCTCTCCTTTCACCCTGTTGCTGTCCTAAGGTGTCCTCAAAGGCATGGAGAACACCAAGAGATGGGCTGAAGAGCACACTTCAGCCAACAGCCCTGCTCTGCCCCTACATGGGAGAGGGCTACACAGAGCACGTACCAACGGCCCAGAGGACAGTTTCTCTGAGGCCAACCCAAAGCTTGTCCTACCACCTTGCCCAGGAGCGAGCTGTCTCCAGCAGCACCGCTGCCCCTTGGCTAGTGCCAGGTCCACTTCTGGCAGGGAGACGCCAGGGAACGGTGCAGGCAGGGCTTTGGAGAAAGAAAAATTCCCCAAATCCTCATGTGCTTCCCTTTGGGGCAGAGGAGAGGAGCACTGAAGCATCCTTGGTGGCAGACATGGGTCCCAGAGAGCTGCATGGTGTGGGCTGGATGGAACCCAGGGACGAGAGCAGGACCTTGCTTGGTGGGGCTGGTACCCAGGGTCTGGCTTGAATGGAACCCCCCCTCCAAGATGAACAACAATAAAGCAACAGAAGGATTTCACTACAATCACAGCCTGTCTGGAGGGGCAGGAGGGACTACAGCAATCACCCAAGAAAATATAGCAAAGCGGTGGTTTTCACCAAATCTAGTTTGCTTCTGAAGGACAGAGTCTTCGGAAATTCAAATCATCAACATCAACATCCCTTTGCTTTCTGGACAGACACCTGGGCTGTGCGCCGTCGGGTCCATTTTCAACATATGACATTTTATCCGGCGCAGAGTATGTGATAAAACCAAAAATCATTCATTCCCAGTCCCCCCCCCCTCCATGAAAAAAAGTTCAGGTAATAAATATTACAAGATGAAGCTTGATTTTAAAGCTTAGTTTAGTGACTTATAACCGTGACTAAGTGCAGGACAGGGCGCGCTCTTCCCTTCTCATTAAAAAGGAACTTTCCGTGGTAAGTCACTATGACAAATCAACATCTAATTTATTACAAAAACCGGGCGAGCAGGATGAAGCACAGCGGAGGTGGTATTTCATTTTATCGTATCGAAAGAGTTTCCCCAACGTAAAGATAATTTGAACTACGGTGGCTATAAAAGCGAGTGGAAAATTATGTAAATCTGATTTCCTGCATATGAACCAGTACTATCTTCCTAAAGCTTATTAAATCATATCTGGATTGTTTCAGCACAAAGGCACCAGGTGAATTAATGGGGGGAAAATGCGTAGACTTGGGTAGATAATAGAAAAGAGTTATGGTTCCTAAAGCTGGCTCACTGGAAGAATTTGCTGTGGAAGAAACCTGGAGGAGAGGCAGAGCTGGACCAGTTGTGACTGGGCACAGTGGGCCCAGTGACTGGACTCAGCTGGGTTTGAATAAACCCCCGAGTTGATGTGGTATGGGGGTGCCAAACGAGCGTGGGGCTGGTTTTGGTGGTCCATGGGCCGTTTATCAGCCCTGTGTGATCCCACTCCATCCCCTCACCGAGGTTCTCGGGTCTGGGTGCTACGGCTGGGGCTGGCGAACAGGATTTCACTTCAAAAAAGCCATTTCATAAACTCTCCGAGTTTCTTGAAGCCTGTCTTTGGCACTAAAATAAAGACTGGAATGCAGCCATGCTGGGTGGCTCCCAGGCTTGCTGGGACTCAGGCGCTGAAGGACCTTGAGCTGAAATTTTGCTCCTCTAATACCTTTCCTGTTCCCTCAGATTCCTGTAAAGATGCCAACCAGTTGGAGCCTCACTGGCATTGGGGTCTGCTGGTTAGAACCTGCCAGGTACAGTCTCACTGAATCACACCTGCAGCAGCATTTGGGATAAAGAAAGCCAAAATAAGCCCAAAGCTCATCATATCTGTGTCCACACGGCCCCAAGAGCCCCCCCCGAGCTGAGACATCGCCACCATTGTGGAGATGTCCCCAAAATCCACAGCGTGCCAAGAGGCAAACTGGTCAAAAACTGGCTTCAAAGGGTTTTTTTGGAACCATGCACTGCATGTCTCCAAAGCCATGCTATTTTAACTCAAACTGGAACCGATAGCTGGAAGGCATTTGCCATGTGCCTGCCCAGGACCAGCAGCATCTTCTTCAACCCGCTAACTCATCGGTTGGGTGGAACAAGCCTGGCTGCTCTTCAACTCGCTTTGATAGTCTCCTTTTATAATTAGCAGCACCAATTAGAGCAGCCTCTGGGCTGGCGGGAGCAGGCAGGGCTATGCCTGTGCCATGGGAGCACCACCTCGTCACTGCACCATGGATGGGGAAAGTCCTGCCCAAGTCATTATCCTTCTGAACTTTAATTAGACTTCTCGAAATTAAGCCTTGGAATGGGCTGCCCAGGGCAGTGGTTGAGGCCCCATCCCTGGAGGGATTTAGAAGACAGGTTGACATAGTGCTGAGGGACGTGGGTTAGTGATGGTTTTTATCAGTTAGGCTGATGGTTGGACTGGATGAGCTGAAAGGTCCCTTCCAACTGAGACAATTCTGCGATTCTGTGAAATCTCCTGGTGTTTCTAGTCTCCAAAGTAAATTTATAAGCAGATGCCCCCCTCTCACTGTTTGTGGCAAATAGGTTGTATCAATCACAAGGTCACGGTAAATCTGCAGTTTAAAACGTTGTGCTTGGCTCTTAACATTCCTGGAAATCCAATAAACCTCTACAGTCCTTTTCTTTTTCACCTCCGTATTTTGATTAACTTTTCCTGTGGCTACCCGATCGCAATAGAAAATTTCATTCCCAAATATTAATAAAATTCTGGAGATCTTTTACTTTTTTTACTTTAAAAAGTAAACAAATTTACTTTTAAAATTTAAAAGCTCTTAGTGTGGTCTGCTTAGTCATTCATCTAGAAAGAACAATTATTTTTGCTAAGCATTAATTAGTCCTTGCTTTCATCACCGTTGCTGGGTAATACGAGGCAAGGTGGTTCTGCACTTGGGATGGTTAATTTTCATGGGGTTTTTCTGAAGGTTCTCTAGGTCGGAATGAAATCCGCAGTTTAGGAATGAAGGAAAAGGTTTAAATGTTTGAAAATAGCATAAAACTCACAGATTGCTCCCCCCCCCCAGATCTTAGCACTGACTGTCACTGTTTCATACAGACACACGTTTGCACTCACAGTCTTAGGATTTGTACGGAGAGATGCTGGTGGAGGTAGATATGGTTAGACACCAAATAAAAGCATGAATTATTTGCCTCCCTGATTATGTCTGCAGCTTTCCTGGGCATTTCCATAAAGGCCATCACCGCCGTCACAACAGAGCACTCTGTTTGGAATGGATTTTACAGCGTGGGAAGCCTTTGGTAGGTGGAGGTGGGCAGGAGAACAGTGCTTGGCCAGCAGAGAGGTATTTATCTGTCTAAATACTCCCATCCAGAGCGGTGGCCGGGGGGCTGGCTGAGATGGAAACCGAGGGCAAATTGCTCTGCTGCCCTTGTGCCCATCTGACAGCACAAGTTCAGCTCCGAGCTGTGGCAGGGGTACCTTAAAGAAAGTGAATTTCCATCTAGAAGAAGATTAAAATGAGCTTGAGGAAAAGTCTGGTGTTTGAAATATAAAAGGACATAGGATTTAGAGGCTGCAATAACTTCAAAATATATCGAAGGGCAGGCTGAGAGAGTTGGGGGGGTTCAGCCTGGAGAAGAGAAGGCTCCGGGGAGACCTTCCAGCCCCTTCCAGTCCCTAA
>JAOTQQ010000004.1:33642879-33654853 GCA_026546715.1 Gallinago undulata
CCTGGAGGGGTTTCAAAGCCGGGCAGACGTGGTGCTGAGGGACATGGGTCAGGGGGGGTTTGGGCAGTGCTGGGTTGTCCAACCGACTCCATGGTCTGAAAGGTCCCTTCCAGAAAAATAGCCAACTGCACTTGTACTGGAAAAGCAAGAACTGACTCTGTGACAATTCCTCAGACAAGCATCTGTGACCGCAGTGGATCACCCACACTATCCTGCTGTGCCAGGACAGGTCTCTTTCTGTGGTTCATAAAGAGAAGTGCAGCTGATGAGGTAGTGCTGCTGCTCTCCTCAGCACTGGAGGGCTGTGCCCGTCACCTCAGGAGATGCACAGACTGACCAGACACAGCCCGGAGAAGAACAAGGAGACCATCTCACCCAGGAGGAAGGTTTGGAACAGCAGGACTGTTCAAAAGCTGATGAGGAGAGGAGAGTGTGTCCTAATGACACCCAATGGGTACAGGTAAGGCTTGCCCCTGGAGAAGGCTGGGGGATGATCTGCTTGTGTCTGCAGCAGGTAGAACAAGATCAACAGCTCTGACCTGCAGCAGGTAGGACCCAGAGTAGCTACAAACTGAGCACTAAGTTGCATGGAAAGGGTGAGGAATCTGCATCACTGCAGGGATTTAAGAGCAGAGTGTACAACAATGTGTCAAAAATAACACCAGACACCACTTCTTTTGCCTGTGGGAAGAGATCTTTCTAGATGTTCTCTTTGGGCCTTAGAAAACAATAATCCAGGAATGCATCATAATTAGCAGAGAAGTGAAAATTTTAATTTCTTTCTGGAACCAGAGACAGAACAGGTTCCCCGGGAGGAGAAGGAGGGTGGCACATGGCAGAGATGAAGATCAGCCACCTCAGCCCAGAGCGTGGGCTGCAGCTCCATCTCCCTCTCCTAGAAATCAGCTCTCAGTTCCTTCTGATGGCTTAAGGACATGCCCGTTGTATGCAAACTGTGCAGAAAGCTTTAAACAGCTCTTTAATTCTCATCGAAAAACGAAGGCAGCTGTGGAACCCGTAATTAGCATATGCCTCTTGGCTTCCCCAGCCCAGCTCTGCTGCCGCACCGTGTCTTGTGAGTTCCCTCATAAATATTTTAGGATCTGTCTTAAAAGCAGTTCCTTGTCTTCCAGTGGGAGCAACCAGTGGCAGGTTTCTCTACGGTTGTGCTTCTGAATGGGTAGGAATGTTCTTATTCCCGGGATAAATTTCTCCCACTGGCACCCTTCACGCCTGGATTCGCGTCGTTAGACTAACACCACCTCCTTGTCTCCTTCCTCTTCTCTCTCTTTGCATAACAGGAACCACAACAGGTTCAGATACTTTACATAAACTTGCAGTTTTAACCCATTTCTTTGTGGGATCAGACCTTGAAGGGCTATAATTATTACTAATGTTCCCACGTTAGAGCTATTAATAAGTTAAAGGGCACTGTTGTATCTACAGCTTGAAATAAAACCCGACTTCCATTTTCTTTGAATCTGCCGAGCTTTCCTCTGCTTCTTGAGAAGTGCTAAAAATAATTTACCCTAGGATTATTTTAAAAAAAGATTTTTTTTTTTTTTCTGGTATATTACTTTCTGTTTTATTGCGGCAGTAATCTCTTTGGTAAGGTTATCTTCAGCGACTCAAATAACTTTGCCTTCAAATAAAAGTTATTACTTAGCCCAAAGGCCAAGGAAAGAGTGCTTTCTGGAATCAGGTCCACCCGGCCCCTTTGGAGCTCAGATGAGAAAAGGTGAATAAATGCAAAACCCAGCGTGGCTTGATCGTCAGAGTTATACGATCTACTAATAGGCATTAATGAGCTAGAGACACTAGCTAGGATTTCACGAGCAAAATAAGGCCTACTTAATAAAAACGGTCTATGAAAGGGTGAAAATTCCAACTCAAAATTCTAATAAAAGTCAAAAAGGAGATTATTGTCTGTCTGGTGGCCAAAATGCATCTGTCTGTAAGCACCTCTGGGCAAAAATACACCACCAAAATCTGCCCCCCGCCACTGAAACCCCCAAACTCTGGGCTTATTGCCGATGCTTCCATTAATACGGTGGCTGGAAGACAATTATGTAGTACTGAAATATAAAATAAAACATCTGGGTGACCTGAGTGACTGATAACTAAGAGATGCTGTTGGGCATTGCAATAGAATAGCCCAATGTTGCATCTTTTTGCTCAAAGAGATGGTCCCCTTCCATCCAGTGATGCTCGTTGGAGGGTCTGACTGCCTGGTCATTGCCAGAAAAACAAAAAAGCAAGAAACATCCTAGAGAAAACAACCCCAGTTTCACTATCAAGTCATTTCTACAGACTTCTGAAGCCCATCGAACTGAGGATTGGTCACAACTGGTTGGGTTTTCCCCACTGGATTTCAGAATTACTGATGCTTTATCAAAGAGAGGCCATGACTCGATAGAGTTGGGTCAACTGGATGGCACAACACGCAGCATCCCATTAATTTAATGACTCCAGTGTGGTCCAGCTGAGCCAGGAAATGCGGCTGGTGTTTGCCCCCACTTCCAAGAATGCTGCTCACTGCCCAGAAATTACATATTCTAGCTCTGATAGGAAAGGGTGTGGTGAAAGATAATGAGCTCAGATGGAAACTGTGCTAATTCCCTGTCTGTGGGGAGGTGCTGCCTCACTGTGCACCAGAGGCTGAGCTTCGGTCAAGAGGACATTGAGAAGAAGACAAGAAAAGCACTGGGACAAGCCACCTGCTCCCATTCCCTCACCCCTCTGTTGTTATCCCCCCCAAGATGGGGGACCATCTGTATCCCAAACCACTTGGAACCAAAGGTTCTTCAGGGAAGAAGAACCAAGAAGAGCCCAGACCTGTGACCCCACGATAACCAACCACGCTCAGGTTTCCACACAAAGTGCGTAACTTCCAGGGCGCCTGTGAGGGCTGGAGTTTGACAAACCTGCCCAATGCAGAAATGCGATGCTTTAACAAAACCACGGTGTTTATTATAGTCAAACGTTGAGAGACACGGGTTGTTTTGAAAGTGAAATGCGTGGTGTGTGCTGGGGGGGGGGGGATTTATGCACAGAATTTTGGCAGCCTACGGTAACTGCTTCCCCGACAATGTTGCCCTCGTTTGTAAGTGTCACGTTTGAGAAAAGGAAGAGCATTTTAATGCGACAGAAAAATTTGACTTGGGAGCTAATTACTTTAATTTGATAGAATTTTTGGCTCATCTGCATACTTGACAATTATTTACAGCTTCCACTGGTAATTAGAGGTTGGGTCTTGTGCCGAGATACTGCAAATAGCTTCGAAGACATTTGCTGATCCTTCGAACTTTTAGAGGAAACAAATTTATTAGTGCTTAATATGTAAAATATTTGTACTTCTGACCTTTTGTAAAACATTCTTTCTCTATTTGAAATGATTGCTTGTCAGAATCATTTTTCTCAAAATGAAGTGTGACATTGTAAATAAGCTCTTGAATTAAGCAGCACATTAAATCTATGTATTCAGTGGCAACCTTTGATAGTTCTCATACATCATGAAGATTTTGTTGGTTCTGCTACATTGGGGCAATGTCATCCAGCATTGTGAATGATAATTTTTTTACACTGAACTTTACAGTTTCTGGACAGTTTCAGCATCATTCTTCTGGTCTTGACAAAGGATATTGAGTTAAGCAGGTTAGTACATGATTTCTTGCCTTTTTTTCTTTCGTGACTGTGGGTGAGAAAGGAACTTCTTTTGTGCTGGAGGAGCTGACAACCTTTAAACAAATCTTGCAGGGAGGGAGTTGTCAGATGATTTCTAAAGAGGCATTTTTTTTATTCAGCCGTTTTGGCGATTTTCTTAAGCATTTCTTTGGGTCATATTTCCTCATAGTGTATGTATTGCTCTAGTTTTGTAGGTATATTAAAAAAAGCACATAATGCGTGGGATTCTACCGCTGAACTAATAGCCGATCAATTAAACATCAATAGAGCTTTTACCATAACAAGATGCTGGATGAAATAAATAACAAATTCGGACTGTTCACTAATTCCAGCAGAGTTACAGTGTGGTTCCACCCTGAATTATAACTGACTCGGCCGGCGTTACCTCGTTTTGCCTCGTACGCCAATACTGCTCAATCTTATTCTTGTAACGGGGTATGTCTTAAATAGAAGGGCACGGGATAAGTCATATACATAAAAGAGATCTACGGCTTGCTGGCAGGTGGAATCCCTCTAATATATATTTTTATGAAACCAGCAGCACATTATGTGCTCAGCAGCATAAATAAAAAAGCGCGTTACCCCGGCAATTTTACATTTACTCCATTAGTTAGTAAACGCGATGGCCACCCTTACTTTCCTATCATAAAACCTGCTGAGCCCTTTCATGAAAGATGATTGCAATTTCCACCGGCCTGTGTACGCGATGAAAAAACATAACTCATCAAAATCTGAGCTATTTGCTCTCAAGACACGAGAGCGGTTTTTCTCGAACACTTGACGTGACATTAACTATTCATGAAACTGGAGAATGTTCAAACGCCACCCAAGTAAAATTGTTGCTACTTTTCAACTTGATTGAGATCTTTTTTTTCCGAAGCAGGCTCGGCAGCGGCCGGCCCAGGGGGTCCCCACGCGGAGGGGCCGGAGAGGGGCCGGGTACCGTGGCTGTGAGCTATCGATTTGCTGAAAAGCAGAGTCCCTCCTCCCAGATTGATTCATGGCGACTGCCTCCCTTTGGGTCAAACAGTATTTAACCGCTTGTAAATTTTAATTAAACGATTTGTCACTCGGGACGTGCGGTTTGTCATCTCCCAGCCAGGAGATGCGTCTTTCTCGGAGAATGACTCGGGGATGGGGGGGAGAGGGATCCATCTCCCTTGTCACCTCGCCCCTCGTTAAGGTAATTGGGCTTTGGGCAGGGCGTGGGGCTCCCAGAAACAGGCTCTGCCTCCTGTGATCACCTCCATCACGCACACTAGAAAAATACAATTTCTTCCTCTCCTCATTAACATACGCTTAACTTTCTGCCTGCAACAAACCCTTTTCCTGGCGGCACTCAGCAAAACAATTTTTTTTTTCCTTCCATCAACTTACTTTTTCCCTTTTCCTGTGCAAACGGCACCTGTAGCTACTCGTGCTCAGCCACTGGTGCCCTTCCTCTGCCTCCCCTTATCCTTACCTGCAAGATGTTGACTCTGGGAGAAAGCAAAGTTTATAAATTGTGTAAACCTGACTCTAGAAACGATGGTTTATTTTAATTGGGGTTATTTTTGGTGACTGTATAGCTCTTTCCCTCCTTTCTGTGTGATGAGTGATGAGGTCCTCAGTTCAGTGAATTTAAACAGGTCTTCTGCACGCGAGGGTATACACCACTGATGCAAACATATGGATTTCATATACGTCCTCCTCTGGCTGTTAACTCAGGGGTCCACCATTTGTGAGCTGAGGCCAGGTTGGAGGGGGCTTGGAGCAACCTGGTCTGGTGGGAGGTGGGACTGGGTGGGCTTTAAGGTCCCTTCCCACCCATTCTGTTGGGCTGGAACCATTCTGTGATTCTAAGAGCCCCCCCTTTGCAGAGCCCCCCCTGTCCCTGCCCGATGCTGCTTCTCCTCCACAGCCCGTGGAAGGTTCTGCATCAAGAAGGCTTTTCACGCAGCAGCCTTCCCCACCTGCTTCTCAGCTTAATCCAGGGGATTTTGGAGACATTATGGCTCAGCTTTGCATATGTTATTACGCAGAAGAGCAAAAAAAAAAAAACCACAACCAAACCATGGATAGTTGAGATTTTTCAAAGCTGTCTGGGAGCTTTAGGCATGAAACTCCTGTTAAGACTCCCGGCTTTGAAAACCTCCATCAATTAGTACAATATTCTGGTGGACATAGCAAAAAAAAAAAGAAAAGAAGAAAAAAAAGTAAGCATTGGTGCCTTTGTGGGAGGCCTCTTCCCAATTAATGCTGATTAATGGTAGGGGGGTGTATGATGACCCTCAAGGTGTTTCTCCCAGTTGTTGCACCTTTTGAGCACCTCCTGCTGCGATGCCAAGTGTCACCGTGTCCTCTCCATGCCTTGCCCAGGGAGGGTCCTTACAAGAGGAGACACAACGTGGCTGCAAGGGACCGTGCTAGTGAAAAACGAAATGCACTTTGAAAAATGAAGATGCACCAATTAAAAGCACCAAACCCCCCCACGTTCTTTCATATTCTCAGCCACCACCTTGTCGGGGAGCTGCGGCTCCGCTCGTCTCCCATAGCCCTGTGTTGGTGGGTGGCCGTGGGGTGAACCGGCCAGTGTGGTCATGAGAAAGCTCATGCACACAGGGGGTCAGAGACCTTCCCAGGCAGGCGATGGGCAAGTTCCTTCTGCCATTGATTTTGACTCAAAAAAGCAGGTTTTAGGAAGGCAAGACAAAAAATGGTATGTGGCGCTTGGCAGGAGTGTTAGCAACTTTCAAAGTAGCTATGGATGTCATATTCTTAAAAAGCTAGTAACAGAAGGAAAAATTATATATATATATATATGTGTGTGTGTGTGTGTGTATGTATTCCCCTCCAGGTAGCAGGGAAATTTTGTCAGGCAAAAAGGTTTTTTCCTCTCCCTTTTTCTAACCTTGCTGTGAATTAAGGGAGCTCTGTTTTGAGCGTGTACCCTATGCCATGCCTATCTAAAGAGCTGTGCTTTTGGGGAAACAGAGATGGACCTGGCAGCCTTTAAAACCACCTCCGACAGCCTTTGAGGCACCCGGGAGAAAGATATGATTTCCTCCAAAACCAATTAATTTTTTTTTTTCCTAGTTTGTACGGCGCATAACCCTTAACTGCTAAAATCCTTCGAGTGTCTACAAAAGGAACTTTCCCGATAACCGAATGAGACCTGGATGGTGATAATCAGCACTCAGCAGGCTGAGGGTTCCTGCCTCTTTGTAAAAGGCAGCTCCTTCTTCATCTAAAACGAAACACTAAATGGGATGGCGGGGCGGGGGAGGACGGGGGAGGCTGTGGGTATGGAAACCTCACAAACAATATCTCAGGCGCTGCTTATTCCTGGGATGTCTCTATGAGCAGAGTGCCGTGCTTTGACAATTCATCGCAGGCTATTCAAATTACTCGCTGTTTTCCCATTATAACATCCATACCCCGCTCATTCAAGCGAACGCTGAGCTCTCAAAACCGAGTTGTTCCCTGAATTGCCTCAGTTTGGCAGAAAACTCATTCAGCGTGGTTTTATAGACCGTGCTTGTTGAAGGAGGAGGGTGAATGGTGGGCAATCATTTCTGCTGCAATCGGAGATGTTAAGAAGGGTAAGTTCTATCTTTTTTTTTTCTTTTTCCCCAAGAGATGCATCCCTGGCGTTGTGGACTATGATTGAGTGGGAGACCCGAGCTGAGTCATGTACCTCGAAAATGAGACGAAGGAGGTACAAAAGATGCCAAGGTCAATCATTTCGTCTCGGTGCTTGGACCGACGGGCTTCACTGAATACCCCAGCATCACCCAACATCACCCACCGTCACCCACCGCAACGTGGTGCCATGGCTGAGAACACGTCAGCCTTCTGCTTTTTCTTACAGCCAACAGCTTTTTCTTACAGAAATGCCTGACTCAGCATCTGAGAAATAGTAAAATACTTCACAAAACTTTCATCTTCATGAAAACCAGCTTAAAAACTTTAACCAGATGGCTCCATTATTTTTTTTTTTTTTTTTTTTTTTTTGTGGCAGTGTAAAATTCAGAGGCTCAGTTAAAATCTGGACTTAATGAAAATCACTTACAGGAACAGGTGCCAAAGCACAGGAACAACTACAAAGTGAATTTTCCCCGTAAGCCTTACTGGATTAACGGAGCAGCAGACGGTAAATTGGGCCCGAGCTCTTAACCTCTTTCCTTCCACCCAAACAGTGTGTCCCGAGGAGGTGTGGAGTTCACACGAAGAACTGCTGCTCAGAGATAGAAAGTTTGGGCAAGTGGCTTGGAGTCTATAACGTGAAGTCCACAGCCCAGATGGAGCTCTGGTCCCGCTCTGAGCAAACCCTCTTTGTTTTATTCACGGCTCCCAGCTCCACGAGCCAACGGCCTCTGTCTGTCTCATCCTCAAAGCCCGTTTAAGCCACCCTGAACGTTGTGGATCTGTGCCTTCAGAAGCGTTTCCTGGTCTGAGGGAGGTCTCTCTCCAATAATTGTAGAGTCCTGCACGAAAGCAGGTGAAAACCAGGACGGCAGTGCTCCTGGGAGCAGCAACAAATCGCCATAAAACAATATTTAATTGTTCAGAGCTACTGTGGAAACCTGTTACAACCACACTCTCCGAAGAACACGGCCTTGGCCCAGCTGTCATGATTTTCGCTAGAAATTTTTGTTCCGTTTTCTTTAAGAAAGAGACTGTTGGAAGGGAACAACATGATACCATCTTTCTTGGGTTGCCTGATGGCACGTTTAAGAGCTCCTCTGGAAGGTTTAAAGAAGGGCCAAAACCAGTTTAAAAGCCAGTTTGGTAGACTGGGCCTTGAGACCGGTGGACAATGAGGGAAAGGTAAAGACGGGAAGATAAGGCCTTGAAAGACTGGGTTCAGGATGAGGAAATGGCTGATCCTGCATTATCTCTGGATGTGGGTTTTCATCCCTTGCTGGAGATGGTGCTGGCAACTGCATCCAACCCTCCGTGCTGCACAGCTACTCTCCATGCAGCTGGCAAGACACTGAGTGAGAAATTCAGTCGGTGAAAAGACAAGAAAAGAAGCGTTGCCTGGAATGAGACGGGGAGCCTGGAAGATAGCCAGTATAATTTTTTTTTTTTTTCCCCACTCAAAACTCAACAGGCTTTTATTTGAATTTCTTTAAAACTGACATATTCATGGAGATTTCAAATAGGCATTTTCTGACAAGTCCCCTATTCCCCCAAGCCTTCCCTCCCTTAACAACCCAAGTTTGTCAGATCCTTCCCAACCAGCTGTAGCTGCAGGCTCTTTTATATTCTGCACAGAGTTGGGACCCTCCCTGAAGTTACAGATACGGCTTTATATATACATTTTAAATTTCCGCACATGGCTACACATCTCATCTAGATGGATATATGCATATTTATTCCTGTAAGAATTACTGTAGTCAGCCAATTCTGGCTGATAAAACCTTCACATAAAACATACCCTTCTGTGATAAATAAAAACAAAGACTGCTCTCTTTCTGCTAATGAATCACATTCTGGAATCTCCTGCTTCTCTTTTCTCAATCAGAACGCGTCCTCATATGCAGGGTCTTTTGGAGCAGCTTTGCTGTGTCCCTGCAGTGCTGTGGGCTGCAGGATTTCCACTGTGGGGTTTTTTTTGCCTTTTGGGGGCTGGTGCAGGCCCACAGAGGGACACGGCTGCCTGCCTCCACTGCATCCTACACCATGCTGCTGCAAGAACACACTAAAACGTGGCTTTGGGCACGTTTTAGATTCACCCGAATGGAGTCAAGACATTCTAGACATGCAAACATCTGCTTTCCTGGTGTACTTTGGCCCGAAATTCATGCCTGAAGATGAAGAAGAAAATTTAGACAAATGGATAGCTAACCCCCAGCCGGCTTTCAGAGCACGTTTCCAGCCCGTGCACCTCCTCACCATCCCAGGAGTCCATCTCCTGCCAGGCGTCCCCCCGCCGCCTGTGCGGCACCGGGTACCACTGCGTGAGCGAGAGGGGGAGGCATCTCGAGGACGTGGGCTGAGATGGTCACACGTTTTCTCTGTACTGATACTTCATAAACAGATGCCAGAACTATAAAGAACAATATATATCTTTTTTTTTTTTTTAAGTTCATGTTAACTGTGTGAAGTCAGAGCTGTGCTGAAAAGAGCTTTCCCCATGTCTCAGAGGTGTTCTGGTCCCCATGCTGTAGGTCCTACACATCATCCACCGAGCTGTGACAAACCCTGATGCCATTTACCATCCCATAACTGACTGGGTACAATGATAAACCACCAACGCAAACACCAGTGGTGCCTCGGAGCCCAGGAACCACGTACCGTGGGGATTGTCCCCCAGAAAGGTGGAGGAGCACCAGGATCAGCCTGTGGGACACAGCTCCTCCCTCGGCACCAGGAGCTCTTGGCAGGATAAAGTCACCACCGAGGCACCAACAGGCAGTGACCTGAGCATCCCACCCGCCTTCTGTACCCTCCATCCTTCCAGAGACCACAGGAACGATTTCACAGATGCCCCCGGCATTTCTAAAGAGCACTTCTTGGTTAAAATGTGAGATTTCAGCAAATTGCTCAACTTATTATATTCTGAAATATCCCAGCGTTCTCATTTCTGCATCAAACCCTGAATTTCAACCGTTAAATGAACCGTTGAGTGTCAGAGCAGCTTCTCCTCTGACACAGGCTTCTCAGGTTTGTGGAAAAACTCGTTAACATTGAATCCCCCATGACAGAGGCGTGTAGACAATACAGTATCAGAAAAAATAGTCTTGCATTTTTCATATTGGTTTAGAGAGGGGGAAGCAATGGACTAAAAATGACCGATTTCTAATCCTATTTTTTAGCTGATAGAAAGTAGCTCTTTTGATATTAACTGATGCATCTATCCAGCAAGCAGTGAATAATATACTTAGGATTTACTGTGTTCAAGCAGCCTTCTGAAATGATGTAGTCTTTGAATAGATGCAGAACATCACTGAGTTACCCGAAACACGCATTTTACCTACACAGAAATATACTGAATTCCACAGATTTTACTTGGAGGATTTCCACAGCTTTCACAGAATGATTTGGAAACATAAAGCTCACTTGTTTCTAACAGCAGATGAATGTAATACTTTAGTTATTTCCCTATATATATATAACTCCAAGCATCCCTGGTTTAAGAACCTACCTTGCTCTGCTGCGTGTTCCTGCAGTCTCACACACACTGCACAATCACAGAGATGGGTCAATATAGAACCTTTTTCTGATAGAGGGAACTATGATGGGATTTCACATCTGTCTGCAGCTCTGAAGTGCAACAGAAGTGTCCCTAATACGTTACGAACGTAAAGCTTTAAAATAATTAACAAAAGAGATCGATATCACAGAATCACAGAGTGATACGGGGTGGGAAGGGACGTCTGGAGATCATCTCCTCCAACCTCCTACCCGAGCAGGGCCACCCAGAGCAGGTCCCACAGGAACATGTCCAGGTGGGTTTGAATGTCTCCAGAGAAGGAGACTCCACCACCTCCCTGGGCAGCCTCTGCCAGGGCTCTGCCACCCTCATAGGAGAGAATTTCCTCCTCATGTTTAGATGGAACTTCTTATACTCAAGTTTGTGCCCGTTTCCTCTTGTCCTGTCCCTGGGCACCACTGAGAAAAGACCAGCCCCATCCTCCTGACACCCACCCTTTAAGGATTTATAGGCGTTGATCAGATCCTCCTCAGTCTTCTCTTCTCCAGACTAAAAAGACCCAAGTCCCTCAGCCTTTCCTCATTAGAGTGATGTTCTGGTCCCCTCATCATCTTCATAAGCCCTTTGCTTACCCTCTCCAAAGTCTTAGTAACCTTATATATGCTTTTATGTCTGTCCACTGGGACAAAAGGACCTATGATGTTCTTCTACTGGGTGTTGGAAGGGGTTTCAGCCAAGAGATGGAGGATATGGAGGGCAGTTGGGGAGATCCTGCAATTCCGTCCCAAGATGGGATTGTTTGGAAGGCAGAGAAGTGGCCACCAAGAGTGAAAAGAAAGGAAACATTTCGAGTGTTGGCTGGTGAAGCTGAACGACTGGCTGCTTCTCAAAGGTGATCATTCTTGTGTGCCCAGGGTTCATCTCTACGCCAGTATTTGCTCTACCAATATGTCTCCTTCCCACATGCAAAAATCTGTGGTTTAATATACATGGTGCTTTCACCACGCAAAGACAAAATTAATGACAAGAAAGAATGCCATAAATTCTGAGATTCAGAACCCAACCCTGTAGGTTTTCCTTACGCAGATCACTTATTGATTAAAATGGGAATTGCAACTCCATAAGAAGAGAGAAAAGGAGGGGGCTGAG